>JAFEMH010002216.1:0-364960 GCA_022495995.1 Adenophora triphylla var. japonica
TGAGATTTCTTAGTTTGGGAGCTTCTCAAGCTCGGGATACGAGGAATAGGTCCGGGTTGGGAGTGCTCCACGGTTGGTATCGGAAGGCTTAGTTTAGAGGTCAAGGATAGATGTCTAAACTAAGGGGAGTGTGTGGTAATTAGCGCAGAAGTGTTTAATGCGGGAGTTCGTTCCCGATGGCGGAAGCATTGATGATCGGCGAAGGTTCTAGGAAATGAAGGAGATATAGGTATAGGTGGAAATCGAGGAATGAAGAGATGATGAAATTGTTCGGAAAGGTTTTGTACATAATATGGAGACTAGAGGATCGGTTCCGAATCAACTTTGAGGATGCAAAGTGATGGATTAGAAAGATTTGTGAAGATGAACCCACTTTGAGCTTTAACGGAGATCGAATCAGATTAAAGGCGAGAAAAATTGGTTACTTCGAGGAAATGAATAGGATTTTCGAGGTTATAGAAAGTCCCAACAAAGAAAGTTAGGTATGCCGTTTTCAAACTTGAAGAGTCCGGTGATCGGTGGTGGCGATTTTGAAGGAAAGTTGGGAGGCGGGATCATACGCCCCCAGACTTGGGATAATTTCGCACATCGGTTCGAGGATTATTTCCATTTCGATGGTTCTGAGGACAAGGATGAGATCGAATTCTTAGGACTAGAACAAGGGAGCATGACGGTGAATCGGTATGTCGGTCGGTTCGAGGTATTAGCAAGGTGTTGCCCTCATTTGGTATCGTATGAAGCGAAAAGGGATTCGTAGGTTTTGTAAAGGTTTGAGGATTGAGTTTAGGAAGGAAATTATGGAAGTTGATAGTTTCACCATTATCAGAGACGAGTCATAGATAGAGCATATAAGGTCGAGAAGGACATTGAGGAAAATAGTGGAAGATCCGGAAGTGGGATTGGAAATAAGCCAAAGTATATAGGACAAGGATCCAAACTCATTAGAGGACAGCCAAGGACTTTAACTTCAGGAAGTGTGAGAGGAGAGTTTGTTGTAGCTTCTTCATCTAGGCCAAAATCCAAACAGTATGGGATGAATTGTAAATTTTGCAAGAGGATTGGACATACCGAAGATCTGTGTTGGAGAAAGCAAGGCAAGTGTATCAAGTGTGGAGAGATAGGACACTTTAGGAAGAATTGTCCAAGGTGGCAGCGGGAACGAGCTTTAAACAGCGGTCAGCCGGGTGGACGACAAAGAGGTGGTACCAAAAGAGATAACGAAGGGGAACCGAAAGAGAAGGTCTATGGTCGAGTACGTGCTTCGAGCCTAGGAGAGATAGTTTCCTCAGAGGTTACTAAAGGTATATTCCCTGTCTCAGAAGTAGGGGTCATATTCTATAGATCCTGTTGCATATCATTTATGTTTGGCATCACATTTTGCTTATATGTGACATACATTGTTTGAGATATTGTTTTATTGTTAGAGGATTCTGCTCTTATGAGAGGATACCTCGAACCTCCCTTGATTTACCACGATAGTGATGTGGTCATGACTGAGCATGTATTGCCAGTTGATTTGGTATGATTACCAATTTGTAAATATGAGGTATACTTGACCTGGAGGGTTAAGTAGTTGTTATGCATTGGTAGACTATCATAAGAAATGAGTCTTCTTTTCTATACCCAATTTGATTAAATTGATATTTGATAGATAAACCTTTATATAGTATTCTTGTTATATATGCGTTTAAGCCAGAAAAATGTTGGTTAAAAAGTGTAAAAGGTATTTGGTTGGTGTTAGACTTGCATAAGAAGTCTTTCTGAAAATTTTTCGTGCTAGTTGTGAATAGATAGTAATTGTATTTTAATCAAGGTATCGCATGTGTTGATTCTAAGTATGATAAGCAGAATTTTTAAGCCTTATTTTGATGGCTTTATGGTAATTAGAATTGAGGGTCTCTTTGTTAATTAAAGTTCCGAGAGGATCATGAAAATCATTGGAGGATAGGGTTAATAATCCTTGGTGAGAAGTCCTTGTATGCAAAGTTTAGCTAGTGTGAGTTGGCTCGAGAAGTTTTCAAAATTTGGGGTTCTATAGTTTTAAGCTTGGAAGTTACCATGGATCTTACGAGGATTGTGTCCGTAATCTTTGAGGTTGGCAAAGTGCTACCAAAGGAATTTTCAAGGAATTCTCGAGAATTATAAAATCGTTGGTGTAGATAACTCGGAAGGATATCAATGGTGTAAGATGTAATAAGAATGAATAATATTGGTAGAAAGGGAGAAAAGATTAATTATAGATCCGATCCTTACCTTACCTAGTGAATGTGAGAACTTTGTGAATTTTAAGTGCGTATTAGAGGAAGATTTGGTTGTGATATTATGAGAAATGTGAAAGTGATAGCATATGCTTTGAGGAAGTTAACTTAGATAAAGCGGAAATTTTCTTATTCCTTACTTGAGAGTGACTACAATTGTGTTGCGTTATCTAAGTAAGAATCTTATCTTTTTGAAGTTTCCTTTTGGGAGTTGTGACCGATCCTATGAGTTTGGAGAATTTAGTTATTCAAAAGGGAGAGATCTATAAGCCTAAGCGATGGGTGGAACTATTAAAAGATTTTAATTGCGTCATTTTATATTATCCGGAAAAGTTATTGTGATTTCGAATGCGATTAGCCGAAAGGCTTATGTGTCGTCAAGCGTATCCTTTGAGTCTTAAGGTGAGACATTGTTGCAATTAGTCAGGATAGACCCATAGAATGTGGAGACTTTAAAGGAAGTTCAACGGTGATTCAGAATTTAATAGGATTAGAGGATAGTTTCAAAATGAGAAAACTATCCAAACTCTTGAAGAATAGATTGTGTGATTGGGTTTCCTTTCAACTGGAGAGGTTCTATTAATCTTAAGGGAGTTTAGTATAATAGCAGTTTAGTTTAGCATTGAATGGGTATTGTTTAAAGATTGGTATGAGAAAATTTATTTATGATCCTTCGTACGTACGAAATTCTTCAATTAAGGATGCTTAGACAAATTTGAGTTATGTAGGGAAAAGCGTTGAGAGTATTAGGATTGCAATTCCGGGATAAAATTCTAGAGTGTTTGGATGCTGAAACTCTACATAAGAATCATGACTTTGAGGAAACTATTTGAAAGTGGTAAATTAAAATGTTTGGGAAAGTAGCCTTTGTTATTGATCATTAAAGTAATCAAGTTTAAAATTCGGGACGAATTTTCTTTAAGGGGGAGTGAGTGTAACGACCCTAAACCTAGGCACCTATTTTAGTATCATAATATGTGCTTTTAATATTATTTTTAATATTATGTGTTTATTTTATATCTTTAATTTCTTATATTAGGATGAAATAATTGGAAAATAAAATAATGTTCTTGGGAGAAGTATAATAATAGGAATGGATAAAATAAATAAAATGTGGGTAGTTATTTGTGTAGGGAAAAATAAATAAATAGAAAAGAAGTAAGAGATAAAAGGAGGTTAAATGGCAAGGGGGGGCCATTTTCCCCTCCTTATTTCCCTCACCATGTTCCCCTCCTTAGTCAACAAAGGCAATACCTTCTTACTTTTCCCATACTCCTCCTACATCATCCGACCTCCCCCCTCCTCCCTTATCATTTTTCTTACTTCCTTCCTAGAACTCCTCCATGGAAACCTCCCCTCCAACCTCTTCCTTCTAAAAATCATATTAAATCCAAACCTTCTCCATTTGAAGATCCGGGTGTACTTTTGGATTCGTGGAGTCAAGAGGAGCACTTTGAGCTAAGAGAATCCTTAATCCACTTCATCATTTCTAAGTGAGTTATTATGACTTCCTTTCTTTAAATGTTCATAAATGATTTGATGTTGTTATTGTTATATTAATGATTGTTTGATGCCTTGAAAACATTCTTAGAGTGGAGGAATTTGATAATGCCTTAGAATGATATTATTGTTCATAAAGGTTGATTAAGAATGTAAGAAAGTGGATTGAACTAGATTTAGAAACTAAGTGTGAAATGTGATATTGTGATGGTTGAATGAGTAGGAAATCCAAGAGTGAGTAATCTAGGTTGATGTTATTTTGGAGATTTAAATGGTCTATAATGATAGGAGGAAGGTTGATAAACTTTCTTGGGTTCAAATTTAGAGAACACTTGGGTTGGTTTTGGGTTTCTTGGAATATTGATCAAAATCCATTAAGGATGCCTGAAATCTGGCCGTGGCACGAGTCGTGCCCCTAGGCACGAGTCGTGCCCATGGCCAACTCGTGATAACGAATCGTGAAGGAATAGCCAAGTCGTTCTGAGTAGCTTAAGTTTAATTGGGCACGAGTCGTGCCCTCAGGCACGAGTCGTGCCATGTAGAGGGACGAGTCGTGCTTTAGGGGACGCATGAATCTGAGGAAGGCCAAAGGGGCACGAGTCGTGCCCGGGGGCACGAGTCGTGCCCTGGCCTGGTGACATTGGGTCAACTTTGGAGCTGTTTAAACCTAAGCAACTAGAACCAAAATGAAATCTCTTTAACCTAGATTAAAGTAGAATACTTTGGCTACCCAATGACATCTTAAGTGATCAAAATGAAATTATGAAAGTAGTTTAAATATTGTCCCGAAAATGGTTGATAGGTTTGATTTGTAACTTCACCACAATAGTTCCAACTTGGGAAATAGATCTTGAACTTTTATTAAGTTTATTCGAGGTTGTATAATGACTATGTAAGAATGATTTATGTTATATAGTAGCCTCACTTACTCCTTATCTTTGGTGAATAGTTGCAATGGTGTAGAAGCCATAGGTTTCACTATTGAACTAATTGGTAATGGGTATGTATCACCTTGTGGCATTGTTATTCCATGTTGTGGAATTATTGATTATGGTTACCTTAGTATCCTAAGTATGGATTATTTGACAAGTTGTTATGTTATCCCAATGTGTGGATATGTTTATTATGTGGTTGCATGGTTATTCCATTGGTGAATTTATTGGTTATCATTCATATTTATTGATGATACTATGCGTAGTGTATTAAATGGTTGTTGCACTATGAAATTGATGAGCATGAGTATACATTACCATGTTGTTATATGATTATTCCTTTTTGTGGATTATATTTCAAGTATCTATTATGTGCTTGAATGTGTTGATATTCGGGGGTATAATGGAATTCAATCAATTATGGATTTGTTCTATAAGTGATTGAAGGTTCATCATACCTGGGACCGTCCCCTCTGTGGCCACAGAGTGGGTGTGCTAACGACTGTATTGACCCAAAAGGCTTTACAGACCTGTTGCGATTGGTGATTAGGGGGAATGCTTCTGTATTAAGCCTAAAGCTTTACAGTTAGCGATATTATTTTTGGATACTCTGATATAGGTATCTTTTCTTATATGGATCTCTGGAGTATGAGTCCTATAAGAGGTGAATGTGCTGGAGGCAATTCACCAAAGAGTGGAGTTTTACTCCCACGTTTTACGACTTATTGTTCAGACGGGAAAGGTAAAATGAGGTAACGTAAGGTGTTTACCGCTTTCATAATGTGTTATGTGCTACCATGCTATGTGTTGCACTTTGTTTGGCATATTGATGCATTCATAATAGCTCATTGAGATTTATTCTCACCCCTTCCCTTTTACTGCTTTAGATTGTGCTGAGACAGGTGACCTGAACCAGTGAGGTCGGGGAGACGATTGTAGACTGTTGCTTTTGGGATTTGTCAGGATAGGTATATGTGTGGGTTGTAGGGAGTCATATTTAATTATTACTCTTTCATAAGTTGTAATGAAAACTCTTTTGTTAAACAATGTTAATTAGGGTTTTCAATGTAATTAATGAAGTATGGTTCTTAAGGTATTTGTTTAAATCCCTCCAAGTGGAGATATTATATTTGATTTCGCTTATGGAAAATTGAGAATTGGTTTCCTTGTAAAGGCAAATTAAAAGATTTTTGAAAATGGAAAATGAGATTTCTTAGTTTGGGCTTCTCAAGCTCGGGATACGAGATAGGTCCCGGGTTGGGGTGCTCACAGTTGGTATCAGAGCTTAGTTTAGAGGTCAAGGATAGATGTCTAAACTAAGGGGGAGTGTGTGGTAATTAACGCCGAGTGTTTAATGCAGGAGTTCGTTCCAATGGCCGGAAGCAATGATGATCAGCGAAAGGTTCTAGGAAATGAAGGAGATATAGGTATAGGTGGAAATCAGAATGAAGAGATGATGAAATTGTTCAGAAGGTTTGTACATAATATGGAGACTAGAGGATCGGTTCCGAATCAACCTGAGGGATACCAAAGTGATGGATTAGAAAAATTTGTGAAGATGAACCCACCGAGCTTTAAAGGAGATCCGAATCCGTTAAAGGCAGAAAAATGGTTAGCAGAAATGAATAGGATTTTCGAGGTTATAGAAAGTCCCAACAAAGAGAAAGTTAGGTATGCCGTTTTCAAACTTGAAGGTCCAGCTGATCAGTGGTGGCAGATTTTGAAGGAAAGTTGGGAGCGGGATCATACGCCCCAGACTTGGGATAATTTCACACATCAGTTCGAGGATTATTTCATTTCGATGGTTACAAGGGACAAGGATGAGATCGAATTCTTAGGACTAGAATAAGGGAACATGACGGTGAATCAGTATGTGGTCCGGTTTGAGGAATTAGCTAGAAGTTGCCCTCATTTGGTATCGTATGAAGCGAAAAGAGTTCATAGGTTTGTAAAAGGTTTGAGGATTGAGTTTAGGAAGAAATTATGGATTGATAGTTTCACCGATTATCAGACAGTCATAGATAGAGCATATAAGGTCGAGAAGGACATTGAGGAAAATAGTGGAAGATCCGGAAGTGGGATTGGAAACAAGCCAAAGTATATAGGCCAAGGATCCAAACTCATTAGAGGACAGCCAAGGACTTTAACTTCAGGAAGTGTGAGAGGAGAGTTTGTTGTAGCTTCTTCATCTAGGCCAAAATCCAAACAGTATGGGATGAATTGTAAATTTTACAAGAGGATTGGACATACCGAAGATCAGTGTTGGAGAAAGCAAGGCAAGTGTATCAAGTGTGGAGAGATAGGACACTTTAGGAAGAATTGTCCAAGGTGGCAGCGGGAACGAGCTTTAAACAGCGGTCAGCCGGGTGGACGACAAAGAGGTGGTACCAAAAGAGATAACGAAGGGGAACCGAAAGAGAAGGTCTATGGTCGAGTACGTGCTTCGAGCCTAGGAGAGATAGTTTCCTCAGAGGTTACTAAAGGTATATTCCCTGTCTCAGAAGTAGGGGTCATATTCTATAGATCCTGTTGCATATCATTTATGTTTGGCATCACATTTTGCTTATATGTGACATACATTGTTTGAGATATTGTTTTATTGTTAGAGGATTCTGCTCTTATGAGAGGATACCTCGAACCTCCCTTGATTTACCACGATAGTGATGTGGTCATGACTGAGCATGTATTGCCAGTTGATTTGGTATGATTACCAATTTGTAAATATGAGGTATACTTGACCTGGAGGGTTAAGTAGTTATTATGCATTGGTAGACTATCATAAGAAATGAGTCTTCTTTTCTATATCCAATTTGATTATATTGATATTTGATAGATAAACCTTTATATAGTATTCTTGTTATATATGCGTTTAAGCCAGAAAAATGTTGGTTAAAAAGTGTAAAAGGTATTTGGTTGGTGTTAGACTTGCATAAGAAGTCTTTCTGGAAATTTTTCGTGCTAGTTGTGAGTAGATGGTAATTGTATTTTCATCAAGGTATCGCATGTGTTGATTCTAAGTATGATAAGCAGAATTTTTAAGCCTTATTTTGATGGCTTTATGGTAATTAGAATTGAGGGTCTCTTTGTTAATTAAAGTTCTGAGAGGATCATGAAAATCATTGGAGGATAGGGTTAATAATCCTTGGTGAGAAGTCCTTGTATGCAAAGTTTAGCTAGTGTGAGTTGGCTCGAGAAGTTTTCAAAATTTGGGGTTCTATAGTTTTAAGCTTGGAAGTTACCATGGATCTTACGAGGATTGTGTCCGTAATCTTTGAGGTTGGCAAAGTGCTACCAAAGGAATTTTCAAGGAATTCTCGAGAATTATAAAATCGTTGGTGTAGATAACTCGGAAGGATATCAATGGTGTAAGATGTAATAAGAATGAATAATATTGGTAGAAAGGGAGAAAAGATTAACTATAGATCCGATCCTTACCTTACCTAGTGAATGTGAGAACTTTGTGAATTTTAAGTGCGTATTAGAGGAAGATTTGGTTGTGATATTATGAGAAATGTGAAAGTGATAGCATATGCTTTGAGGAAGTTAACTTAGATAAAGCGGAAATTTTCTTATTCCTTACTTGAGAGTGACTACAATTGTGTTGCGTTATCTAAGTAAGAATCTTATCTTTTTGAAGTTTCCTTTTGGGAGTTGTGACCGATCCTATGAGTTTGGAGAATTTAGTTATTCAAAAGGGAGAGATCTATAAGCCTAAGCGATGGGTGGAACTATTAAAAGATTTTAATTGCGTCATTTTATATTATCCAGAAAAGTTATTGTGATTTCGAATGCGATTAGCCGAAAGGCTTATGTGTCGTCAAGCGTATCCTTTGAGTCTTAAGGTGAGACATTGTTGCAATTAGTCAGGATAGACCCATAGAATGTGGAGACTTTAAAGGAAGTTCAACGGTGATTCAGAATTTAATAGGATTAGAGGATAGTTTCAAAATGAGAAAACTATCCAAACTCTTGAAGAATAGATTGTGTGATTGGGTTTCCTTTCAACTGGAGAGGTTCTATTAATCTTAAGGGAGTTTAGTATAATAGCAGTTTAGTTTAGCATTGAATGGGTATTGTTTAAAGATTGGTATGAGAAAATTTATTTATGATCCTTCGTACGTACGAAATTCTTCAATTAAGGATGTTTAGCATTGAGAGTATTAGGATTGCAATTCCGGGATTAAATTCTAGAGTGTTTAGATGCTGAAATTCTACATAAGAATCATGACTTTGAGGAAACTATTTGAAAGTGGTAAATTAAAATGTTTGGGAAAGTAGCCTTTGTTATTGATCATTAAAGTAATCAAGTTTAAAATTCGGGACGAATTTTCTTTAAGGGGGAGTGAGTGTAACGACCCTAAACCTAGGCACCTATTTTAGTATCATAATATGTGCTTTTAATATTATTTTTAATATTATGTGTTTATTTTATATCTTTAATTTCTTATATTAGGATGAAATAATTGGGAAATAAAATAATGTTCTTGGGAGAAGTATAATAATAGGAATGGATAAAATAAATAAAATGTGGGTAGTTATTTGTGTAGGGAAAAATAAATAAATAGAAAAGAAGTAAGAGATAAAAGGAGGTTAAATGGCATGGGGGGCCATTTTCCCCTCCTTATTTCCCTCACCATGTTCCCCTCCTTAGTCAACAAAGGCCATACCTTCTTACTTTTCCCATACTCCTCCTACATCATCCGACCTCCCCCCTCCTCCCTTATCATTTTTCTTACTTCCTTCCTAGAACTCCTCCATGGAAACCTCCCCTCCAACCTCTTCCTTCTAAAAATCATATTAAATCCAAACCTTCTCCATTTGAAGATCCGGGTGTACTTTTGGATTCGTGGAGTCAAGAGGAGCACTTTGAGCTAAGAGAATCCTTAATCCACTTCATCATTTCTAAGTGAGTTATTATGACTTCCTTTCTTTAAATGTTCATAAATGATTTGATGTTGTTATTGTTATATTAATGATTGTTTGATGCCTTGAAAACATTCTTAGAGTGGAGGAATTTGATAATGCCTTAGAATGATATTATTGTTCATAAAGGTTGATTAAGAATGTAAGAAAGTGGATTGAACTAGATTTAGAAACTAAGTGTGAAATGTGATATTGTGATGGTTGAATGAGTAGGAAATCCAAGAGTGAGTAATCTAGGTTGATGTTATTTTGGAGATTTAAATGGTCTATAATGATAGGAGGAAGGTTGATAAACTTTCTTGGGTTCAAATTTAGAGAACACTTGGGTTGGTTTTGGGTTTCTTGAAATATTGATCAAAATCCATTAAGGATGCCTGAAATCTGGCCGTGGCACGAGTCGTGCCCCTAGGCACGAGTCGTGCCCATGGCCAACTCGTGATAACGAATCGTGAAGGAATAGCCAAGTCGTTCTGAGTAGCTTAAGTGTAATTGGGCACGAGTCGTGCCCTCAGGCACGAGTCGTGCCATGTGGAGGGACGAGTCGTGCTTTAGGGGACGCATGAATCTGAGGAAGGCCAAAGGGGCACGAGTCGTGCCCGGGGGCACGAGTCGTGCCCTGGCCTGGTGACATTGGGTCAACTTTGGAGCTGTTTAAACCTAAGCAACTAGAACCAAAATGAAATCTCTTTAACCTAGATTAAAGTAGAATACTTTGGCTACCCAATGACATCTTAAGTGATCAAAATGAAATTGTGGAAGTAGTTTAAATATTGTCCCGAAAATGGTTGATAGGTTTGATTTGTAACTTCACCACAATAGTTCCAACTTGGGAAATAGATCTTGAACTTTTATTAAGTTTATTCGAGGTTGTATAATGACTATGTAAGAATGGTTTATGTTATATAGTAGCCTCACTTACTCCTTATCTTTGGTGAATAGTTGCAATGGTGTAGAAGCCATATGTTTCACTATTGAACTAATTGGTAATGGGTATGTATCACCTTGTGGCATTGTTATTCCAAGTTGTGGAATTATTGATTATGGTTACCTTAATATCCTAAGTATGGATTATTTGACAAGTTGTTATGTTATCCCAATGTGTGGATATGTTTATTATGTGGTTGCATGGTTATTCCATTGGTGAATTTATTGGTTATCATTCATATTTATTGATGATACTATGCGTAGTGTATTAAATGGTTGTTGCACTATGAAATTGATGAGCATGAGTATACATTACCATGTTGTTATATGATTATTCCTTTTTGTGGATTATATTTCAAGTATCTATTATGTGCTTGAACGTGTTGATATTCGGGGGTATAATGGAATTCAATCAATTATGGATTTGTTCTATAAGTGATTGAAGGTTCATCATACCTGGGACCGTCCCCTCTGTGGCCACAGAGTGGGTGTGCTAACGACTGTATTGACCCAAAAGGCTTTACAGACCTGTTGCGATTGGTGATTAGGGGGAATGCTTCTGTATTAAGCCTAAAGCTTTACAGTTAGCGATATTATTTTTGGATACTCTGATATAGGTATCTTTTCTTATATGGATCTCTGGAGTATGAGTCCTATAAGAGGTGAATGTGCTGGAGGCAATTCACCAAAGAGTGGAGTTTTACTCTCACGTTTTACGACTTATTGTTCAGACGGGAAAGGTAAAATGAGGTAACGTAAGGTGTTTACCGCTTTCATAATGTGTTATGTGCTACCATGCTATGTGTTGCACTTTGTTTGGCATCTTGCTGCATTCATAATAGCTCATTAAGATTTATTCTCACCCCTTCCCTTTTACTGCTTTAGATTGTGCTGAGACAGGTGACCTGAACCAGTGAGGCCGGGGAGACGATTGTAGACTGTTGCTTTTGGGATTTGTCAGGATAGGTATATGTGTGGGTTGTAGGGAGTCATATTTAATTATTACTCTTTCATAAGTTGTAATGAAAACTCTTTTGTTAAACAATGTTAATTAGGGTTTTCAATGTAATTAATGAAGTATGGTTCTTAAGGTATTTGTTTAAATCCCTCCAAGTGGAGATATTATATTTGATTTCGCTTATGGAAAATTGAGAATTGGTTTCCTTGTAAAGGCAAATTAAAAGATTTTTGAAAATGGAAAATGAGATTTCTTAGTTTGGGCTTCTCAAGCTCGGGATACGAGATAGGTCCCGGGTTGGGGTGCTCACAGTTGATGTGCAAAACAACATCTAGATTGCTAAAAAGATTATGTGCTTTATCAAGTTAGGGCGTGTGCGTGGACAGACTAAACATGAAAAGAGCTATACCGTTAACTGTCCCCTAAACAGAGCAATGATAATATTATTTAGATTTACATTACTAAATACTATAAACCAAAACAATGTAACAAAGTTTAGTATAGTCAAGATTATCTGTGGCTTGCTCAAAACAATGTACTTCCTCCGTCCTAGATCGTAAGTGTCCGATACAAAGGTTTGAAGAAGGTATTTGGCGTTTCCTTTAACATCCTCAAATTAATCTCAAGTAGATTAAATCGATGGAAGTGGTTTCATTTTCTATCTCAAAACCAAAAAGGGTACTGAATACAATTTGTTTAGAAACACTTTTTGGAAAGGGAAAGAGGATTCTCTTTTGCAATGTCTCTAATCGGAATTGACATGTCTCTGATCGGAATTGACACACTTGCTTGGGAACTGTGGAATCAGCATTCAACTTTTTGAGACTTTCAGTTCATCCATGATCGCCATGTGCATTATCATGTACACATTCAATATGATTACACGAGCTTAATCACATATCTAGAATTTATCCATTACCAACACTCACTCTCAACTACCAAATCTGCCAGATAATTTAGAACTGCTCATTCCCAAGGAAGTAAACCTACTCTAACAGCATTCCAAATGAGCCAGTTCAAACATAAGCAGGGAAGCATATTAACAGGAGCCATAATGTTATTAAATTAGAGCACTATAATACAACAAGAACTTTGAAACACAATAGCTTCAATTCATAGCTTATTAACTGACATGAACTAGATAAGACTTTCATGATTATATAAGTGTGCACGAAATTTAAAGAATGAAATCAAGAATAACACTGAACAGTTGCTTCAGTTCAAACAGAGACTGAAGCAATACCAACAACAACAACAGCAACATCAACAACAACTCACAACACCAAGAACAAAAAAACCCAGAAATTAAAAGTAAATTAGAAAAGGGGAAAGAAATGTATACCTGATTGTTGTTGATCGAAGAAATCAACGCTCAATTTCCCTGGCTGGAGGAGAGAGAGAGAGACTGAGATACGCTATAGAGGAGAGAAAGAGAGACTGAGATACAGAGATCGAAGAAATCAACATTCCGAATAACACCAGACCAAGAACAACAAAAACCAAAAATTAAAAGTAAATACGCTATACCTACCTGCTGATTTGGTCACCGGCGTCGGAAATTCGTGCCCTAGCTATGGAGGAGAGAAAGAGAGACTGAGATAGAGATTACCGCGAAACTGAATAGGGAAATTTGGGTTTCCCGGTATTTAATAACATTTACGGCGGATATTGTACACCGCCGTAAATAATGTGTATTATTTACGGCGGACGCGTATCAACCGCCGATAATAAGTACCTATATACGGCGGCTACTGATATACCGCCGTATATAACTTCGATCTCATATACGTACATGCCAAATGTACGTACATTACTTATTTACGGCGGCCTAGACCGCCGTATATATTAGTTATATACGGCGGTATGCACAACCGCCGTATATATATAATATATACGGCGGACGCGTGTCCACCGCCGTAAGTGAGCGCCGTAAATAGCCTCCTTTCTTGTAGTGAGACCTATCCCAAAGGCAAAAGATGTTGTAACTGAGATTAAAAATATTGTATATGCACTTTATAGAGAATATTATGATCTTTTTGGTAATATCGTTTATCCTAGTAGTGAAAATGTAGGTGGTAGTTCTCACGATGATAGCGATCCCTTTAACTTTATAGATAATTTAATTAGTTCTAGAAGTCAAAAACGTCAACGAGGTGGCTCCACTTATGTTGAACTTGAAAATTATTTAACCACTTCTTTTGAGCCTATAGAAGAATTTGATATTGTAAAGTGAAGGGCACGAAGGGCAAACAACTATCCTATTCTATCCTTGATAGCAAAGGAGATCCTAGTCGCTCCCGCCTCAATCGTCGCCGTAGAAGAAGTATTTAGTGTAGGAGGAAATGTCTTGTCCGATCGAAGGTCAAGGTTGTCTACATATAATTTAGAATATCAAATGGTGCTCGGTGATTGGCATAGAGCCGAACTACGACTTCAAGATAAAAGAAGTAGTTCCGAGGAGGAGGGGGCCTTTGATGAAGATACATCGGGGAGCGAAGCCGAATGAACTACGTTGCTCTTTAGACTTTAGATTAGGTTAATTGTAATTTTATAGATTAGACTTTAGATTAGGTTTATTTTTATTTAATTGTAATAGTTAGGTTGAGGTAAAGGCTCATAAATGTTCCCCCTTGTTTATAAAAGGGTAAGGTTAGTTGTCCCCCTCTTTGTAATTTTATTTTAATTAATAAAATTTAAGGGTACCGTCCCTTTTTCTTTTATATACTTTCGTTTATTTTTAAAAAAAGTTAAGTTTTATTTATTTCAAAATTCATAACTTTTTTATATAACTTTTTGCAAAAAAATGTATGTAGTAAACAAAAGTCTAAAATAGTCTTCTTTATCAAAAAAAAATTAACTTTTTTATTGAACTTAACAGAAACTGTTAAAAATTTAACTGTTTTTTGAAAAAATTGTTAAAAATTTAACAGTTTAAAAGTTAGGGCGACCGCACCAACAAGTTAGGGCGACCGCACTAATCATTCGGCCTTCTTGGGCGGCTGCCCTAAAAATAATTTTTATGTTTTTTTGAAAATGGCGGTTCAAAATCGAAACCGAAACCGGAACCGGTACGGACGGTCCAAACCGAGAACCGAAACCGTGCAGAACCGGTCCGGTTACGGTTCAAGCTTGGGCGGTTTGGTGAACCGCCGGTTCAGAATCGGAACCGCCGGTCTGAACCGGCTGGGCAAGTCTAATGTAAAATACTTGTTAATAGAACCACTTATAGATTGAGTTAATTTATCATCTCTTTTTTTTCTTCCTCCTTTTTTCACTTTCATGAATATGTTTTCATGTTGACATATCATAAATCCTAGAAACAACAATAATCAAATAAGCAAAAAATAAAACAAATTTCACAATTTAACAACAACAAACAAAAAAAAAACTTTTACAATTTCACTTGTTGATTCAATCTTAAACCATTTTATTAACATTAAACCTTACTAAAAGTAAACAAACCAGGTTTAAGTCTGAAATGAAATATGAGACAATAAGCATCTATATTACAACAATACAACAAGCATACGAAGTTTTACAAATCATTCGAAGTTTTACAAATTACAACTGAAGTTGACAGAACCCTTTATACCCAATAAGTATTAGGTCTTCAATTGTTCCAAAGTATTCTTTGCAACCATTATAATGACGACAATGTTCACCAAATAATTACATTAGAGTGTTTTAGTGGCATTCTTATCTTTAAAAAACCACAAATCAATTTCAAATTACATTATTCAATTAGGGGTTTTCAATTAAGGCTTTTTGAAATCAATTAGGGATAGGGATTGGAGAAGGAGAACAAATTACTTGATTATTTGATAGTGGCATGATGCAACTGCAATGACGGTGGCGGGCGGCTCTGCGACAGCGACATGCATTGGATTCAGCGTAGGCCGTAACTGGGTAAGTGGTAGGCTTTATCGCAACACCTACAAATTACTACAAGGACTCCTAATAATGTAGATAGTGAAAGGCCAGGAACGATCTCAGGGAACAGTTATTTGGTTGTGTAATTGCCACTTAGCAAGATTGGGGGATTTGTTTTGATTTGTTGTTGTAATTAAACTATAGCAAGAAATAATAAAGTTGTAAACAATAATAAAAAGAAGACTTTGGATCATCGTTCTATCCCCATTCTATTCCTGAATATCATTGATTAAATCCCTTCCCTTATTCCCCTATTCACTCAATCACGAGATATATTTCAATCTCTATTTCTTTCTTTGATAATAGTTAATAGCGGCGACACGCTCAACTAAGAACCCTAATCGATAATCAAACTAAGCCGACACGGTCAATAATTCGATTAAACAATTGATTTGATTTAAGAAATTAAGATTGAGAATAATCACTAATATACTTTCACTTAGATGATTATCTAGTTTTACCCAAATCATAAATCAAGATGACACATACAAGATTTGTGAAATTGCTACGATGAAAACCCTAATCCGACACGGTAGAAGAGATTTCTAGCGGTAATTAATCACAAGAATAAAGAAATTGATCAAGTTTCTTAAACCCTAGTAATCAATATAAACCAAGCAAAGCAAGTAAAACTATGAAATAGGGATAATAATTGGGAGAAGAAATCAAACCTCAATTCATTAAAAGAATAGTTCAAGAACCTTAATCCAAAGCTATGGAGATTTAGCCCTCCATGAATAATCAAAAGCCTTCAATTTTGTTCTAAGAAACTAATATAAAAAATGATAAAAGATGGGATCCCTAAAACAAGTTGGAAAGGAGTATATATACTCCTCCCAAAAATACCCCTAAACCTAGTTTAAAAAAAAAAAGAAAAGAAAAAGAATAAATTAAAATCATAAAATCTCCAAATCCCGTCGCTCGTTGTTGTCTTCCGTCTGGCGCTGAGGGCACGACTCGTCTTCTCCGGGACGACTCGTGCCCAATCTTCTGATCTCTGATTCTGTCGTCCAGGGCATGGGGAAGACTTGGGGTGAAGGGGACGACTCGTCACTTCGGTATCCAGGTTGTTTTCCAATCTTTTTCTCCTTCAATTCTTGTTATTTCATTGCTTTGATTCTTCTTCAATTGACTTGATCTTGAACCTTGATTTGATTCTCGAATACTTGTTTTGGCTTCACGAAATCCTTACATCCGATTACATATAAGAATAACTAATTTCCCTCGGATTACAATAATCTCTCAATAAAGCCTCACAATACAAAATACTCTCAATATTACATCAAACCTATCTAAATACATCAAGATTGAACATAATAAGCACGGAAAATATAGGAATTAGATAGTATGAAATACGCCACATCAAATACCCCCACGCTTAGACCATTACTCGTCCCTGAGTAATATCCTAACCTCCAATCTAACACCGGTCTAAAAACAGATGCATGGGAGGTAAATGATCCCTAATCTCCTCTAATCCGCCAACAAAACAATGTCAACCAAAATAAAAATAACCATCAAAGTATAGAAACTTCGTCTCCTTATAACACCAAAATAATATCAATGAAAATAATGACCTTAGCTTGATACCAACTCCCATAATAAAACGGTATCCAAACTAAGGTCCACACATAAAAGCCAAGGGGAACTAAAAATTTCCTATGTTTCCCCCACGCTTGGCTCACACTACATACACCCTCATAAAAAGAAATCTATGCAAGGTTGCGATCCTTAAACAAAGATTTACCTCGTGAAAAGCACCAACACCCCTTATAACTCCAACAGTGAACGAGGGTTTCTAAATCCTAGGCACCACTATCCGAACCTCCTACTCCAATAATGGTCCTACCCGATACTCCAAACCTCCCTTATGTCTCCAACTACGGTGATATAACAGATAGAAAATACTCAATTCTCACCTTTTGCCTAGGTACCGTTTCCGGTTTTCACCTAGCCTCTCATTTTTTTCATTTTTTTTTCAAAACACACCCTCTCCTTTTGCCTAAGTGCCCTCTCGGATTTTCACTTATTCTCTTTTTTTTTAAAAAAGGGTCAAAAACAACCAAATTTACAAAGATACAATCTCCCTATACCCCCACACTTAAACTAGACATTGTCCTCAATGGATTAAACAATAAAAACATGGGGAAAAAGGGCACCAAGGGACTAATTAAAGGGACGGGAGGCTCCACCAACATGAACCTCATCAATGTAAGGGGGATGAAAGTAATCTTCATTTACCTCTAGAAGATGTTTGGTTTCCATGACATGCCTCCCCGTTGGAGACCATTTCAGCTTCCCCTTCTTCTTCTCCTTTGCTTTCTTCCTTGGTGGCTCTCCTTTCTTTTTCTCACTCTTCACTTGTGGAGACTCATCAATATCTACCGCACCTCCATCCTTGATACTCGGCTTCCTCAAGTCCATGGCACAAACTTTACGAACATTGTTCTTAGAAAAATTCTTCTCATCAAACATATCAAACCCAATTTTCTTCCTATCGAACTCCATCGTCACAGAACCACTGGCCACAATTAGCTTGGTATGAGAAGTAGACATAAACGGCCTACCCAACAGAATAGGAGCCTCAAAATCCGTCTCCATCTCAAGCACATAAAAATCTGCCGGGAAAATCAAGTCATCAACCCGGACTTCAACATCTCTCACTACCCCCTTGGGGTATGCGTTGGACTTATCCGCCAACTGTATAACCACTCGAGTATCCTCCAAATTACCCAATTTAAGGTCTTCAAACAATGTATAAGGCATAACATTGATTGAAGCCCCTAAATCGAGCATAGCCTTCTGCACCAAGCTACCCCTCAACGATATCGAAACCACGAACATGCCCGGATCACTACACTTTTTGGGCATCTTTTTCTGATAAACTGCGCTCACATGCTCAACCACCTTCACTTTCTTCATGGCCTTCAGCTTATTATTCCTCTTGGTAGTACACAGTTCCTTCAAGAATTTGGCATATCTAGGAACTATTTTGAGAAGATCCAAGAAAGGAATATTTACTTCAATATTCTTGAAGGTATCAAACATGCTCTTCTCCGACTCTTGTGAAGTATCTCTGCTCAATGTCATTGGAAAAGGAACTTCCGGCTCATAGACACGCAACGGTGGTGGAACATATTTCTCTGAAACCTTCTCTTTCTGTACATCATTCTCTACCACCAACTCCGGCTCAACTCTCTTGTCAACTTTCTGTTCAGCATCTATAGAAACCATCTGTCCATCAACTTTCTTCTTCCGCCTCACATACACTGCGCTAACATTTTGCTTCTAAGGTTTTCAGCCTGAGGTGATGATTTTGCCGCCTCTCTAGCTTCCATTCTTACCACCGCCTCGCACCGCCCCATTTGTCTCTCCAGTTACCAATGCTAGCATCACCCTTCCGTTGATACCGCCGTATATCGCTTGATAAGGTAGTCATACTCGAGCCAAACAGTGTACGAAACATGTCATCTCAGATCGCCGACTTTGTGGTGATTGTCCCCATCTAGCATCGGGTTGATTACCCCCATAGTTATACTATCTCTGCTGCTGCTGTGGGAACCCAACTGAATTCACATTCTCCTGGCCTTCTGTCCGACTCAACAGTAACTACTTCATCATACATTTTAACTCCGTGACCTCGGACACAAGCTTCTCATTCTCCCCGTTGCTTGTACCCGCTGCACTAACATATCTGACATTGGATCTTCTCCCATGTGTTCGAGTACTCCTTGCTAGCTCCTCTAACAATTTCGAGCCTCATGCATAGAGTTTTGTTCTATACCGCCCACAAGAAGAGTCAACCAACCTCTTATCCTGATCAGAAAGTCCCCCGTGAAAGTACATAATCAACTGCTCTTCATCATACCCGTGATAAGGACAACTCCTGGTGAGAGTATGAAACCGGTTGTAATACTCGTAAAAGGACTCATCCGCCTTCTGCTCCATGTTACTGATGTCCCTTTTCATAACATTTATCTGATCTATTGGGAAGAACTCATCCAAAAAGACTTCTTTCATCTTCTGCCAGGTGGTTATACTGTTTGGGGCTAGATGATAATACCACAAATTGGCCCTGTCCTTCAAAGTAAACGAGAAGGCTCGAAGAAGAAGCTGCTCGATCGGAAGATTAGCAGGCTTCATGCTGTTGCAAACTTGCACGAACTGAGATACGTGCTGATTCGGGTTTTCTCCGGGTAACCCACTGAAACTAGGCAATTGATTTAGTAACCCCGGCTTCAACTCAAATGTAACTCCCGCAGGCAAAGCAGGAAAAGTAACTGCCTGCGGTTGCTCCGTCCAATTAGGAGCAGTTTTCTGCCTGAGTGTCTGTGGTGCTCTATCACCCATCTCTTTCTTGATAGTTCTTTTCAATTTCTGGATCAAGAAGCTCAAGAGAATAATCAGTAGAACGGGTATGGACCAAATAATGATCCACACCACGAAGGGACTGGGGGTGAAACTAATAAAGCGATAAAAGACAAACAAATAAAATCAAATGACAGAAATTAAATAAGAACACAAACAAATAAACACCGTTTCATGGCAACGGCGCCAAAATTTGGTAGGCTTTATCGCAACACCTACAAATTACTACAAGGACTCCTAATAATGTAGATAGTGAAAGTCCAGGATCGATCTCAGGGAACAGTTATTTGGTTGTGTAATTGCCACTTAGCAAGATTGGGGGATTTGTTTTGATTTGTTGTTGTAATTAAACTATAGCAAGAAATAATAAAGTTGTAAACAATAATAAAAAGAAGACTTTGGATCATCGTTCTATCCCCATTCTATTCCTGAATATCATTGATTAAATCCCTTCCCTTATTCCCCTATTCACTCAATTACGAGATATATTTCAATCTCTATTTCTTTCTTTGATAATAGTTAATAGCGACGACACGCTCAACTAAGAACCCTAATCGATAATCAAACTAAGCCGACACGGTCAATAATTCGATTAAACAATTGATTTGATTTAAGAAATTAAGATTGAGAATAATCACTAATATACTTTCACTTAGATGATTATCTAGTTTTACCCAAATCATAAATCAAGATGACACATACAAGATTTGTGAAATTGCTACGATGAAAACCCTAATCCGACACGGTAGAAGAGATTTCTAGTGGTAATTAATCACAAGAATAAAGAAATTGATCAAGTTTCTTAAACCCTAGTAATCAATATAAACCAAGCAAAGCAAGTAAAATTATGAAATAGGGATAATAATTGGGAGAAGAAATCAAACCTCAATTCATTAAAAGAATAGTTCAAGAACCTTAATCCAAAGCTATGGAGATTTAGCCCTCCATGAATAATCAAAAGCCTTCAATTTTGTTCTAAGAAACTAATATAAAAAATGATAAAAGATGGGATCCCTAAAACAAGTTGGAAAGGAGTATATACACTCCTCCCAAAAATACCCCTAAACCTAGTTTTTTAAAAAAAAAAGAAAAAGAATAAATTAAAATCATAAAATCTCCAAATCCCGTCGCTCGCTGCTGTCTTCCGTCTGGCGCTGAGGGCACGACTCGTCTTCTCCGGGACGACTCGTGCCCAATCTTCCGATCTCTGATTCTGTCGTCCAGGGCATGGGGAAGACTTGGGGTGAAGGGGACGACTCGTCCCTTCGGTATCCAGGTTGTTTTCCAATCTTTTTCTCCTTCAATTCTTGTTATTTCATTGCTTCGATCCTTCTTAATTGACTTGATCTTGAAGCTTGATTTGATTCTCGAATACTTGTTTTGGCTTCACGAAACCCTTACATCGATTACATATAAGAATAACTAATTTCCCTCGGATTACAATAATCTCTCAATAAAGCCTCACAATACAAAATACTCTCAATATTACATCAAACCTATCTAAATACATCAAGATTGAACATAATAAGCACGGAAAATATAGGAATTAGATAGTATGAAATACGCCACATCAGTAAGCCAAAAGCGTCGTTCTTTTTCTCCCTTTGAATCTTTATTTTTCATTTTTTTTTAATTAACAAAAGAATATAGGGAAAAATTAAATTTGGGGTTTTTTTTTTTTAATGTGGGATGTTGTTGAATATGTGTGGGCCAAATATTGACTTGTGTTATGTTTTTGGGCTAAAATTGGGCCTACCTAATACATATACCCAACAAATTTGGAGGCCCCTAAACTAGCCCAGTTTTTTGTGGCCCTAGACCATGGCCTCACTTATCTTTAGCCATGGCTGGCCCTGCTTTCACCAAAGATTTTGAAACGTACATTGCTCACTATTCTCATTGAAGCCCATGTTTATAACATCTGGATTATGAGTCAGATTTCTCAAGGTGTGAGAAAAAAGTGGTTATGATACAATTGAATGGGTTCGTTATATCATGAAGCAGGTTCATTCATATGAAATTAGGTGGTGGATGGATAAAAATGGGGAGCTTTGCCTTATCGACAAAGATATCGGAAAAAGCTTATAGTCTAGTAATGCTTGTATTATTCAAGATATATTTCTGGTTTCATCGACCCAAGTTCATAGGATTATTTGGAGTGAAAATTGGGGTAAATGTGTCTTGTTGTAAAGGCTAGTCCTATGTTAAGCACTCATTTTGTTACTTTGTCAACCATCATAATACATACTCCCTCCGTCCCGTCCGACTTAGGACGTTTTGCCATTTTGGGCGTCTCATCCGACTTAGGACGGCCTAAAATGGAAAATTTATATTACTTTTATATTAAATGGGACCCACTTGTCATACTCATAACAATAATTCCATCACTATTTATCCCACTCATTCTATCTCCTATTTAATTTTTCACACTCACAACACATCCTTCACTCATTCTCTCTCTTAATATTATAAAAGTATTCTTTAATCTCGGTGTCGGGAGTGAATGTCCTAAGTCGGACGGGACGGAGGGAGTATTTGTACATGCATACGTACTACTCCCTCTGTCCCACTTCAATTGATACTTATTTCCTTTTTGGTCCGTCCCACATCAATTGATACTTACCCAAAATGGAAAGGAATCTTCACTATTTACCCCACTCATTCTCTCTCCTATTTTACTTTTTCACTCACAACATTCTCTCTCCTAACTATTCCTCCCACTCATTCTCTCTCCTATTTAATTTTTCATACTCACAACATTTAACTTTTTCTCTTTCTTACATCATTTTTCCTTAATTCTCACACCCAAAAAGTTGATCTCTATTGAAGTGGGTCGGAGGGAGTATATATTTCGTTGGAGATAAATGTTGAATAGAACCAATACAGTTGCTTCTTGCTACAACAGATCAATCCAATATTCTGTTACTCTCTCTATCCCAAAACAAATATTTATAATTAAGTTAACTGAATTCAAACCAAAAAATTTATTTTCATCTTGCAATTTTAAAAATTGATATTGGTGCAACATTGGAAATATTATTACGAACTATTTTTTGAATTTCATGGAAATGAATGCCTTTTCATAAATTGTTGGTCAAAATTTATTTATCAGTTGTTCATAAAAATTATGGTTACACATTTATTTAACTTTAATTGAGAAATGATTTTTCAATCATTCACAAATGAGAATAAGTGATAAACTGAGTTCTCTATTGTTTAAAGGGTATGTAACAATGCATTTTTAACTAAATTTGTATCTTTAATTAATTTGGAAATTGATTTTTCAACTGTATAAAGAGCATATGACATTACACAACTGTGAAATCAAACAATCATGGAATAAATTTATCTATGTTATTTGATAACAAATTCATCGTTATCATTAAATAACGAAAAAATAATTTCTCATTTATTTTAAAGGTAGGTAACAACACACTCATCTTTAAATTAAATATATGAGAAATTGATTTCTCATTTTTATAAAAGGTATTCGACAACATATTCATCTTAAAATTTATACATCTGAAAAATTGAGTATCAATTGTGAAAAATTATGAGATGAATTTATCAATTTTATACTCAATTATAAACAAATGAGAAATGAATGCATTTAAATTTAAACATCTGATAAATTGAGTATCAGTTATAAAAAATTGAGAGATGAATTTATTAGTTTTTATACTCAATTATAAACAAATGAGAAACGAATGTCTTAGATTTATACTCATTTATGAACAAATGATAAATGATTTTCTCAAAATTTTACATGTGAATAATGAAATTTTTATTTATGAAATTTGATTCATATGACAAGTGAACTTGGGTTATTCATCTTGAGAATACGATTACAACAGTGATTTCAGATTATTTTTTTGATTTGTTTTTATGATGTTAACTTTTTAATAGTTCTTTCCAAACAATGCAGTGGATCTATTTTTTTAATTAATCAACAATTAGTTACTCCCTCCGTCCCACTATACTTGACACCCTTGGGGTGGGCACGGGAACTAAGAAGAAACAATTAAATAAAGAAAATGTGTGGTAGAAAATGAAGAGAGAGAATGAGTGGGGTAAATAGTGGTGTTGGTTGAATAAATTGAGTGGTGGAAAATGAAGAGAGAGAATTAGTGGTGGGGTCCATCTAATATAAAAATATAAAAACTAGGTTATTTTTTAAAGGTGTCAAGTATAGTGGGACGACCCAAAATGGAAAGAAGTGTCAAATATAGTGGGACGGAGGGAGTATATTCTTATTTTGATGATGTGGTAAGCAATCTACATTGTTTCTAAAAAAGGGCCAATTTGATATTTATGTATATTTATTAGTATTAAAATGCTCAAAAATAAAATTTTAAAATATACTCCCTCCGTTCCAGCCTAAAAGGCACAAAATGGAGAGGGCACGCAAAATAAGAAATGTGATGTAGGAAAGAGAAAAAGTTTAAATGTTGTGAGTATGAAAAATTAAATAGGAGAGAGAATGAGTGGGAGGTGATGTAAGAAAGAGAATGTTGTGAGTGTAAAAGTAAAGTAGAAGAGAGAATGAGTGGAGAGAATAGTAATTTAAAGTTTCCTTTTTGGGAAAGTGCCTTTTTAAATGGGACGCCCAAAAAGAAAATTTGTGACTTTTAGGTTGGGACGGAGGGAGTAAATGTTATGAGGGCTTATATTATCTCCCTCGTGTTTTTAGGATTTCGTACCCCATCATGGATTTTTTTTTCAACGCTTAGCGAAATGAAAATTAGATAACAATAAAATATTTTTAGCACCGTAAAACACTAAAAAATTTATTAGTCCAAAAAATTGTTTTGACATAACGCTAAATTATTTTATATTGTGTTGAGCATTCTTTATATTTAGAGCAAGTTTTGGGAGAAACTAGTTTCTCCATAAATTATAAAAAGTTCACTTTTTTTCTATTTATAAGTAGTTAGTGAATATTTAGGAACAGTTTATAAAACAAGATTTTCTATAACTTAAAAAGAAATTAATTTTCCCCAAAATCTTGTATTATATTTATTATTTAATTTTTATTTAGATGAAGCGTTGAAAAAAAAAGCCTTGGAGTGGGTCCGTGTATCCGTATTTTTATCGCAACTCTGTGGTTAATATTGTATCCGAAACATTCTAAACTCTTCTAGTGAGTGAGAGTGAACATGTTTAGTCAAGGACAGCAAAAGCACCGACATTAAAAATTCTAACGTGGCGGGTGATAATATAAATAAATTTGCATATGATTAAGGGATTATCTTGTCACGTGTCTAGTGGATAATATCAATTTACAAGATATTCTTAGCATCGTACAATCAATCTTCTAACACACAAGGGCTCGGATTTTTTAAGATAATACTCCCTCCGTTTCATATCAATCAAGAGTCTTACTTTCCTTTTTGATTTGTCTCAGATTAAAAGTTTATTTTTTTAAATGATAAATTTTTAAATATATTTATATCCTTATAATTTAATATATTTATAAAAAAATAATTCATTATACCCTTATAAAGTTAACATATTTACAAAAAAATCAATCATTAACTTACTATTCCTTCCACTCATTTCCTCTCCTATTAAAAAATCAATCATTAATTACTATTTCCTATCCCATATTACAAAAAAACCATTCATTATACTCTTATAAAATTAACATATTTACAAAAAAAATTAATCATTAACTACTATTTCCTATCACACATTTAACTTTTATTCATTTTTAATTATTTTTTTAAGAAGCGTAAAATCCCCCCGAGGATCCTTGGTTGGTCTGAGATGAAGTGAGTACTAAGTGCACCCGTGCGCGATCACTATTGGTTATTTTTTTCCTTTACAACGTGTGTGTGTGTGTATATATATATATATATATATATATATATTTATATATATATATATATATATATATATATATATATATATATTTATATATATATATATATATATATATATATATATATAATGTAGGAGAGAGAATGAGTGGAGAGAATAGTGATTTAAGGTTTTCATTTTGGGCCAGTCTAAGTCGGGTGGACGCCCAAAATGGCAAAAAGTTCTAAGTCTTTGGACGGAGGAGATATATATATATATATATATATATATATATATATATATATATTCCCTCCGTCCCGCTATAAATCACACATTTTTCTTTTTGAGCGTTCCGCTACAAATCACACACTTCCTAAAATGGTAAAGAATCTTTACTATTCCCTCCAATCATTCTCTCTCCTACATTATTTTAATACTCACAACACCATTATAATTTACTATTCTCTCCACTCATTCTCTCTCCTATTTTACTTTTACATTCACAACATTTATATCATTATTTTTTTCCTTAATTCACGCATGTACAGTAACTGAGTGATTTCTAATGGGACGGAGGGAGTATATAGTGAAAAATAAAAATAGATTTAATAATTTTATTAAAAGATAGAAAATACTTAGAATAAACAAATACTCCCTCTGTCCCACTTCAAGTGTGCCACTTTCCTTTTTGGTCCATCCCACTTCAAGTGAGCCATTTCATAAATGAAAATATGTGAACAGTATTTCAGACATTTATACCCTCATAATGTTTATATATTTATAAAAAAATCAGTCATTATATCCTTATAATTTTAACATATTTACAAAAAAATCATTCATTAACTTACTATTCCTTTCACTCATTTTCTCTCCTATTAAATATTTTTTTACATTCTCTTTTCTCTAATTTTCTACCCAATTTCAATTCTTTATTCATTTTTCTTAAGAAGCATGCATTTATATCAAGACTCATTTGAAGCGGGACGAAGAGAGTATTTCTTATTATTACGAAACTAAACAGTTGTTCAAAAAAAAAAAAAAGTGAGAAACTAATAAACGCAACAGTAGACTAGCCAATAAGACCACGACCGACATAAACGCTTATGATGTCATAATAATAGTCCAGATAATTCTTTTTTGATTATGCGTGTAGAAATCAGCTATACTCTCAAATGGATTCAATTTTTTTTACATAATAATTAAAAAAAAAAATTAAAATACTAGAAAAAGAGTTGGTCTTATAAAAAACTAGTTTTTTCTTAAGTTAAGAAAAAACGTGTTTTCAAAATGTAATTACTGGCAACCATGTTCAAAATAAACGGTGGCATTTTCGTAATTAATGGTTCCCCCGTTTATGTCAGTGCGTGTTTAACAAACTGCCAGTGTGACAAAGTGTCAATTCATATGTAACAAAATGCCAGTAAAAAAGTGCCGCATTGCGCTTAATAAAGTGCCAGTGTAACCTACCGGCACTTTGTTAAACCGAAACCGGCACTTTTTACACGGGCACTTTTAAATACATGAACTGGCACTCTTCACACTGGCACTCTGTTACACTAACACTGGCACTTTGTTACACTAATATTTTTGCTGGCTCTCAAAAATACAAGCACTGGCATTCAAAAATACATGGACTGGCATTTGATTATACACTAACGGGCACTTGTTTATACACTAACGGGCACTCAAATATACACCAACGGGCACTTGATTATACACTAACGGGCACTTGATTAATCACCAACTGGCACTCAAAATAACATGTACTGGCACTCAAAAAAATATGAGCCGGCATTAAAAATCAATTAAACTGGCATTCAATTTCTACCCAAACTCAAACTGGCATTCAATTTCTACCCAACTGGCATTCAAAATCAAACGGCCAAGCCCATCACCGGCACTGATTTTGGTCCTTCCATCACCACGAATTGGAGGCCCCTGCTTGAGACTTCCATCAAAATCTGAGTTCGGTGGGATGGTTGGTAGGGTTTTGGTCTTGTGTGGAATTCGACTTTGAGCGGGAGGAAGCGACGCCGGAGGTGGAGATTGAAGGTTGATTGGAGGTCGCCGGTTGATTGGGGATTGAGATTGGGTTTGATTTCCGATGGAAGAGCTTGGTTGGGCTTGGTCGGAGAAGAAGGTGGGGAGGAATTACGCTTCTGCGTATAGAGAGAGAAGCTCCGTGCGTTTAGTGAGAGAAAGTGAGAGACCGTTATTTAAAACACGTTTTTTGTTAAGTTAACAAAAAACGCGTTTTTTATAAGTTTTTGGCCTAGAAAAATTATATAAGTATAAAAAATAAAATAAATGAATAAGAAAAATAGTAAAAATTATTTAAAATAAAAAATTTTGTTTAATGTGAGACGGACAAAAAACCTCAAAAAGTCATATTTAAGGTGTGACCGAAGGTGTATGCACCGGCATATTCTCCACCCTTTTTCACATAAACAGATATACTACTTTTCAATTGCTCCTTTAAACACACACACACACTGATCAATTGATCATCAATGAAGAAGGGTGCTCTCATGGCGTATATGCATATAGCAATCTTGTATCTATCTACTGTCTTCCTAACGCTGGCCGCAGCATCAAGAGTTGCTCCATTTCAAAAAAACGAAGAAATTCCCATTTCAAATATTTTCGATAATTCGAATTACCGATTACTTAAACTCCAACTCAACAATGGCTTGGGTCTAACTCCCCAGATGGGGTATTTCTCTTTCCTAGTGATCTTGAGTTTTTCTTTCACAAGTCCTAATTTTGTGCCTACCAAGAATGCAATTTTTGATTTTGCTCTGACCAAGTTAAATTTGTTATTTTATGAAGGTGGAGTAGCTGGAATTTCTTTGCCTGCAATATAAATGAAACTCTTATCAAGGAAACAGGTCAATTTTCTTGCCTTTTTGTCTGTTTGATTGTGCTGTCGAAGTGTTATTAACTGTCAATTTTGATGCTTTTGATCGAAGGTCAATTTGGGTAGTGGTTATAATTTGGTGTGTTGACAATTGGGGTTTCATTGTATATAAACAAGTTTGAGTAAGTAGAGCAGCCTATTAATGCCCGGAAAGCCGAAATTTATGTTTGGGAAAGAAAAGTTGATGTGTTATAGTTGGTAGCAATGTGTAATAACTCCATTCCATGTAGGTACTCTTCATTAATATGTTGAAGATGTGAGTGATACACAATTCATGTATCCCTCACATCTTCCTTTTTGTGATGTTAATTTCACATAGTCTCGTTTTAGAAATTTTAGCTTACAATTCACTTGATTTATAAGTTTACACATCCCATATGAAGAAGATAACCAATTTTGATACAACAAGCTCTTTTATGGTATTAAGGGTACTTACTTAAATGTTGATATCTCAATTAGGGACTCAAAAGTGAAATGATTATGCCGTACTTTTTTTCCGCACCAACCTAATTTCATATACAAGGAGTAAAGTTAGAACTCAGTGGACAATACAAACTTAGTTATGAAAAAAGACTCATAAAGTTGAACATCCTAAATGGGAAAGTAAGATAATAGAGAGTATTATCTAGTTTGATGTCCTTAATAAGAAATGTTTTAATGATTAAGCTATGCTGGAATTGCAAAGTAAGTTTGCCTTAAGGCCAAAGCAGTTTGTTTACTGCTGATAATGTAGATGCTAGAGGTTCATAATCTGTCCTTAATTTGACTAAGTTAACACTTTTTTCTGTTAAACTCTATTATTCTTCATAAAGCATCATTGCCGAATTTTACATCCATCACAATTGTTGCTTTTGCATATTGCGTTAATTTGTTTTTTCTTCAACGAGTAGAAATATCTCACCCGCTGAGGGGTTCACTGTGTTGTTATTTTATTGAATTAACAATAATAATGGATTGATTTTTGTGGTCATGTTTTACTATGTTGTTCCTTTACTTGAAGCTCCCTGAGGTACTGACTTGTTTTATCTTATTTGGCAGCTGATGCATTTATTTCAACTGGCTTGGCTGAGTTAGGCTATAATTACGTAAATATTGGTACTTTTTTTCTATGATGCTCGGACTCTTTGGTTTACCTCACTGGACCCTTGTTAACAACACTAAAATAGGAGTGTCCGACACGGGTACGGCGGGGTAAACCAAAGAGTCCGAGCATCAGAGCTTTTTTTCTCTTTGATTTGCTTATCTCATCTTTTTCCCTTCAACTCTTGGTTGACATATTCAATTTCATTCACTGCAGATGATTGCTGGTGTAATGAGCGGGATTCAAAGGTAAGTTTGAGTTCCATCACGTTCATGCACGTCTTTCCACTATTTCATAAATATACCAATAAACGGAACTTCTTGTATGTGAATTTCAAACTCTTAATTTGTATTTCTTTTTCCTCAAACTAATGTGGACAAAAAATTGAGTTTTTTTTACATGTTCTCACATTTCATTTTTAAAGCAGTTAATTCCTTTCACATATTGAAGTAGTTCCTAAGTTCCTATGATTTCATTGCTATATAAATATTGAAAAAAATTAACTTCAAAAAACTCTAGTGATGTTTGAGATTTTTTTTCTATTTTCCTTTGTTGGTTATCTGGCTGTGCAGGGACAATTAGTTCCAGATCCAAAGGCATTTCCATCAGGAATAAAGGCTCTTGCTGATTATGTACATGGGAAGGACCTCAAGCTTGGTATCTACTCTAGTGCAGGGTACAACATATTTGATACATAAGAATTGAAGTAAAAAATATGATAAAATGATTATTTCCATTTATTCAAGTATGCATATGCACTGATTTTATTTTCTTATCTTCTGATCAACTCAAATGAATTCTCAAGGGTTTTTACCTGTCAAGTAAAACCTGGGTCACTTTTCCATGAAAATGATGATGCCAAGCTCTTCGCCTCCTGGGTAAGTTTGTAATATTTTCTTTGTAATCTGAACATTCTCACGCTGTAAATTAGCAGCTTGTATATATATTGGTTTTTCATTATTTATTAAGAGCCCTTTGAATATTCATTGAAAGCCAATTTCCATTATTCTTTACCATCTAATATCAGATATAATTGCTAGGGCATTGCAGTCCTTTTAGGTAATTTTGATTGGTAAGCATTTATTTATCTGACAGGAAAAGAGTATCATTTTCTTCGATAAGAAATTAAGGAAGTATATTGTTTCTGGCTCACAGATGAACTTCTTAAACTTTGTACACTCAGCTCTTACTTTTGGTAATACATTGAGTATTTTTAGCTTCAACGCGGTAGATTGATTGATATACATATACTGCTCAACTCATCTTAGTTATTTGTTCCAATTTATGATTGGTTGCAATGAAATTGAATATTCAGAAAATAATAGTAGATGAGGGAGTTTATCGTTGTCAGTTACTATCATTCATGATATGATCCAATTGAGTTTTGACGTGGTAGAAAGACTACATTAGGATTTAGTGGAGCGGGCTTCGATTAATTTTAAGGTCTCTGCAGGTGTACCAAAACTAATGCCCGTATGTAGTACTGTCCCTTCTTGAATCTTAAGAAACTTTCCTCATGGAGCTATGGAGAGATTGTACCTAGATCACCATCTTATGTGAAGCAAATAATTGTCCTTCAAAATCTATTATATTGTGTTTCCACAACTAACTTGTAATTGCAGATTTGACTAAATGATTTCGAAACAAAATAATAAAAAGTTCATCAGCTAAGTGCATGTTCTTCCTACCTCATTGACATAATTTTCTTTCCATCGCGTGCTATTCAGGATCTGGATTACTTGAAGTACGATAATTGTTTCAATCTGGGTATCAGCCCAAAAGACAGGTTCAGTTCATCCTCATCTTTTAATCATGAATTTTATTCTACTCTTACATTATTTTTACGACTCAATTTTAATATGGTTTCATATTCATAGATACCCACCAATGCGTGACGCTCTAAATGCAACTGGTCGCACAATTTTTTATTCGATCTGTGACTGGTAATTATAGTTACCTTGACCTTGTCTTTTTTTTTTTTTTGTAACTTCTTTGAACGCACTATAAGAGCACTGATTTGCTTTTCTTTCTGGCTTTGGCAGGGGTAGAGATGACCCTGCTCTATGGGCAAGAAGCCTTGGAAATAGTTGGCGGACGACAGATGACATCAATGACACATGGGCAAGGTTCTTGCTGTTGGGAATTATATTTATAAGTTGTTAATTAGATAAATTTTCCCGGTGTCACATTTTACAAGTTAGATTTTCAAGTCAAACACTGTTTAGATGGCTTCATTTCTTCTTCTAACTCTTTCTTCTTCTTCTTTTTTTCACCTTATCCAGCATGACTACTATTGCTGATATAAATGACAAATGGGCAGCTTATGCAGGACCTGGTGGATGGAATGGTAAGAAAATATTTTGTGGTTACGTCCAAGTGAGGCATTGCAGCTGTTGGAATTCCTGCTCCACCTTTATACGTGAGTCTTATTTTTTATTCATGACCAACTTTCTTGCAGATCCTGATATGCTAGAAGTTGGCAATGGTGGGATGACTTATCAGGAATACCGAGGACATTTTAGCATTTGGGCTTTGATGAAGGTTTTCTTATTTAGCTTTTCTCTGCCCCATTCCCCACAATGTTTTATGACAATTTTATCATGGTTCCACCCCCCCCCCCCCGAAATGGTGAATGCAGTACGCTCTTGGTTTCTAGTGGCAATTAGTAAAAAAAAAAAATCAATCTTAATTTCTATTAATGTAGAGGGAAAATCTACCTTTTGGTGTAAAAGGCCTTTTGCTCCTTTTGTATGGGTTCGCCTCCTTGGCAAAATTTTCAATGCATATTTAGTTATGCAAACAACAACAACAACAACAAAGCCTTAGTTATGCAAAAAGGGAAAAAAATAATTAAAAGATGTGGAGGGTAAATCTGGTGTTACAATTTATCTGCGGATCTGTTATTTACTTTTGTCTACCTAATGTTGATATGTCTGTAATATATTCCTCCTTTACTTGAATGTGCAGTCTCCACTTCTTATAGGCTGTGATGTCAGAAACATGACTAAAGAAACTTTTGAAATTATAACCAATAAGGAGGTCATTGCTGTAAACCAAGGTAATCCTCAGATTTCAAACTCTTTGTATGTGTGTGTCTGTCTGTCTGTCTGTCTGTCTGTATGTCATCTTGAGTGTTGTATCGAGGGAATCAGTGGCCTAGTATGCCAGGTGATCTGGCCAATTTCATATCCAACATATTCAAACACTCTTTTCCATTTTTCATTCGTAGACGATATTGATGTTCCATTCATTATTCTGATGTCTTCTTATCACTTTTTTTCTTAGCCTCCTATATTTTATTAATAGAGAAATAGATAAAAGGTGATGGGGGACTAGACCTTACCATCACGATACAATGAGGGGGCAAGAAGCCTTTCCTCAAAAGGGAAAACTATAGCAAGAAGAAGAAACGAAGACATAAAAATGACAAGGTTAACCCCAATGTTGTTTACCGCCACAGTTCTTCTGTCCAACTATGAAAGCCATATGTTTTTTCTATGAGGAGGGATAAATCCATCATCTAAACCATAATAATCTTTTTCCTCTGGTTCAAAAGACTCTAGTTTGCCACCCACCATGCCACCAAATTCATCACAAGAATGTTCCGTTTTGCAGATGTACTTGGAATTCAGGGGAGAAAAGTAAGTGTCACAGGGACAGATGGCTGTGCCCAGGTCTGCCTCTCATCTACTTGTTCAATCATTATTTATCCATCTGCATTCTGTTGAAGAAGAATTGAGCAATAGCTGTGTTTAAGATTTATTTTTGGCGATTTAACTGTGTTAGGTTTGGGCTGGTCCTTTATCTGGAAATCATCTTGCTGTTGTTCTCTGGAACCGATGTTCAAAACGCCAAACAATCAGAGCTTCATGGGGAACATTAGGACTTGAATCCTCAATCAGTGTCTCTGTAAGGGATTTGTGGAAGGTGAGAATAGCTGTCTGCACATACGAGATTAAGTTTGCACCTTAACATTAGTTGTCGCAGTATTTAATCCAGTTTTGAACTAGTTCTCCCTCTACCCAAAATAAAAGAAGCGTTTGACAAGTCAAAATTTTTAATATTGTACATTTGCTTATTTAATTTTCCTTTAGGTTGTACAGGAGTACTTTTTTTTTTTTTACAAGACACACTAGGTAATTATCATATCTTCAAACAGAAAGAAAAAACTTGGAAAACCATGAAGATTAAAGCTTTAATTTAAGAAATGGAACTTCTTTCTGGGACATACAAAATCAGGAAGTGGATTTTTTTTTTTTTTTTGGGCGGGGAGGGAGTGTATTTATTTACTGTATTTGTTTTCATCCTTATAATTTAAAGAATAACTCTCTGTGGTTGCAGCATGAAGATGTATTGGAAGACGCAGTGGCATCGTTCAGTGCTCCTGTTGATGCTCACGGTTGTGAGATGTACATTTTCACTCCCGGAAAGGCGTATCATTCTGAAATTTGAATATGTTAATTTATCAGATTACGGTTTAATGTATGTGAAAGATCTGTATGAGTGTTTTATGATATCTTCAGGGCTTTGTAAATTACTTGGAAAAACATAAATAAGGTTGGCTCGCTAGCTCCTTCTTCCTGTGAACACTCCATTTTGGGTGCTGAACTTTGAGTGAAATAAAGCAGCTAGCTTTTTAACGCATTATCATTGAAAAACTGTTCAAGAGCATGAATATTGACCAGCTTTTGCATGATATGGAACTGAAGGATTTGAAATCTCTCATGCATATCTTATCACTTTTCTTGGTATGTCTTACTCACTAATTAAATCAAGATATGGTGGAGAAGATATTTTAATCCTTTCCATGTATATAGGATCTCATTCTTGGTAGGCAAGTATAAATAACCCTAATTGTATATAAACACTAGTTGTACATGTTTTCAATCGGTTTTTAGAAGAGAATACAATTCTTAAGCAAATATACTTTTCTTGCCTATCATTATTTTTTCATGGTATCAGAGCGGGTAACGCTCTAATCGCTTCCGCACATATTTTTTTTTCTCTCCTTCTCCGATCCATTGCCATGGCCAACGACGATGAAGCCAAAACCAAAGCCTCGGTTGAGGAGACTTCTGGGACCAAAGTCAATGTGATGTCACCTTATTTCCTAGCCGCCTCGGACAGTCCCAACGCCATCTTTGTTAGTGATCTCCTTCGAGACGGGAACTTTGCAGATTGGGTAGATGAGATGAGCAACGCCTTGTTTGCGAAGAATAAAATTGGATTTGTCGATGGTACAATCCAAATTCCTGATGAGGGCACGACAGAGCTACCGCTTTGGAGGCGTTGTAATGCGATGGTGAAGGGATGGCTGAATAGTGCCATGGAGAAGGGAATACAGAGCAGTGTAAAATATGCAAACACGGCACAAGAGATTTGGGAAGACTTGCAGGAACGTGTTGGGAGCGAGAGCGCACCTAGGGCTTATGAATTAAAGCGTGCTATATCCCTAACGAGGCAAGAAAGACTCTCGGTGTCGGCATACTACACAAAGCTAAAGGGATTATGGGATGAAATCCAGTCCATCAACCCATTGCCGAGGTGCAAGTGTAGTGGGTGCACTTGTGACATATCAAAGAAGCTCGTAGAGATGAGGGAGAAGGAACGCCTATATGAATTCCTAATGGGTTTGGAGGCAAGTTTTGGGACGGTTAAAACCCAAATCTTGGGCATGAAACCAGGAGTCAGTCTAGGGACAGCCTATCATCTCGTTGCTCAGGACGAGAAACAGAAGCAAATCAGTTCGGCAGGAAAGATAAGCATGGAGGCAGCTACATTCCAGGCGCATACCAGTCAGCACAAGAGCCGAGAGGAAGAAAAGGTTTTGCAGAAGGAGAAACCAAAGTGCTCACACTGTGGGAAACTATATCACACTGTTGAAAATTGTTATGAAATCATTGGGTATCCGGAGGGACGAAAGAAAACCAAGCAGAAGGGGGTCGGCAAGCCAACGACACACTTTGCAGTAGGGGAAAGCAGTCCAATACCGGGCTTCACTAATGAACAATACAAACAGTTGGTCCAATTCTTTACAGAAAAATACACGGGCGAGCAGAAATCCTCTTCCACGGCAAATATGGCTGGTAAGCTGAATAGTATAAAATTTTGGATCATTGATTCAGGGGCAACCGAACACATAACTTGTGACGACTCAGTATTGGAGAATCAAGTTCAAACTGGAATGGAGACACCAGTTAAAATCCCCAATAGCGATGTCATACCAGTCAAAGGCATTGGGAGCACCAAACTTCCAAACGGACTAAATGTTCATCATGTTTTAAATTTGCCTGCTTTCAAATGCAATTTGTTATCTGTTAGTCGCTTAACCAAGGATTTAAACTGTGCTCTCACTTTCTTTCCGGATTTCTGTGTGATACAGGACTTGGCTTCGAGGACTCTGATTGGGATGGAAAAATGCGCTGATGGTCTATATCACCTGGAACCGGCAACAAGGGAACACACAGCAATGGCAGCGAAGGCAGATACTAGGGTATGGCACAAAAGATTAGGACATACTTCAGTTTATGACTTTCAGCATGTTAATAATTCTAGTTTTAATTCTAGTTTTAATAAGGAGAAATAGCATTGTGACTAATGTATTCGAGCCAAAATGGCGAGACTTCCTTTTCCGATTAGTAGCACTCAGACAAATTTTTGTTTTGATCTCATACATTGTGACATTTGGGGTGGTTATAAAACTCCGTCCTTTTCTGGTGCACATTATTTTTTGACTATTGTTGATGATTTTAGTCGAGGAGTATGGGTGTTTTAATGAAGCATAAGTATGAGGTCCATCACTATCTTACTATGTTTTGTAATATGGTTAACACTCAGTTTGAGAGGAAGGTTAAGCGTATTAGGAGTGATAATGGTGGGGAGTTTCAGTCATTGCTGATGTTAGAATATTATGTTAATCATGGAATACTACTTGAGACATCTTGCACCGACACTCCACAACAAAATGGGGTTGCCGAGCGCAAGCATCGTCATAATTTAGAAATGGCACGGGCTTTACGTTTTGAGGCGGGTTTGCCAAAAGGTTTATGGGGAGAATGTGTTTTGACAGCAGCCTATATAATTAACCGTTTACCCTCCAAAGTTTTAGAAAATAAGGCTCCTTTTGAGATTTTACTACAAAAGAAACCTTGCCTTGATCATATGTGTGTCTTCGGTTGTTTAGTTTATGTCAAGAATAACAAGAAAGGGGGAGACAAGTTTGACGCTAGGGGCAGACCTTGTGTTTTCGTTGGATATCCTCATTCACAAAAGTGCTACAGAGTCTTTGATTTGGAGTCCAAACAGATTTACACATCATGAGATGTAAAATTCGTGGAAAGTGTATTTCCCTTCAAGGAAACATGTGCACAGCCAAGCCGAAGTCCTTTAAATACTTCAAGAAGTGAGGATTTGGAAGAAGTCATAGAGTTTGTGCAGGTCCAGGCAGATGAGCAGTCAACTGAGCAGACAGGTGCACGGTCCTTTGTTGAACAAGATAACAGACAACCAGTTGCAGAGGCAGATGAGCAGCCAGTCGAGCAGACTTCTGTTACACAAGATGTTGAACCACCTGTCACACAACCCTGACAACCTGCAACCGGTTCAGCGACGAAGTGAGCAGCAAAGAAACAAGCATCTCAAGGATTTTGATGTGAGTTTGCAGTCTCTATAGACCATCAGCATCCCAGCTCCAACTCAGTGACCTCGAAGGTATATCCTTTATCTAACTATGTTTCTTTTGAGCGTTTTTCTTCTAATCACAAGGCATTTCTTGCGGCCATCACTTCACGTGATGAGCCTAAGTACTATCATCAGGCTATTAAAAATCCGGAATGGCGTGATGCAATGAAAAAAAAATTGATGCTTTGGAAGTCAATGGTACTTGGACGCTTGAGAAACTACCTTCGGGAAAGAAAGCAGTTGACTCCAAGTGGGTTTATAAGATAAAGTATAAACCAAATGGAGATGTTGAGAGGTACAAAGCGCGTTTAGTGGCAAAAGGTTTCACACAAGTTGAAGGGATAGATTACCACGAGACATTTTCTCATGTTGCCAAGTTTGTAACTGTGAGAAGTCTTCTTGCTGTGGCAGCCAAAAGGAACTGGGCCATCCATCAGCTTGACGTAAACAACGCTTTTCTACATGGGGATTTAACAGAAGACGTTTACATGAAAATCCCGTTGGGCTTTGCAAAGGAAGGAGATACGAGAGTTTGCAGGCTTCGAAAATCGTTGTATGGTCTTCGTCAAGCATCAAGAAACTGGTATCAAAAATTCACCACGACACTGCTAGCGGTTGAGTTTAGACAATCATATGCTGATCATTCCTTATTCATATATAAGGAGGGCAAGTCTTATGTCGCGGCCCTTATCTATGTTGATGATGTCCTTTTGGTAGGAAATGACACTCTTAAAATTGGAGCTGTCAAGAAGTACCTGGACGAGAAGTTTAGCATCAAGGATCTCGAAAATTTAAAATATTTCTTGGGGATAGAAGTAGCAAGATCAACAGAAGGCATTGTGCTCAGCCAACGAAAATACACTTTAGACATTCTTAAAGAGAGTGGATTACAAGGTGGGCGAACAAGTGACTTCCCAATGGAACAAAATCTAAAGCTCAGTACAGATGATAATAGTCCCTATGTTGATGCCTCTCAATACTGCAGATTAATTGGGAGATTGCTATATTTGACGGTAACTCGACCTGACATACAGTTTGCAGTTAATCGACTTAGTCAGTTCATTACTGCTCCAAGGCGGACACATTTGGATGCAGCAACTCGAGTCATAAGATACCTCAAGAGCACAGTCGGCCAAGGTTTACTTCTTCCGGCTCAAGGAGAGTTGACACTTGCGGCATATTGTGACGCGGATTGGAGAGGTTGTCCTATGACTAGGCGATCATGTACTGGGTATTTTGTTAGTTTGGGTGGGGCACCTATATCTTGGCGTAGTAAGAAGCAGTCGGTTGTGGCTCGTTCCTCAGCAGAAGCAGAGTACCGTGCAATGGCAACCACAGTCAGTGAAATAATATGGCTTCGTTGGCTACTCCGAGATATTGAAGCATCACAACCACATGCCACGCCTCTCTATTGTGACAACCAGGCAGCTCGGCATATCGCAAATAACCCTGTTTTTCATGAGCGTACAAAGCACGTGGAAATGGACTGCTACTTCGTTCATGAACGTGTTGAGTCTGGTGACATAATACCGTGTAAAATATCGACCATTGATCAAGTGGCCGATCTCTTTACTAAACCTCTTGGGGCTACTCAGTTTCGTTCTTTGATTGGCAAGTTGGGCATTCGTAATCTCCATGCGCCAACTTGAGGGGGAGTGAAGGATTTGAAATCTCTCATGCATATCTTATCACTTATTCTTAGTATGTCTTGCTCACTAATTAAATCAAGATATGGTGAAAGATATTTCAATCCTGATTCCTTTTCATGTATATAGGATCTCATTCTCGGTAGGCAAGTATAGATAACCCTAATTGTATATAAACACTAGTTGTACATGTTTTCAATCAGTTTTTAGAAGAGAATACAATTCTTAAGCAAATATACTTCTCTTGCCTATCATTATTTTTTCAGGAACCAGAGGGGGTTATCTGCACACAAGGGAAACCACAGGGGTTTTTCTGATTTTTGCTTAAAATAAAAGTGACGAAATATAATCTCTCAAACAACCCCCCATGTTGCACAATGTACAACACAGCTTCCCGCCATGTTTTCTCTTTCTCCTAAAACCCTATCCCCTTCCCCTTTCCTTCACAAGCCTCAACCAGAGTCCCCTCCCAGAAACGCCGTCGTTTATAGTTTCAAGTACGAAATTGAAAGGGGGCTTGAGTTCGAGACCGGCGGCATCTTCTTCCGGCACGAGAGCGCCATCGGCCGAGACCTCGGCGTTCTCGCCGCTGCCATTCACAAGAAATCGAACGGCTCTCTCCGCGTGCTGGACGCGTTGTGTGGTTGCGGGATTCGATCTTTACGGTATTTGGCCCAGGCAAAAGCCGATTTTGTGTTGGCAAATGACGCAAATGAAGGATACAAAAGTACAATTTCATCGAATTTTTCTAGAATTTCGAGTGGGTTGGGGGAGGAGGGGAAATGGCAGGTCACCAATTTGCTTGCAAATCGACTTATGGCGGAGAAATACTTAGAGAGGGATTGTTTTGATTTTGTTGATGTTGATTCCTTTGGTAGCGATTCGAGTTTCCTTAGGCCTGCATTTGATATTGTGAAGTTAGGGGGATTGCTTTACCTTACATCCACTGATGGGCACACATCTGGTGGTCATCGACCTAGACGGTATGTTTATAGTGCTTCTTTAAACTGATGTCTCTTTTTGTGACACTTGAATTGTTTGAATTTGGGACATTTTTTCAATAAAAGCAATTATGTTAGATTTGTGGATGGTTTGATTGGATCTAGGATCGTTTGAAGAAAATGGAAGGAAATTGCCAACAGATTTGCTTGACCTTTTGATTTAGATGGGAAATGGGGCAGGAGAAGGATGAGGATATAAAGCTAGAAATAAAATTAGCGTTTGTTTGCATTATATAATGACCTATCAGGATCTTGTATTTATGAATTTCCATTTCCATTTTGTGCCAAGGCGTGAATTCTACAAAACAAATAAAGCATTATACATTTATGCGGAACAAATGAAAACTGTTAAATGGACCTTCAAAAATGTTTCATGAAGAGATTTTGGTGAGTGTTGGAAAAAAAGGGTTAAGAGAGTGATATGATCATAGATATGTATGATGGAGTTGTGACAATAATTAGAAAACCAGAGACCTGTAGATTCCCATTTACTGTATGATTGATTACCTTGAGGATTAGCCTTAAGTCCGCATCTTTTTCATCTTCTCTTTTTTAGATGTATAGATTGGCTAAAAACATAAAGAGCATGTTTTTAACGTTATTAGTCTTGCTTGTGAAATGAAGAATGAGGATAGATAACAAAACTTGAAATGAAGCTTTAAAGAAATTATTTAAACTAATTATGCCTTGAGCATAATTTTCAATTCAGAAAGTGTTCTCTAGAGCAACTAAAAAGTATCATTTTGCTGCTATAGGTGATAGAAACTTTTCTTTTCGATAATGAAATTTCTTACTGAAAGGCATCCACCCTATTTGATGCTTCTCTGTCTTGCCTTTTCTTCGCAGCTCTAATGATGGATACTGTAGGAGAGAGACATTGAAAATGAACAAATAGGTGACACAATAGAAGTTGTCTAAACTTGAGATAGATTGAAAAAGAACTAGTAAAGTTGAGTTTGACACATTCGACATAGAACACCAATAGGAATCTTAGGAAGTGAAGAAGCGTGAATCATTATGAACAAATAAGCAAGAGGTAGGGGGAAATTAAGACTGTCGGAGAGAGACATTGAAAATGAACAAATAGGTGACACAATTGAAGTTGTCTAAACTGGAGATAGCAATACTAAAGACGGATATGAATGAGTGTGACTCGTTTAATAACCTTGCTTACACTGAGCCAAGCGGTGAAAAATGATTCATTTATCCTACCTCTAGCGATTGGGATGAATGCTGATTTTGAGTCGAGTGTATTTTTAAATCCACCCCACCCCTGCAGAAAAAATAAATAATAACTAAAAATTCACCTGTGATTCATGGACAATCTCTTATTACCATTTCACATGGACATCTCTAATTACCATTTCAATGGACTAACTCTTTTGACTGTTTTGAGGATCCATTTGTGCTCTCTTTCTCCACTAGTGAACACTATATTAGTTTTGGAGCCACGCATCTGTAACACACATTTTTTTCCTATGTTTCACTAGTAAATGGATGGATACTCTTGTTCGTTTTAGCAAATGATTGTCTCTTTTTGTTCGAACATTGAAATTCCTTTAAATACTTACTTGCGGTTGCATATTTTTATCAATTCAACGTGCCTTTTTCTTATATGTATCTTATCAAAACACATGCAAAGTTAACATGGTCTTTATAATGTTCTAGTTCCTTGTCATCATATGGAGCATACCTTCGCCCTGTGCCATATGCAAATGAGATGGGTTTGAGAATGCTTATAGGTGGAGCAGTGCGAGAAGCTTCTGTGCTTGGTTATCATGTTTCACCACTTTTCTCATACTATTCATATCACGGGCCAGTGTTTAGAGTTATGCTGCGAGTTACCCGAGGAAAGCCTCCAGATGGGCATGTATTGTTGATCACTTGTTTGTTTTCCTTTAATATACATCTCAATACTTTCATGTGTGTGTATATCTCATCATCTCTTATTGTGTTTCATTACAGTGATTACAGGTTTATTAGTTACTGTGTTTCTTGTGGGCATTCTCAAGCAATTTCATGGGGTAAACTCGGTGAAATCAAATGTCCTTGCAATTCAAATGTACTAACTTAAAACTTTCTGTTCACTTTTCTCTCAGAAGTTGATACATTACCATTAATCAATATCTTTCGTCTTTCTATTCTATGCCATTGAAGGAGAAGCATTATGTTTAAAAGTAGTTCATGAAATGGGTATTTCTGCTTATTATTTCAGGTTCCCGGTTCCCTGGTTGTATCTGGGCCTTTATGGACAGGACCTCTTCACAGTACGAGCTATCTTACAGAAATGCTAAGTTTGGCTGGACAATGGGGATGGACAGAAAATGGCATGAGAAATGATCTTGAAAAAGTATTGCTATTGATGATTGATGAAAGTGATCCCAACTTACCTTTTGGATACATCCCTCTTGTTGAGGTTCTTTTTAACAGTTTTTTTTTTCACAATTATCTTATTTATTTGAATTGGCTGCTTTCCATTTTATACTACCACTTCAATGTCATTGGTGTTAAGTCCATTGTTCTGGAATTATTTGGTTACATAAGTTTTTTCTAATTGTGATCTCAGATAGCTAGTCGGGGAAAACTTAACTCTCCACCTATCAGAACAATGATGAGCGCTATGCAGAAGGTATTCTACTCCCTCAATTGCTTTTGAAAGTTTTCACCTTATTTACATGTAAACCCAATCATTTTGCATGAATCTGACAACCATGCCAAACTCTGACGCTGTTTCTTCCATATTCATTCTTATGTTTGATGCAGATTCCACCGTGTTCAATTCACACTTATTTTGAGTTGATTTGATAGGCTTACTTGCATTGATAAAGAAGTGTTTTTTATTTTTATTTTTTTACGTTTATGTAGCTTTGGCATTGCTTCCCGCAGGAGGGATATGTTGCTAGTAGATCGCACATTGCGTCCAATGCAATCAAGACAAATTGTCCCATGGCTGATTGTATAAGGATTATGAAGGAACTCCAACCATGCTGAACCATTTATTGCCCAATATTTTTTTTAGCTGGTCAATGGCCATGAATGTTCCACCAATGTCATCGGTTGTCTTTCTCGACTCAGAAGGAGCACTATGAGCATAAATCTACCAGACTTGAGGTTACTGGTCTTTGACCAGCTTTTGGAATTCGTCTCTCACTAAAGCTGTCAATGTTGGAGTCCACTTCAATTGAAGACACTTCTTACTAGGTCATGGCGGGCATTATATATGCATTTTATTCTTTTGAACCAAGATGGGGAAGGGTAAGTTCCAAGTGACTGGTTGAGGGCCGTTTTAAGTTCCAATCAGCTTCCAAAATGATGAAGGCCTTTTGTGCAGCTGTATTCTTATTGCAAGTACTTTGTTACAACAAAGGCTTCGGTTATAACAGTGACTGTAGCAAGCATAGAGGCTTGAGCATATCCAATACCTTGATGTTCTATGTAAATCAATGATTTTGTCATACCTTTCCCAGGAACATCTCACTCTCTCTCTCTCTCTCTCTCTCTCTCTCTCTCTCTCTCTGTGTGTGTGTGTGTGTGAGAGAGAGAGTGAGTGTCACGACCCTAAAATTAGGCACTATTTTAACACTCGTTGAGCAAGTGGGGTTCGGGTGGTAGTATCGCATTTCATGCTAATTGTGTTATTTGCTAAGTTTAAATTTGTTCATATTATGTTTTGATGAAGTTTGTGTTTTGATGAAATTTGTGAAGCTAGGTTGGTCATTAACTAGCTTATGTGAATTTAGGGTGAAAAGGAATTAAAATTAATGTTAAAGGGTCTAAATGGAATAAAGTATAAAGTGTGTAATGATTTTTATAATATTTAGAAATTTTAATAAAATGTTTATATGTGTTGAGGTGCTTTTAGTGGTAAAAGATGTTAGTTGGAGGTGTTAGTGTTGTTGAGTGGATTTATGGAGGAGCTTTAGTTGAAATCCTTATTCTTATCCTTAGTATATTGAAAAGAAAACATTTGGTTATTTTATCAGTACTCTTCTTCTTCCCAAACCCATTCCATGGAAATCAAAACCAAACCCTAAGCTCCGTCTTAAAAAAAATCTCTAGCCTTCGTTTCTTCTTCGTTTTCCAAACGGTTTGCGGATTCTTGTTCGTGAAGGTGAGGGGATCGTTTAGAGCCGGTCAAATAAATATTTCATTTTTCACTATTTAGGTAAGTTATTATGATTTATTTCAAAAAGTGTACATTCTTTGATTATTGTTGTTGTTAAAATGATTTTCATGATTGGTGGTATTTTTGAAACACTTTTATTTGGAAAGATTGGGTTTTGGAAAAGTGGAAATTGAAATGAGTTTGGTTTGGTTGTGTAATAGCAAGAAAATGGGTTAATATTTATATTGTGGTGTTAAGGCCTTGATAGGAAGAGTTGCATGGTAATTTGATACAAAGTGTGGTACTAAAATGATGTGGGTTGGTGTTGAATTAGGTTGGAAATGTTATGGAATAGTTTGGAGTTGTCTTGCTAAGGTTTGGTATTGGTTTTGGTCACTTGAAAAACAGAGGAAGCTTGGTTAGGGTCAATTTGGTGTAGTTGCTGATGTAGTACCAATTCTGTTTTGAATTCTGGACAGAGGGCACGACTCGTGCTCTGGGGCACGAGTTGGGCACGAGTCGTCCCTTGGAATTTGGCCTAAGTCGTGTCTAGAGGGGACGAGTGTATCTGATGGGGTGTTTAGGGGTCACGAGTCGTGCCCTACCCTGCAGTCTCTGAACCACTTTCCAAGGCCTAGAAACCTATTCAACCTAGAATCAAAGTGAACCATTTTTAACTTCGATTAAAGTAGAGCACTTTAGCTACACGATGGTGTCTTACTTGGTTAAAATGGATTAGTGGAAGTACTTTAAATATTGTTCGGAAAATGCTTGTCAACCTTGATTCGTTACTTAACCAAAGTGAATCCAACTTGGTAAATTGAACTTGGACCTTTATAGAGGTTATATATTATTGCATATTGTTCATGTAGGGCTGGTTTACGATGCCTTGGACCCTTACTTGAGTTCATATGCATTGGTTGGTATATATATATTGTATGAAATGAATGTTGCACTATAGTATTGATTTAACATGTGTATGATGTACCATGTTGTTATATTCTTATCCCTTTGGTGGATTTCATTTCAAGTAACTATTATGTGCTTGAACTTGTGTTAATCAGCTGATGTTTAGGGGTATAACGGAATACGATCAATTATGGAAGTGTGACCTAATGTGATCGGATTACGTTATACCTGTGACTGTCCCCTTCTGTGGCCACAGATTGGGGTTATAGCATCTGTATTGAGCCAAAAGCCTTACAGAGTTGCTAGTATCTTATATGATTTCCTGAAAAACGGGTCTTATGAGATGTGAATATGCCTAAGCAGTTCACAAGAGAGGAGTTATCATAATAGCTCTCTCCGTTATATGGTATTGGTTCTGGTGGAGTTTTATCTTCCAATATTGTACGACTTATTGGTCAGACGGGAAAAGGTAAATCAAGGTAATGTAATGTGTTTACAGCTTTTCCAATGTGTTATATGCACCTTGTATGTGTTGCATCTTGCTTGGCATATTGTGCATTCATAATAGCTTATTGAGATTTATTCTCACCCTTCTCCCTTTAATGTTTTAGATCGGACTGAGACAGGAGGACCCGGCCAGTGAGGACGGTGCGGAGTTTGTACTTGTCTTTTTGATTGTTGGGTACGTTATGTTTAGATGGGTTGTATTTTGATTATTACTCCTTTGTTGGAGTTTGTTTATAAAACAACTTTTGTAAAGGTTTTATTTGTGACTTGAACTTTTGTAAATGTTGTAACTAAATTGGTTTAAAGTTAGTTAAATGTTTACCCCTTTTCCTCTAAGTGGAAATGACCCAAGTTAGTAATTGAATGTTAATGTTAAAGTTAGTTTCTTTACAAGTTAAGTCAAAAGTTTTCAAAAATTAAAGGTGGTCTTATTAGTTTGGACTCTCCGACTCGGGACACGTGTTAGGTTCCGGGTTGGGATGCCCACAGTGTGCATGTCACAACAGTGAAATCACAACAGTGAAATCTTTCCCTGGTTATAACAGTGTTTGTAGCATAACTTTGACAAGTAAAGGGGAGAAAGAAAAAAGATGCAAGCATCATTCAGCTTTCATGACCATACAGAAAAAAAAAACAAGCAGCATTAAATTTTAGTCTAACAGTTTAGTAGAAGATACAAAAGCGAAGTTTGCTTTATTCAGTTTCCACACATGGAACTGGGAAAACGTAGTATGGGCTCCGCATCTACATATCATCTCAGCATAATTCATCACAACCTCTCTGACAACATAAGATTTATCAACACAGGGAGAGTCTTCCTTTAAGACAATTCTTTCTCATAAATTTCACTGGCATATTTCCAGTTCATGACCCGCCAAATGTTCTTCAGATACTCCGGTCTCACATTTTGGTACTGTATGTTACATAAGAAGAAATTGTAACACTAACGTATTGATAGTTGACTTAATTTGTAAGTTAAAAATATATTATACATTAGAGAGTGGGCAAAGTCAAAAGGGATAGCTATAGACATCAGGTCCAACTGTTTTAGGCCTGGCAATCAGGTTGGGTTAAAGCGGGTAACGAGTTAGAACGAGTACAACCCGACACAACCCATTTAGCATACAAGTCGAGCAGAGTCGGGTCAACCCGCTAAGCTGAAGCCATTTAAAGAAAGCATGTTCTTAACACTTTTATTTTTGTGTATGATAAGTTTATCAACAATACTGAAATGCGTTTCTATAAGCTTTTTTTTTTTTTTTGCTGAAATGCACTTCTATTAAAATATTAAGTATTAATTAAAGAAATAGTAATACCAGATGTCAAGCTTGCATACGGTAGCCTGAGTAAGACAAAAAAAATGGTTGACAACTCGAAAAAAAAAAGAGATACACTACATCCCAAAATGATCTTCTCACTTTTTTTTGTTGTTATTATGAAAATACTTTGAGCAATAAATTTAGATTCATTTAATTATTCTAATGAAAATTTAAAACTTGTCATTGATACACTATTATAAATACATAACAATTTTTAAAAGTTCATTAGGATAGTTAAATTAACTTAAAATTAATGTTGGTACTTCGTAGTAATAATGACAAAAGTTCATAATAATATAATGAAAATAGTAAAATAATCATTTCGGGATCGTGAACAGAGGGAGTAATTTCCTATAATGTTTTGCCTTCTCCTTATTCCCCCATTTTCTTTCAGAGCAGAAAACCTTCTTAGATCATTAGGAAAAATCTAGAAACCAATTAGGTAAACATTTCATGAATCGAAACTTTTTAAACCCAACCAAAACAATATGTTAACACAGCAAACATAAAAAATCTTAACAAGCATTCACAATACACACATAGTGCAAACCTAGTTAATAAATTAACTGCTTATCAATAAACGAGGGAGGCAGAGAAGGAAATAAGGTTGGACGAAAGGGAGAGTTTGCGTTCTAATATTTTCTAGCAGGTTATGATGGGTTCACGGGTTCAACACAGCTTAACTCGCTAAATTTAACGAGTTATTCAGGTAACCTATTACAACCCGTTATATTAATTGGGCTGAGTCGGGTTGGGTAATTAATGAGTCGGGTTGAGCGGGGTTAGCGGGTTGATGGGAAAAATTGACAGGTCTAAACTGTTTTAAAGTTTTTTCAAATATGAAACAAAAAAAAAAAAGTAACCAGAGAACAGCATTAAATAAGTACCTGCAAGTAGTATGCATGTTCCCAAACATCTATGCCAAGCAGTGGGATTAAACTTGCGCCTTTCGTAATCAGTGGATCCTGCACCAGATAATTTGTGAGTCTCTTGTAAATTTTGAAAGAAAATTGTTTTGACATTTATCTCATGTGAAGCTCCAAATAAAAATATGGTAAACTCAACTCAACCTCCATCCCAAGCACTTGGCCGACTATATGAATATGTTTCCATTAAACCCATTCCAAAGCACTCATCACACATGCCACTCATTCATATGACGAGAAGGAAAAAGGAAAGAATGGATAGGGTTGTGATGCCGGGCAGTTACCCACCACCTGACTCGAGATCGACCTATCAAAATACCACTTGCCCCGGACCGAGTTTCACAAACGGGTCGAGTTCGGCAGGCATATGGAGCTCGTCAATATTCTCTGAGACGGGTCGAATTAATATAACCAAAACTATACAGGTACTCGCGGGAAGATTCAAATAGTTTCGCCTTCGACCCGACTGACTCTATACCCTCGCAGTAGGTATTAGGCATATGAATGGAGCAGAGTTAGCTGGTTTTGGCTTTAGCATCCAAAGGTCAATTTACTAATACTACAGCCTCAGCTTGGGAAGCATTAGGCAGCCTGGTGATAGAGATCCAAAAGAACTCTTGGGGCTCATTAATCCAAAGCATTCATTTAGCCAACAAATGATGATTTATACTCCCTCCGTTCCATAATAAATATCGCACTTCTATTTTAGTTCGTCCCAAAATAAATGTCGCGTTTCTAAATAAAGAAAGTGACTTGGGGTAGTTTTAACATTGTAAAAGTAATGTACAAACTAGTAAAGTGCTTTCCTTATAAACGTTGAAAAGTGAACTGCGACATTTATTCCGAGCCAGAGGGAGTAATAAGCTTTACACCAGAGATAGGTCCTTAGAAGTGAACTGTAGTGCAAAGAGCTGAATTGCCCCCTCTATCATTTGTATGTGGATATTATTGCACTGCTAATTTTCCCAAGTTTTCTCTCCAATTTTCTATAGAAATATATAAATAGTTCTCCATACATGTTTGCTCAAGTAAAAAGTTACGAGGGAATAGCAATAACATTCTAAAATGCGCCGAAAGGAAGAATTTATAACTAAATTATGGATATTGGCTATTCAAACTTTTGATATGCAGCTATTTCTGAAGTCCTCTGATTCAAAAGGAAGGAGAGTAACAGTAGTGTTTCAACAATGCCTTGTTACAAATTATAGGGGTTGCGACTTGGTACACAGCTTTTATCTTTTGGGCGGTGGGGAGTGAAGAAGTAATGCCCCTGATTTCCTTTTGTCTTCAGCCTGTTAAGACTAAGGTCTTCGGTAATGATATCTCAATTTAAGGAGTGCCTGTATAAAGTACCTCTTAAACTCTTGTTCAATTCTTAATCAGGGTTTTTCCAGGTTGAAGGAAAGTTAATAGGAAAGAAACAAAAGATAGTGAGGCTGATAGCTTTAAAATCACAAGGAGAAGTTAAGGAAAATGAAACCACAAGCTCAGTCATTGAGCCTAAATGCATATCACAAACATAGCCCTTTATTTGCTTCTATTACTTTTCTTTTGCAGCATAAGAAAGTATACTTTGATACACCATCAGGAATTTTATTTAATCTCGTGGGATACATTATGAAAACACCGAGTGATTACCGAAAACCATCTGCGCAGAATAATAAAATTAAATTTACCAATTACATAACTGTGCATTTAGAGGGCGAGCCTTGGCGCAACGGTTAAGTTGCTCCTTTGGTGACCATAAGGTCACGGGTTCGAACCTTGGCGAACAGCCTCTTGGCAATTGTCAGGGGAAGGCTCTAGCAAATGGTTCCCTCTCCCAACCCCCGCTTGGCGGGGAGCGCTTGGCGCACCGGGGTTTGCCCTTATAACTGTGCATTTAGATGCTTTCCAAAAATAAAATATCTGACTCAATATGGCAGTGAGAGACCAGTCAGTTTGGATTTAACAAGCTTAAGCGGGAATCACGAGGTGCAAGAGTAGAAGTTGTAACTTAATGGGTGTCCAAAAGAGACAATATCAGAAAAATAATTTAATTTTTGATGATGAATGACATAGTTTACCTGATTGGCAGTTGTTTCAACCACAAGCCTCTTCAACTCTTTGTCCAGACCAAGCCACTGCCAACATAGAGGAGGGCCAAAGTTACTACCAATAAATTACAACAAATATTTGTAAGACTATACAGTCACCAATAAAAGTAGTAAACCAATATTCTGGAGTTTGATAATTTTCAATGCCTACCACCCATCCGGAGCCCTGCAAAGCAGCACCTTCTGCATTCATCTTTTGCACTAATGACTCCAGAGAACCAAAGTGTTTGTCAATGGCTGAGCCCAAAGAACCCTTGGGAGGCTCACCACCTCCTTCCTGCAATGATTTACCAGCCTTTCTGTTGAAGAAAAATCTTACGATTTATTTAATAATCACTAAAGAGAGAAACTTACCTTAATCGGAGCAAGATTCTTCCAGAAAATTGAGTGATTAACATGACCTGTTCAAGAATACAAGTTCAGTTGTACGTAAAAAAGTCAACTATTGAACATTAACCTAACACCAGCCAAATAGAGAACACAACAAACGAAACAAACTGTGAAGTTTCTTAATACGGAGAAAGATATAGGTTGCCCATTTCGTGCTCAAAAGCTACCCAAAATGCGGCTTATTTTCTAGCAGGCAATATTGGAGCTTTTGTAAAGAATCCATTTTGCCAGATCCCATAGAAGCCTTAAGCTGCTCAACTCAAGTATAACTGGACACGAGGTTGCACAACGAAGTAAAATTATACCATACAAACACAGAAAACATGATCCAAAAACTCGCAGTTGACAAAAGAAAAAAGTTTTTTTTTTTAATCCGTGTAATGAATCAATGACTCAATTGATTGAAATGTTTTCAAAAGAAATGAGAAATGGAAGTATAATATATATTGATAAAATCAAAGATGGTTAGAGAGCTACGGAGATGAATCGTACCACCGCCGTTGAATTTGATGGCGCTCTGCAACTTGACAACGGTGGAAGCATCGCCTTTCTCGACGGCGGCATCGAGCTGTTGGAGGGCGTTGTTGTAATTAGTAATGTAAGCCTGGTGGTGCTTCTTGTGATGGATCTCCATAATTTGTTTGCTAACGACCGGCTCCAGGGCATCGTAGGAGTAATGGAGATCGGGGAGAGAGAAGGTCTGCAATCCCCGGAGTTGCTGCCTAAACCCTAACCCTACATTTTCTAGGGTTTTTCTGGACAACAGGGTTCGGAGAGCCATTTTGGGGGAAATTGGACGGGGAATTAAATTGAAGACCGGGGCAAGCACTGAGGATATTCAGTTAAAGGAATTGACACCTTCCATTCACTCACAGTTGGACTTGACCGCAGTGACGGAAGGATTCACTAGGCGCATAATGATATACGCGTTTTTATGTTTAATTGGAATATTTAGAGCTGTTATCAAAACTAGGGTATCACCCGTGCGATGCACGGAGATTTACCGATATTTAAAATACGGAATTGAAACAGATGTAACAGGAAAAAATATTTTTATATATTGTAAAAAACTCTGTATTTTAAATATCGGTACAAATATTATTACAAATCAATATCTTAAAACCGTCATGATTTATAACTCTCAGTAACTGAACATACAATTTATCATGGCAAATGACAGGTGTCTTGAAAAGAAGACCGATAATGGGTAAGGATTGCCCTTGAATTTTATTAATAGTCATAGCATAATAAGAGAAGATAAAAAAAAAATTGTCTTCTCTCAAAAGAAAGGAAAGGAACATGTGTATCAGATGATGTTAATGACATCCTCGAAATAAGAACATTTTTACCTACATTGCGTGTAGGAAGAACAACACCCTTCAAAACATGATTTCCAAGCAAAGTAATCCCCATTCATGTCCATTTAAACAAACCTAACGAATTGGTCATATTACGAAGCAACATTTTTATTGGAGTTTCAACTATAAAAAAGAAGCATGATTTGAAAGTCCAGAAACATAGATACCATTAATAAACTCCGGGTATGCAAGTCACTCAAAAAGTCTAGATTTTGATCGGAGTGACAAAGTACATCTGAACTCAAATAAGTTTTTTCAGCGCATTCTAAAAGTGATTACTGGTACTCCCCATCACAAAAATTATTGTGTATTTTAATTTTAATGGCTAAGGGTGAGTTTGGCATTGCTTCTGATTCTCTGAAAGTGATTTTTCAAAAGTGATTTTAGAAAAATCGATTATTTGTAATAAATACTAAAATTTATAAGTATGTTTGGATAGTATATGTTCAAAACTGATTATTGAAGATAAATACCAAAAATGACCTTTATGATATGTATCTCGATACAATAAATGTATAAAAGAGATAGAGGTTATTATTGTAAAAATAACACAAATAACAGCTTCTAAGAATCACTTTTAGCAAAAGCTGGGTCATAGTGCGCTTCTACGAAAACAGCCTTTGCGTTTTAACAGCTTAAAATCATAATCATTATTGTTATCCAAACGCTATTAAAAGTGATTTTGAACTTCAAAAGTGATTATAAGCCAAAAAAATGTACTCCCAAACTCACCCTAACTCATGAAATTCAACTAAGATTTTATTTTGTCTAATTTTTTTTTATTTTTTTTACTTTGAATGGGAAATATAGCAGTAATTTCGAAAAGCAAGGAATGAATCAACAACTCTTTTGAATATTTTCAAATTGATAGCATATAGTATTTCTTTTAATCTGAAAGCAATAGGTAACATAATATTAAATAAGATAATTTGACTATTTCAAAATTTAACTTCACATAATACGCGATAGCTAATTAACCACATTCTAACATTCCGCCTCCTTGTTTTACTTCAACAAAGCTCATAATTTTTTTAACAAAAGAAAATATGAAGTTATCATATTTAATAATACACATAGTATATTATTTTTTTTCAATAATGATGATAATATATATTATTTCAACCACTAAATAACTATAATGATTAATTTTTTAATAATTAAAGTTTAAAATATTTACTAAGAGAGATACAATTTTTTGAAGGAAAGAGATGAATTATTAAATTCATTTTATTACAAAAATAAATTAATTAAAAAATCCAAAAACCCAATTATACAAATCCTAAATATGCAACCTAATACACCAGTAAAAATTATCTAAGGAACACACAAATAAAAATAATATGAATGGGCGTCTGTTTATCTTAGTTTATGATAACTTTATTTTTCTCAATTATAAATCACAACCTCAAAAAAAAAAATTATAAATGACAAAAATTATCAAAACTGGCTCATACCAAAAGAGGAGGAGAAAAATGATTTTTTGAACCAAAATTAAAAATTGCATTATTTGATAAAATGGGCACTTGTTTAATAAACTGTTATCTCTTAATTTTTTTAAGAGGCCTTTAAAAAATATATTTATTCCAAAGTAAATGATCAAAAAAAATTTAATTTGCTTGAAATAGGTTACTTTAAAAATAAACATAAATTTGAAAAACAAAATCTACTACCTATGTCTCAAAATGAATATAATATTCTATATTTATTTATTTTTTAAAAAAAATTTGCTCTTAATTAAGCATGTATTTGATTATTTTTTATTAGTCATGTATGAGGTGGTAATATTTATTTAAAGAGATTAAAATTTCAACCTTTTTATGCACCTTGGTCATGTCTTTGTTTGTCATTTTGACACTTAATTTAAGTTCTCCGTTTTCTTAATTTCCTAGCTTACTTATAACTCAGGCCCATTAAATCAAAACCACCTAAAGACCAAAACACATTTTAGCCCAATCATTAAACCCAAAAAACCCATGAGTAAAGAAACCCTAGTCTAGTCTGAACCTTTCTTACCTTCCTAATTAACCTCCGCCGTTCCATCATTTGAAATTGGACTCCTTCTGTCTCTCTCCCTCTCTTAACCATTGAAAACCCCTACATTTTATCAATGAATCCACCACATAATTAAAAATTAGCACATAAATTGGCGTTGGTGATGGACAAAACTCAAGTCGACACCGTTGAGTCACCACTTTCCCCTTCCCTTCAACTGGCTCTTACCTACCACTTCTCAACGCCACAAACACCACCACCCTCCCTCCACCCACACCGGAGCACAGCTACTTTGACGATGCACTATGTCGCCTAATCATGGTCCTTACCGGCGGATCCATCGGCAGACGCGGCCATATACCAACCACCGGTACTACCCTCTATTTCAGTAGCTTCGACATTCATCTTGCTTTTAATGGCGACTTCAATGTTGCCCTGACCCTAATTCTTTCCATATCTGAATTCAAAGTCCTCACCTATGTCCTTTCTTTTCTTTTAATTCTGATTCTTATTTTTCCCATTGAATCTGAATTCCTCTTTTTCTTGTTGGAATCTGGGTCTTCATTTATGGATTATCAATTCATAGGTGTTCTTGTTGTTTGTAGGTCGCACCTGCATTTAAATTTATGTTTTCCGATCTCTTTGTTTTTCATGTTTGTTTCATGAGATTCATCAACATATTTCACTTACTCATGGGAATTTATATATTATTTGGTTGTAGGGATTCCATATGAAATTTTTAAGGTCTTTATAAGCTGATCCAAGTAAATGTTGCAATGGTCAAGCATGAAAAGAGAAAAAGCCCAGATTGAGATATGCAGATAATGAAACAAAGTGAGAAAAGATCTAAGTGAGTGAGTAAAACCCCAAAATCTATGGATTTATTTTCGTAATCATGTGTGGACGGAAGGAGGCGTAGCTAAAGCAAGCGAAAATCTTTGGAGAAGCCATGGAATGAGGGGGATGACAATGTTCCGAACGATGAGTTTTGGCTGGAGGAGCTAAAAAAGGCGGGCAGTGGTCTTGAGCTGATATGGATGAGGCGTGTAGGGAGGGAGGTAAGATGAAGATCAATTGATTTGGGTTGACGAAAAGCGTATGAGGAAGTGAAAGCATTTTATAAGGCAGTGAGACTCAGTGAAACCATATTTTCATATGGAGCTTAACATGCATATGTATACACGTGGCATAATGTAAGCATCCACGTGTCCTTACAATTCCAACACTTGTCGGTCTCAAAAATGTGTCCCAACAACAACAGCTGTAAGGTTTAAAAAATTTAATGACTAAAATCAACAATTTTTTTTTTTAATACTCTAATCAAAACGACGTAGTTTTACGTTGCCAAAAATAAAGATGTTTGATGTGACATTTTTGGGCGGGATTTTGCCATTTTTGGCATGGCTTGTCCTTTTAATATAGTACTAGTGTATAACCCGTGCGATGCACGACATATTATATAACTTTGTGCATATGAATTGCGAATATATAAGAAAAATAAATACAAATTAAACATTTTGGAAAATTCTCTTAAACACAACATTAGTAGTGCATTTGCTAGATGAACTATCTTCTGTTGAGTTATAAATCCATATATAAATTCCGTTTAAGTGAGTGCTCTGGATAAAGCGACATATAATTGCCCATCACTACTGAAAACAGGTTACTTTCGAAAAATTCCTATGATAGATAAAGATTCCTCATGACTATTGTTTATACATATGGCATAAGAAAATATCAAAGAAAATTGACTATCTTCAAATTTGAAGGGAATTATTATGGGTTTTAAAAATCAATAAAGATGAGCAATGAAAATATATTCATTTTATTTAATAATATACTTTAAAGATTGGTCCAAGGCATTAGATTCCCTCAGCAGTGATCATTCTGAGATAGGGTCTACAACTATGATACATTGTTGTTGTAAGGCCATTTATACTCACAATCATGACATAATGGAATAATGGAAGTTAGAGTTTAAATTATGTTAAGATCATAGGATAGTGTAGACATATACTCCCTCCGTCCCACGTGAATGCAAACTTATTTCCTTTTTGGTCCGTTCCACGTGAATGCAAACTGCCCAAAATGAAAATAAATTTATTATTTTATATTCACCCTACCCCACCCACTCATTCTCTCTCTTCATTTCCTACCACACAATTTATTCAACCAACTCCACTCATTCTCTCTCTTCATTTCCTACCACACATTTTCATTATCTTAATAATATTTCTTAATTATCGTGCCCGAAAAAATGGTCCTCAATCACGTGGGACGGAGGGAGTATATATATACTCCCTTCGTCCATTTACATAGTTCACGGTTACTGTTTACACGTTTATTAAGGAGGAAGTATTATATTGAAAGTGTTGTGAGTGTGAAAGTAAAATAGGAGAGAGAATGAGTGAAGGGAATAGTAAATTATAATGGTGTTGTGAGTATTAAAATAATGTAGGAGAGAGAATGAGTGGAGGGAATAGTAAATTATAGTGGGGTAGGGTTAATATTTTAATAATATAAAGTTTTCATTTTAGGAAAGAAACAAAGTGTGAACTAAGTAAGTGGACGCCCAAAATAGAAAAAAATAGAAAAAAAAACATATATATATATATATATATATATATATATATATATATATATATATATATATATATATATATATATATATATATATATATATATATATATATATATATATATATATATATATATTATAAATCATACCTGGGTTTGCTACAGTACTCTCTACAGTACCAAGTGGGCGTTTTACCATTTAGCCCTCACTATTTTGTGCCTTTCTCATTTTTCCCTTAAAAAAAAAATTAATTTTTAAAAATTAATTTTTTTAATTTAAAAAAAAAAAAAAAAAACAAAACGTGGTCTTGGACACGGGCTTAGGCTAGTATATATATATATACACTCCCTCCGTCCCATTAGAAATGCCACAGTTACTGTACACGCGTTGTTTAAGGAAAAAAATAATGATATAAATATTGTGAGTGTAAAAGTAAAATAGGAGAGAGAATGAGTAGAGTGAATAGTAAATTATAATGGTATTGTGAGTATTAAAATAATGTAGGAGAGAGAATGAGTGGAGAGAATAGTGATAAAAACTTTCTTTTTTAGGAAGTGTGATTTGTAGTGGGACGCCAAAAAAGGAAAGTATGTGATTTGTAATGGGACGGAGGGAGTATACTCCCTCCTTCTCGGTTCACTTGGCACCAAATTTCTGGGCACGGGAATTAAGGAAAAGTAAGTGAGAGAAAAAGTGAAAGAAAATGTTGTGAGTATGAAGAATTAAATAGGAGAGAGAGAATGAGTGGGAGGAATAGTTAGGAGAGAGAATGTTGTGAGTGTAAAAGTGAAGTAGGAGAGAGAATGAGTGGAGGGAATAGTGAATATTCTTTTCCATTTTGGGCAGTGCCAAGTGAAGTGGGACGACCCAAAATGAAAATTAGTGCCAAGTGAAGTGGGACGGAGGGAGTATATATATAGTACTTTCTAACCACATGTAGACTTTCAAAAGTTGAAAATATCTATTTTCGAAAAAAAAATATATCAACCATAACAAAAAAAAAAAAAAAAAAAACTAATTCCATGCTTCCCTAGGCATAAATGATAAAACTAAAATCATGCTTTCATATGCCTAATTAAAAACGAAGACTATAATCAAGGTTTCTATGCGTATAAAATTAAAATCATGCTTTCCTAGGCCTAAATACGAAATTAAAATCATGCTTCCCGATCCCTAAAATCATGCGTCCTCTCCCATGAATTTATATTTACATAGGAGTATTTATTTTCTTTTTTAAAGGAAAGAAAATATCAATTTCTCCTTACAAACGATTTCTTCCTACAAAGTCAATACAACGTATTTTTTCGTTGAAATAATTTAATTATTTTTCTCTCTGTCTCAAATGAATTAACAAAATAATTTCAAATATAATTTTGATCGAAAGTTGAAGTTTTTGATTATTTAATTTGAAAAAGAGGTAGTAGTATTTTTAATTATTTTTTTGACAAAATGAAGGTACTAATTTAAGAACTTAAAAATGTTGTAAAAAATATTAATAAAAGAACTAAGAAAAGAATGCATGAATATGAATGTTTTACTAAAATGACACATTAAAAATCCACTAAAAGACATAAAAATACTTAAGCAAGGAATTATTAACAATTATGCATTTGGGGAAAAAAAAATACAACAATAACTAATAACTACTGTATATTACTATATATTCCTACAAATATACGTTTGAATATGTGTTGTTGCAAATAAAACATCTGGACAACCATCTAAAAATTAAATAAATTGATCAATATTCATAATAGATACGAAATCTGAAATACATTAATTTTTTTTTTAAGAACCAGGAACGACAACTGAGAGATTTTATTAATCGTAAATATAATATTACATCAATGAGAGGGAATTGATCCTGTCTCTAAAGTCGAAATACAAAAAACTTAGCCCAAGAAAGACCCATGCAAGCCTATCCCAAATCAAGTTCACAACTGCTCAAACAATCACCAAACCAGGCCCATCCGAAGGTCCAAACCACCTTTAAACAAACCAATCCTTATTGGCCCAAAACCGCACCAAAGTCAAATTTCACTTGTCCCAAACCTCTGATCAAAACCGCCTGAGCCAAACCGCAACCCAAACCCCACCTGTGCCAAACCGCCTGATCCAAACCGCTTAAGCCAAATCGCCTGATCCAAACCGCCTAAACCAAAATCGCATTTGATAAATCGCCTGAGCCTAAACTCTTGAGACAATCCGTATACATGCCCAACCGCCTGATCCAAACCGCCTAAGCCAAACCGCATTGAGCCCAAACCTCACATGAAGCAAAATCGCACAGCCCATACCGCCTCGACTCAACCCAATCCGTTCATCCAAATCGTCATGGGAGCGGACGCTACAAAGTCAAGGGAGCGAAAGCTCCTGAAAATTCCAGTAACACCAGCCGGAGTTCAGAAAATGGGAGCGGTCGCTACCCCCCAATTGGAGAGGACGCTCCCCTATGACCAGAAATTTCAAGCTGAGAAATAATCCTTTGCACGACCATGTCCCAATATCAGCATGGCCATGCCAAACCTTGCATGGGCGTGCCAAAAACAAAGCATGGCCATACACTGAATCCAAACAATCCATAAAAAACATCAAAACCTAAGAAATTCATACCGTCTCTAAAAGCCGATATACAAAAAACTTAGCCCAAGAAAGACCCATGCAAGCTAATCCCAAATCAAGTTCACAGTAATTTAGCGAACAAAAACAAATCAAGTAGAGATTACTTTGGTATGGGCAAAAAATAATATCATAAATTATCATTTACATTGATTACCTGATTTCTAAGGGATAAAAATCATATGGAAATTTTAAAAAATGATACTCCCTCCGTCCCGGTCGAAGTATCTCAAAATGGGTTTGACGCGGGAATTAAGGAAAGTGATGTAAGAAAGAGAAAAGTTTAAATGTTGTGAGTATGAAAAATTAAATAGGAGAGAGAATGAGTGGGAGAAATATTTAGGAGAGAGAATGTAGTCAGTGTAAAAGTAAAGTAGGAGAGAGAATGAATGAGTGGAATAGTAAAACAAATTCCTTTGAGACATTTTAAATGGGACGCCAAAAATAGAAAGTTGGAACACTTCGACCGAAACGGAGGGAGTATAAATTATTCTTTTTATTATTTAGCAAAGTTTAAAATTGCTAAAATATCGTTTAAATTTTTTTTGTGTCCACAACAAATAAATGCTAAAATCTACTCCCTCCGTCCCAGACCAAGGGTATATGGGGGGATTTCACGCTTCTTAAGAAATTTTTTAAAAAATGAATAAAAGTTAAATGTGAGATAGGGAATAGTAATTAAATGTGTGGTAGAAAATATGAGAGATAATGTAAAAGTTAAATGTGTGGTAGGGAATAGGAGAGAGAATGTAAAAGTTAAAAATATTTAATAGGAGAGAGAATAAGTGGGAGGAATAGTAGTTAAATGTGTGGTAGGAAATAGGAGAGAGAATGTATAAGGATATAATGAATGGTTTTTTTGTAAATATATGAAAATGATAAGGGTATTAATATATTCAAAAACTTGCCTTTTTTGGAAATGAACTCTTGGTCTGGGACGTCCCAAAAGAAAAAGATGAACCCTTGATCTGGGACGGAGGGAGTATTATTTAAATCCCAAACTAAAAGCCCAAACATAATTAATTAGTAATATTTTTAATTTAAATATCCCAACTGATACCCAACCCAAATAAAGGAAAACATATCTAAGCAAGCCCAAATCAAAAACCCTAATCAGGTCTACACAATTACTCCCTCCGTCCCATAAATTTTAAGAAAACTTTTCATTTTGGGCGTTTCATAAGTCTTAAGAATTTCCAAAATGTAAACCTTAAATCACTATTCTCTCCACTCATTCTCTCTCCTACATTATTTTAATACTCACAACACATTATAATTTACTATTTCCTCCACTCATTCTCTCTCCTATTTAATTTTTCTCACTCACAACACTTCTTTCACTCATTCTCTCTCCTAATACTATAATAATATTCCTTAATTCCCGTGCCAAATAAAATCTTTTTAAGCCCATTGGGACGGAGTGAGTATAAGCCAATGCCGCTCACACCCCCTAAATTCCCTTACCAAAATTCAAACCCCTTTCTTCCTTCATCACAATGACGCCGGTCTTCCGCCACGTTCGGCCTCGTTGGCGTTCGTCTTCTCCCCTCTAGCGCGCCTATGCTCCCCTCCGACCGACGCCGTTTATCCTCCCGTCCTACCGACGTCGTCTCTCCTCCTACAGTTGCCGCCGTTCTTCAACCTCCTTCACCTCCCGAACCCGCTTACGTCGTCCTAACACCACCCGCTTCATCATATGCAACATTACTGAATCTTATGTGGAGGTAATTATCGTCGGCAACATTCTGACATCAAAACCAACTATTTAGGTGTGTACGATTTTTTATATATACAAAAATCTCCATTTTCGCTTTTGATTTTATTTTTGTGCGGATCTATATGTTTTATTTACTAAAAAATGTCGATTACTTTTTTGTGAACAAATTTTTTATCTAGGACAGAATTGAGTTTCTAGTAAAACTTTGGAAAAGAAAATTCCAAAAAATTGGATTTGATGAATGTTACTTTTTTGTATGGATTTATTTTAGGCAGTTGTTTGCTTCATAGTATTTGTTTTGCTTTTTAGTTCAGAAACCCGGGAAAAGAAATTCCAAAATTTGGAATTTTTGTTATTGAAGCTCATTTGGTTGATATAAATGCTCAAAAAGTACACATTGTACATTGTAAGATGAGTTTGAAGGCTCATTCTTCTTATTTGAGGCACCAAACTCCTTCCAAGTTCCTGGTTAGTGTCTCAGAAGAGTTGATTACTTGAAGTCGCCACTTTAAAGCTCTAGTGTTGGATTAAAAAAAAAATTATGACTAATCTCATCTACTCCCTCTTTCAAATTTACACTCAAAATATACTTGAAAATATTTTTCTTTATTAAGCAAGATTATCATGTGGACATAACTAAGTTGCTGAGATGAAAACTGCTTTGGAACAATACCCAGTTTCTGAAATTTGTGACTCATCGAAGTTTCTGAAATTTATGGCCAATTTGTCTTTAAATTATAATGACATGCTTTCCCACCCATGAATCTCTTTCTTTTTTTGTTCATATTACTTCATGTTGTTTGTATCTATCTCAAAAACTAAGCATCAATCTGTATATTATGTTAGTTTCATGGGTTTATTTTGTTTGATGTAGGGACTGCTCTAAAATTTTTGGACAATCTCTGTAAACTGATCAAGAAGGTTGTTGCACTTGGAAGCATGTAGAGAGAGAGATGGAGAGGGAGAGAGATGACAAACATATCAAAAACTTGCAAAATGTGTGGAGACGGCAAGGTAGCGTGGGGAGGGCAGTGTGATTTTTGGCCGGAAAAATATTAAAAGGGCGTTGGTGGTCAATGGCCGATGCGTGGAGGCGCCTCAGTCTGATGTATGGATGAGTCGTGTAGGAGGTAAGACTACCCACAGTGGTTTCATCCCACTCCCCCATTTCATCTAACACTTTTTACACTTTTTCTCATCCACCTAATATTTCATCCACCCATTTCATTTACACCCACTCCAATGGCTAACTTAAATTAAATTTCAACTCCCTCCAACTCATCATTCTATACCCCACTACTTTTATTTTATTTCATTTATATTCTTTATTTTTATGATTAGTAAAATAATAATAATTATTATTATTATTTATAATTAAAAAAATATTTCACACTTAATTAAAAAAATATTGCATCAATTTATAGGTAAAAAAAATATAATGATTTTTTTAAATAAATGCTAAAATGAAGAAGGATAATTGAGAAATGAGTGTTTTTTTTTTTGTCCAAATCAAATGAAACTTATATCGATTTGTAGGGAAAAAAAAATGATGAATTTTGGTGAAAAATAAAATTAAAAAAAATTATAATTTATTAGGTAATAATTCAGCCCAAATTGAAAACTAAGTGTTTTTTTTTTTGTGTCCAAATCAAATGAAACTTATATCGATTTGTAGGGAAAAAAAATGATGAATTTTGGTGAAAAATAAAATTAAAAAAAATTATAATTTACTAGGTAATAATTCAGCCCAAATTGAAAATTAAGTGTTTTTTTTGTGTCCAAATCAAATGAAACTTATATCGATTTGTAGGGAAAAAAAATGATGAATTTTGGTGAAAAAAAAAAATTAAAAAAAAAATTAATTTACTAGGTAATAATTCAGCCCAAATTGAAAACTAAGTGTTTTTTTTTGTGTCCAAATCAAATGAAACTTATATCAATTTGTAGGGAAAAAAAAATGATGAATTTTGGTGAAAAAAAAAAATTAAAAAAAATTATAATTTACTAGGTAATAATTCAGCCCAAATTGAAAACTAAGTGTTTTTTTTTTTTGTGTCCAAATCAAATGAAACTTATTGATTTGTAGGGAAAAAAAAATGATGAATTTTGGTGAAAAAAAAAATTTTAAAAAAAAATTAATTTACTAGGTAATAATTCAGCCCAAATTGAAAACTAAGTGTTTTTTTTTTGTGTCCAAATCAAATGAAACTTTTATCAATTTGTAGGGAAAAAAAATTGATGAATTTTGGTGAAAAAAAAATTAAAAAAAAATTAATTTATTAGGTGATAATTAAGCTCAAAGATTTGGGATAATTTTTTTTTTCATATATCCAATACTACTCTTACACGTGGAAAGTTAAAAAAAAAAAGGATCAAAATATGTTTCAACCCGGATGAAACATTTCATTCCGTGGTTTCATCCGGCCCAGTTTCATTCTGCCACTGTAAGGCTTCAACTGGATGAAATGGATTTCATCCCCATTTCATCCAGCCCATTGTAGACAGTCTAAGATGAAAGTAAATTGGTTTGGGTTCTCGAAAAGAACTTGGGGAAGGGGAAGCCTTTTAAGGCAAAGATTAAGTCAAAATTTCAAATGGAGCTACACATGCATGCATACACGTGTCAGAAGGTAACTATCCACTTGTCCACATGTGCCGACAGAGACATGCATTTGAAATTGTAATATTTTTTCTCTTTTTGACATTTTTTACACTAAGCAGATTGTTAGTCATTTTTAAGTTCCTTTCTCTCTCTACCCCTTTGTCTACTGGTTTTGAGAAAAACAGCGGTGGCTTGTCTACCTGTTTTCCAAATATGAATACCACCCAAAAAAAAAAAAAATAAATAAATAAACAAAAGTTTCCATTTCAGTTGAATATGAAAGCGACAGTTTTAGGCGCCAAGTTTCCTTATTTGGGATGTTATGTGTTTTTATTATAGTATAGATAGATAGATGTCGTTTTTTTATTTTTTTTAATTTTAATGGGGAAATTGCATTTTTGGGGTATAAAGTTGAAGGGAGTTTCACAATGTAGGACACAATCTTTCACTAATTATAATTTAAGGTCCGAAGTTGTTATTTTGTTGTCATGTTAAGATTTTTAACCAATTTGTTAAAATATTCTGTTAAATGGTCACATGCAACTCACATGTCATTTAATGTAGGATATTTTTAATACAAATTCATTCACTATGTTTTGATACAAATTAAATAAAAATCAAAAGCCAATTTTTTTCTTTTAATAATTTCTTTTGAAAAATAATTTTCTTAATGTTTTATAGCTTAATTCATTGAATACTATATTTAGCTTCTTTTAATGTTTTACTTTTTGTCTTTTAATAATTTCTTTTGAAAAAATAAGTCATCCCAACCTCCATCACTACCATCAACCGTCGGCGGTGTCGACCAGTGAACTATGCTGGTGAAGTTATGAAAATGTCAGATTTTCATGCAGTTTGTGGGAGCTCGTTTCTGCTCCATTGTCGATGGTTTTCATGTTATTGTTTTCGTTTTGTCAAGGTGCAATTGTCAGTAGTGTCAGGGTATCCAGACAGATTGTCGTCGGCGACGAAAAATTCGTCGGAGTTGAATGAGGCGTTTGGTGTCGTGATTCAGGGGGATCATGGCATTTTCATACGTCGCATGGCTCGTTTTAAAGAGACAGATTCGATGACGTCTACAAATGTGTATAGATCTGAGGAAATCGTAGGGGTGGCGGGCATGGGAGGGAGTGAGTTTTAAGGTTTAGATTTGGGGCGGAGAGTTTGGGAGGGAGTGGGGAGGATAGAGAAAGAAAGAAAGTCTGTATGTGTGTATGCATGTGTTACGTTAATAATTTGAGAGGGGGAATAATCTGGTAAGGATGAGAGAGCGGTGATCGAAGGAGAGGGAGGAGTTGTCGGCGGAGAGGAAGGGAGGGGGTGAATGAGGTTGAGGAGAGTAGGGAGAAGGGAGAGTTTTTTTATTTAGGGGTTAATTTCTTCTCCATGTAAAATGATTAAAACCTCAAAGGAAATTTCAAAAATATCCTCCGTTAAATAAGAGGTGAGTGTTACCGTTTAACGAGTTTTCTAACAAAACTGGTTAAAAACATTGGAAATCTACATTGTGAACACCTCCTAAACTTTGTACCACTTTTCCCTTTTTACTATTAAAACTATAAAAATGCTCCCTCCATTTCTCTGAGTTCCAAAGTAAAAGTCTCATTTTCAAAATAACAAATGATTTAGACAACTTTATCTTTATAATTTTTATATAATTAAAAAAAAATACACATTCTTATCTACTTTTTACCCCATTGCATTATATAAATATATAAATAGTATTTTGGCTAATTATATTATCAATCCACTTGAATAATGATTACCCGTATTTTATTAATTTTTTAATAAGCGTGCAAAATCTAAACATGATACTTTAGACGGAAATAAGCGTTCAAAATCTTAACATAACTCTTACTTTGGTTTCCGTTTCATTATCATTATTACAAATTAAAATTATATATTTCACGTTTAAAATCGAAAGTTTGACAGTTAAAAATCGTTAAACATTTAACTTATCCGACATTGAAGTGAATACATGTAAAAGAAATGAAACATGAATGAGAGCAAATGACTTTTGTTGTGAGTGGTCACTTTTGAAAACAAGTAATGTGATCAAACTAGTACTCAAAAGCCCGTGCCAATGGCACGGGTCAGTACAAAAAGATAAGCAGTAGAAAAAATGATAAGTAGAATAAAACAGCTTCTTCGTGAGTTGTCTTATGCCTGACTATCAATGTACATCAATTGTGTCTTACATCCTTGGTTACCCTTTACGTAAAAATCTATGACAGTTTAAAAACTTGGAAAATAAACGAAAATGACTAAGGGCATTCTCGAAAGAGGCACTGAAACTAAAAACAGACTTCAATTATTCGAAGACAAACAATCATAAATTATAAATTATTTAGAGAAATAATTTATGCGAGATCGGACATTTATTTTGGGACGGAGGGGTAGAAAATAAGTCATCTCCACCAAAGAGAAGCCACCAGATACCAGGCAAGTGCACTATCACCACAAATCTTGCTATTTAACATATCTGTGGACCTATGCATTCATCATACATGGATATATAAATTAATAGGGGTGTAAATGGTTCGGTTTAGCTCGGTTTGGACAAATTTAGGAGCCAAACCGCTAGTATCGGTTTGGAAAAATTTCAAACCGAGCTGAGCTAAAAAAAAAATCGAACCGAGCTGAGCTAAATCGGTTTAGCTCGGTTTAGCTCGGTTTGAACCGCGGTTTGAATCAACCAAACAAATTTACAATTACATTTTGTCATAAGCATAGATCCCAAAACAAATGCTAAAACATGCACTCATTGTTTCAACTTGAAATTCATCCATCAATGCAATATATGAACTCAAAGATAGGCTCTCTGTTTAAGAGCATAGTTCTGATGTATTGTTTCAACTTTTAAAAAATAATGAGGAACATACTATTGTTGGTTGAACAGCATACTTATGATGTACAATTTCAACATTTCCAAAGTACCGAAGAAAACACATAAACCACTAAATGTAAGTTTCGGGTAAAGATACAATTTTAGCACAAAAAAGGGTAGTATCGTCTAAGTTAGGTGTATACAACATACCTCTACTTTTGTTCTCGACGGTGAGAAGGCGGCGACGGTGAGAGGCGGCGACGGTGAGAGAGGCGGCGACGGTGAGTGAGGGGGCGACGGTGAGATCTACTTTAGAGAGAGAAGGGGAAGAGAGAGGCGGCGGCGACGGTGAGAGGCGACGACGGTGAGTGAGGCGGCGATGGTGAGATCTACTTTAGAGAGAGAAGGGGAAGAGAGAGAAGGAAAAGAGATATAATGAAAGTTCTCCAAGAGGCAGAGGTAATGTATTAAAGATTTTAGGGTTTTGAAATAAATTAAAGGTAGGGATTAATTTGATTTGGAATGAATGGTTAGGATTATGGTTTATGGTGGTTTGGTTTGACTTCATAGCTCGGTTTCGTAGGTCGGTCTCGTAGTTCGGTCTCGTAGCTCGATTTCGTAGCTCGGTTTCGTAGCTCGGTCTCGTAGCTCGGTTTGAAAGCTAAACGGTTTAGCTCGGCTCGGTTCGGCTCAGCTCGGCACCCTCAAACCGCAAGCTAAACCGAACCGCTCGGTTTGGCATTTTTTCAAACCGAGCTAAACCACTCAAATAAAAAAACCGAGCTAAACCCCACGGTTTAGCTCGGCTCGGTCTCAAACCGCGGTTTGAGCTAAACCGCTTACACCCCTATAAATTAATGTACATATATTAATTATTGTACATATAGATATACCTCCAGGGAAAAAAAAAAGCCACCCAGATATTTAAATTACTGTACATATAGATATACCACCAGGAAAAAAAAACTCTCGTGTATATTAATTGTAAGCAAATAAAACAATTAAATCAACAAAAAGAATTGAAGTAGAAGAAACCAGATTAGTTAACTCAAAATCGAATTCATAATTCTAGGATTTTTGCTATTGCAATTCATAGACTGACAATCCCGTATGTGGGTATGATTTTGCAAAATTACTGACCTATATATTAATTTCTCAGACCATTTTGCCCATTAAGATCAGATAAAAAAATACACATAACTATGTAATAAATGGTATTGGTAGTATTTCTTTAGTTCATCAATAGCAATTTTTATTTTTAAATATATATTTTTAATAAACTATTGACCACAATTCAATTAAATTAATAAAAACAAAATAAAACCATATTTTGAGATGAATAAAGTAATAAAAATAAATATTTACCAAAAAAAAAAACAACGAACGAAGAGCCTTTTTACATTTCTTAATAACAAATTAATAAATGTTTCAAGTGAAGACATTTTGAACGTGTTGTCACTATTTTACCCTTCCGTGCCTGCCCCAGAGCTAACGAAATACTCCACTCACTCGTGCTTCTCCATTACTTCTTCCCTAATACTCTTTTCTCTTTCACCAAACCCCAAGTAAGTAGGCCCCACCACCGCCTAACATTTCTCTCTGTCTCTCACTCGTTTGTTTAATAAGTGATTAGTTCAAACAATATATAATAAAAAATGGGATTAAATTCAAAATCCATTTTTTAGATTTAATCAAATATTAATATATATATTGAATTAATAGATTTAGACAAAGTGTTTAAAAAAATATAGTTTGTTTTTATTGAGCGAAAAATAAACAAAAGTTCAAAATTATTTATCGACAATATTTTTGTCTTTTTGAGCTATTAAGTGAGCAAGTAATAAAAACAGATAATATTTTAGGCTAATATTTTAAAAATGAAATATTTATTTTGAAATTGAGTGAATAACTCTTTGCAATTAAATTAGTGCATTGGTGGCCAAATGTGATGATCCAAACGTGGCTGATGATGAAGGCGTTGCTGAAGTTGTTAGACAACTTGACCAAGCTTGTAGAGAATCTGGATTCTTTTATGTGGTATTTACCTATGCAAACCTAGGGATGGCAATTTTATCGAACCAGATTCGAATCCGAGCATATCCGAACCCGTTAGGGTTGGGTTTGGTAGCCATTTTTGAAAACCCGTCGGGTTCGGGTTCGGTTTTTCAATGAAACCCACCCGACCCGACCCGACCCGGACCCGACGTAGTATTTTACATTTTTGCCCACATATATACTCCCTCCGTCCCACCCGAATTTGGACAAATTTCCTTTTTGGGCGTCCCATCCGAATTTGGACAACCCAAAAAGGAAAGTTTATAATAATAAAAAAATGGGCCTACCCCACTCACTCATTAACTCCACTCATTCTCCACCATACAATTTATTCAACCAACCACTATTAACTCCACTCATTCTCTCTCTTCATTTTCTACCACACATTTTTATTATCTTATTGTTATTTCTTAATCTCCGTGTAAAGTAACTTTGTCCAAATTCGGGTGGGACGGAGGGAGTATATATATATATATATATTTATATATATATACTCCCTCCGTCCCACTTCACTTCGTAATTTCCATTTTGGGTCGTCCCACTTCACTTGGCACTGCCCAAAATGGAAAAGAATATTCACTATTTCCTCCACTCATTCTCTCTCCTACTTCACTTTTACACTCACAACATTCTCTCTCCTAACTATTCCTCCCACTCATTCTCTCTCTTATTTAATTCTTCATACTCACAACATTTAACTTTTTCTCTTTCTTACATCACTTTTTCTTAATTCCTACACCCAAAAAGTTGGTGCCAAGTGAACCAGGACGGAGGGAGTATATGATACTCCCTCCGTCCCAGACCAAGGGTTCATCTTTCCCTTTTGGGACGTCCCAGACCAAGAGTTCATTTCCAAAAAAGGCAAGTTTTTGAATATATTAATACCCTTATCATCTTCATATATTTACAAAAAAACCATTCATTATATCCTTATACATTCTCTCTCCTATTTCCTACCACACATTTAACTACTATTCCTCCCACTCATTCTCTCTCCTATTAAATATTTTTAACTTTTACATTCTCTCTCATATTTCCTACCACACATTTAACTTTTACATTATCTCTCATATTTCCTACCACACATTTAATTACTATTTCCTATCTCACATTTAACTTTTATTCATTTTTTAAAAAATTTCTTAAGAAGCGTGAAATCCCCCCCATATACCCTTGGTCTGGGACGGAGGGAGTATTAATATACCCCTCGGCCCTCCCTTACCCTTACCCCTAACCCTAATTATCCCTTTATCCCTTCAGTCTCAATAATACGCCGCTTCAGTCTCATACCAGCTTGAGAGAGAAACATAGAGAGAGAGAGAGAGACGAAGTTGAAGCTCGCTCCTCCGCTGCCGTCGACGGCGAGTCTTGTTTCTTAACCTGAAGCTATTATTGTTTTTTCTTAATCTGAATCTCTTGTTTATTCGCACAAAGTACCTTATGTTTTGAAATTGAAGATTCTTGTAGATATTTTCATCCTAAGCAGAACCCACAGTGTTTATAAGGTCGGATCTGGAATAAAGTGCCATGGAACTGGAAGATTCTTGTTTGATTTGAATGTACTTTGAGCTGTAAAATGCCATGGAACTGGAAGTGCTTGAAATTTTGAAACGAAAATTACATTGTCTGTGCCAAAAAGTAAATACCGGGTCGGGTTCGGGTTCGGGCCGGGTAGAGTCATTTCGGGTCGGGCCGGGTTCGGTTAGCACACTTGAATACTCGGGTCGAGTTTGGTTAGGTCAAACCCGACCCAAACCCGACACGTTGCCATCCCTATGCAAACCTCTGAAAGTTCCCAGTTGCACTGATTCTGTTTTCTTCGGTTTCCAGATGGATGGATGACTTAAATTTTCTGACAGAGATACAACCTTTCATTCATTTCAAGGGTTTCCTTTTGTTGCTTACTTTAGAAGGCAAGGAAACTATATGAGTAAAGAAAGATTAAAAAAAAAAAAACCTCTGTGCTGGTTTGGTACTAAACAGTGACCATTCCATGGAAAGGAATCCCGATTCTTTTGTACCAAAAAAGCAGTTAGAATCAAGGGTAGAGAGCATGGAAAGGTCACTTGATCTAAAAGAAGCATACTAAACACTCTTAATCATTTATGGATTTTCCACAGAATTATATACTCCCTTAATCCCCTAATTAAGCCCTCCTTTGTGTATTAGGATGTTGAGAGTTTGTTATAGAGTTGTAAGCTTATAAATGAATGTCTGTTCTTCCAGATAAGTTTTTTCCCTCTAACTTTGGAAAGTTCCCTTCAACCAGAATTAAGCCAATTGCCTAATTAATGTCCTCTTGAGATCGAGTGACCAGATTTTGAGGCCAATCGAGTCATATATTTATGTTAACGGCTATGAAATCATTCTCTTTAAAATAATTTTCAAATAATCTGCTATGTGGGACTACAACCGATACTTTTTTCTTGTATAGTTCTTATATCAGCTCTTAAAGAAGTTTTGCTGATTCTGAGCTTATTCTCATTCTGCTATAATGTGTTGGAAATGCATAACGGAAAGTTAAGTTTGACTTAACGTTGATCTAGTTTTCTAACGGAAGTTCGTTATTTGTTAACAAAACTAGTTACAAAAATGTATTCTACATTTGTTGTAGATTATTAAACTCATTTAATGTCTCAAAACCATTTAGGGTGAATGAGAATTAATGACAAAGGTCTTTTGTAACTTAACGAGAGTTGGTTTAAAGGGTCAATTTGATCGTTTGGATCAAATTGGATTTAAACTGTGTTTTTGACTGATGAAATTGTGCAATCTGGTGATCAGAACGAGTGGGGACTCTGAGCACGAGTCGTAAGCACGAATGGACTTTGATGACCATTTGCTCAAAACTGATCAGAACGAGTGGACTGCTTTGGAACGAGTCGTGAGCACGACTCGTGCCAAAGGGCACGAGTCGTGCCCTTCACAGCTGTTCACGAAAAGTTGCACCTTTTAATGGAAAAGACACAAAACCTTTTGACTCTCCTTATATACTTCTCCTCCAAATTTCAATTCATACATACAGTCATTTGAGCCTTTCCACCCTCAATTAGGATAGATAAACATACTCAAATCATTGGCATATTGTTGCATCAAATCCTTCAAAGTCCAAAGTTTCAAACATAGTGTTGTTCGTTAGAGTATTTGATTTGGAGTGCTCCTATCATATACTTCAAAGTCGTTTTATCTTACTAGAAGATTGCCATTGAAACCGTAAGCACCTGTGCGGGGCAATAACTTCTTACGGAGATTGTATTTAATACAAGACTCGACTTGTCTCATAGTTTTCCAATCTCCGTTACTTTTTCTGTTAAGTTTTCAGTTAAGTTCTTGAGAAGCCTACCAAATCTCCAACAATCGTAAGAAGTTATTTACGCTTCTTCAAGATCTTCAAGAAATGGCAACCGAGAAAGACACCACCGCATCCAGTCAAGGGAACGTAACGCCTCCTTCTCAAGGTGACGCAACGTTCAACAATGTTGCACCCGCTACTACACCGTCTCACTCGGTTCATGGTAAGAAACCTCCTTCGCGTACAACCTCAAGGGTTGCACCTCTTAATGTTCTCCCTCCGTCTCATGTGTTCGTGCATGCGGAAAGATTGGGTATTTTTACCGGGATGGACTTTAAGAGGTGGCAACAGAAAATGTTGGTCTATTTGACAACATTAAAATTGGTGCAATTTCTGTGGGAATATCCACCATTGATATCCGACGAGGATGAATCCAAAGCAAAGAATGACTTAGATACATGGAATCATAACGATTTCTTGTGTCGCAATTATATTCTTAATGGCTTGGATTGTGCACAATACAAAGTGTGTCGTGGCATAAAGACCGCGAGAGAACTTTGGGATTTTCTCGAGATGCACAATACTATGTGTATTGTGACTAAAAGACCGCAAGTGAACTTGGTGGAAAGAAGTACCGGAAACAAGAGAAAGAACACCGGGAAAGTGAAGAGGACCGCCAAGAAGGTCAAAGGTAGTTGTTTTAATTGTGGCAAACCCGGGCATATGGCTAGGGAATGTCGACATCCTAGAATCAACAACCAAGGTGGAAACCCTCTTCAAGCCAATGTGAATAAAGATAGAAATGTTCCATTGAATTTCGAGCAACTTAGTCTATCGGGATAAGTTTTGAACTGACCAAATGTGGTTATTGTGTTAGTAAAGGGTACCTTGTTGAAGGACTCCTTAACTTGAATTGTAAATGTTTTATCCGCCTAAGTGCGAAGAATAAAATTTCAAATTTTATTTACTTGGTTTGAAGTGTTCCAATTGTTATGACGTATTCAATTAGGTCGTGTAAATTTAAATTCACTAAGTCGACGAGTTAATTTAAAATTACTACCTAAGATGAAGTTCGATTCACATATCAATTGTGATTTCTTTTGTAGAAATCAGTTCAAACCAGAGATAGTAAATAGATAGTTCATTACTTCTATTTATGATTGCATTTATGCAAAGTTCATCTTTTGGAAAAGTAAAAGTAAAACCTTAAAGTTTTAAGTAAACAATAAGGTTTGTGATTCATCTTAATTATCAATTAAGAATTTCGTAGTGATAGAGGTGGTTAGTATGTAGTACCGTTTGGAAAAATAATTGTTGGGACGCTGGCACTTATTTATCAAACGAATGCTTCTTACACACCCAAATCAATTGAATCATTAGAGAGGAAGAATAGAACTTATAAAGAGATGTTGAAAAGTTCCGTCTTACTCGACAAAACGTGGGTATACCTAGCAAAGGTAGAAATATCTAAACCTAAAGAGGTTAAGATAGGACCCAAAACCTTGGATTACGTTTCCATTGGACATGCAAACTAACAGTAGTGCATATAGATTTGTGAAGAACAAATTTGAAATGAAAATGCGGTATTCTTCGAAAACAAGTTTCCTTACAAGGAAAATGGTTGAAGAGACCTCACTTAAACATAGTTATGACTATGTCGTCGGTTCATCTCAAGGAGATGAAATACATTGTAGATAACATGGTTATTACAATTAAATGACTCCACATAAAGGAAAATATTAAATATGAATTAGGATATTCATAAAATATTTGATATGTGAAGGTACACCTCAAGTGTGGGGGTACAAGCTAAATACATAAGTTCTATAGATATGAACTTCTAGTATTAACAGAAACTGTTAAACTATTAACAGTTAAAATAATGGATCATCATATATTTGGAAGTTATTTGATCTTCCTCCATAATGCTAACCATTGGGTTACAAATTGGTCCTTAGAAAGGAAATATTTAAATGATGAATTTGATAAAAACTCCTAACGAATTTGAAGTATTCGTAAGCTGTTTTATAAATACCTAAAATGTGGGGTATTCGGCTAAAAGTAGTAATACTTAAGCAAGACACGTTATATTCTTTAAGAATATACTTCCTTGAAATGATAGGACCTAGACGTAGTAAAAGGGCAAGATTAGAAAAGTCTTTTGGTCCTGATTTTCTATCATTTATGTTGGAAAACGAACCGGAATCAAGTATGGAAGCGTTATCTGGTCCGGATAGTTCGTTCTGGAAAGAGGCTATTAACAGTGAGATAAAATCCATAATGCTTAATAAATACTTGGGAATTGGTAGATCTCCCTCTAAGTTGCAAACCATTAGGTTGCAAATGGATTCTTAAAATAAAGTATAAAGCCGATGGATCTGTTGATAAGTATAAAGATAGGCTAGTTGTCAAAAAGGACATGATGATTTATGCAAGATTATCCCATTGACACAACAGAGCGTTTTATGTCGCACAACCGTGTTGGATCTACTTGTGTATTCATATGGACTAAAACAAGCAACTAAACAGTGGCATGAAAAGTTCGATAGAACTATGTTATCAAATGGATTCAAGATTAATGAATGTGATAAATGTGTCTACATACATTAAAGGAACATCTGAATCATTTGTTAATAGTCTGTCCTTACGTGGATAACAATGGTAGTCATGAATTGATCATGAATACCAAAGACATGATAAAGAAGAACTTTGACAAGAAAGATATGGGATTAGCCGATGTCATATTAGAAATAAAGATTTCTAGAACATCAGAAGGAATAATCCTATCTCAATCCCATTATCTTGAAAAAGTACTTCGAAAGTTCAAGTAGAATCTTGAAAGGTAATCTCTATAAGATAGATTCCTGAAAGGTAGACTCTAAGGAGGTCAAACCACTTAGAGATACTGAATACTTGGGAAGTCGGATCGGTACAGAGATCATTGTAATAAATCACTAAGGATAGTCAAAGTACTTAGAGTACTTAAAGATATTCTTGTGATTACAGATTACAATAAATAAGATATTCAATAGTATGAAAATGATATACTGATTGGATAACAGACACAAATAAACTCCAAGGTGAAAAATGTGTTCACAATAAATGGAGCAACGGTGTCAAACTTCCAAGACAACTTGAACAACTCGATTCAATAAGGAATCTGAATCTATAGCATTAGATAAAGATAAAAGTTGAATGGTCTTGGAAGATATTCCTTTGTGGAATAAGTTTGTGTCTACATGACCTAAGGCATTGTGACGACAATGAGAAATAGGAAAAGGTGTAGAACATCATGGTAAGTCTAGACATATTCGTCGTAGACACAATACCATTAAACAGTTGATCAAGAATGGCGTTATCACTATTGATTATGTAAAGTCATGTGATAACTTAGCGGATCCGTTTATCAAAGGTATAAATCGAGATAAACTGTATAAACTGTTAAGGGGAATGGGTTTAAAACCCACAACAAAAGGACTTATAGCGGACACTCAACCTTGAGAAATGGAGATCCCAGGCCCTTGGTTCAATGAGACAACCAAGTTATAAGTTCTAGTAGAGTTACTTGGAAACAACAACTCGGTTTATTAACCCAGAGATGTTGAATACTCATTCCCAGAACATCCAAGTACAAGCACATGCAGCAGTGGTAAGGATAAGTTGAGAAAACTTTTAATGATTTCTATACCTACGGGTGGAGTAATGCATGATACTCCTTATAGTGAGAATCACCTATATAAGCGAGAGGTAATTAGGCCGCCTCTAAATGTAACGCTTATGAATGAGATACGGTCCAAGGCCGAAATGGACAAAACGTGAGAACAACAATTGTTAGAGCTGTTATTATGTGAGTATTATTGTCTTGGTATACATCCGACAGTCACTGGTTCAAAGCGATTCGCTACCAAATGGCTAGTATATCCGATAATATTTCACTAGGGAAGATTCAAGGCCACAAGCTATCTATCCCGATGTAATAATAGTTCGCCGAAACTTTGGACGAAATTGCATTCATGCATTAATTGTCATTCATGTGGGGGATTGTTGGAAATGGATAACGGAAAGTTAAGTTTGACTTAACGATGATCTAGTTTTCTAACGGAAGTTCGTTATTTGTTAACAAAACTAGTTACAAAAATGTATTCTACATTTGTTGTAGATTATTAAACTCATTTAATGTCTCAAAACCATTTAGGGTGAATGAGAATTAATGACAAAGGTCTTTTGTAACTTAACGAGAGTTGGTTTAAAGGGTCAATTTGATCGTTTGGATCAAATTGGATTTAAACTGTGTTTTTGGCTGATGAAATTGTGCAATCTGGTGATCAGAACGAGTAGGGACTCTGAGCACGAGTCGTGAGCACGAATGGACTTTGATGACCATTTGCTCAAAACTGATCAGAACGAGTAGACTGCTTTGGAACGAGTCGTGAGCACGACTCGTGACAAAGGGCACGAGTCGTGCCCTTCACAGCTGTTCACGAAAAGTTGCACCTTTTAATGGAAAAGACACAAAACCTTTTGACTCTCCTTATATACTTCCCTTCCAAATTTCAATTCATACATACAGTCATTTGAGCCTTCCTACCCTCAATTAAGATAGATAAACATACCCAAATCATTGGCATATTGTTGCATCAAATCCTTCAAAGTCCAAAATTTCAAACATAGTGTTGTTCGTTAGAGTATTTGATTTGGAGTGCTCCTATCATATACTTCAAAGTCGTTTTATCTTACTAGAAGATTGCCATTGAAACCGTAAGCACCTGTACGGGGCAATAACTTCTTACGGAGATTGTATTTAATACAAGACTCGACTTGTCTCATAGTTTTCCAATCTCAGTTACTTTTTCTGTTAAGTTTTCAGTTAAGTTCTTGAGAAGCCTACCAAATCTCCAACATAATGTTGTCATTGAGCAGACGGGGCATGGTATTTTTGACTCTCTAATTAAAGAGGTAAGAACTGTGACACGCGAGTTCTTCAATCTACCTTACGAAGAGAAAATCAAGATTAAATTGTCTGATACAACTGGATACAGGTTTAGTTCCAATCAAACTCAAGCACCATTCTTTGCCAAATAATATCTATACTCGTCTATCATTGTTTACCTGTGACTAATATCTCTCATGCAGAGGGTATCAGCGAGTCGGTGAAAATGTAACCAAAGGCAAACCTGATATGCATGAAGCTATTGATGTAAGTTATGCATTGCTGCTTCATGATTTGTGAGTGCTTATATAACAAAAGCCTAAACATGCGCTTCTTCTTTTTCTTCAGCAATTTCTTCTTATTTTCCTCCAGTTCTCTTCCCCTCCCCTCCTCCTCCATCCATGGTGGCAGCCTTTCTTCTCTAGCCCCCACTCTAAACAGTTCGACTCTTACCCGCCTCCCCAACACCCATGCCCATTTCCCTACTTCTCTGCATAAAAATCAACACTAAACCCACTACTCAATGTTGTACACGACAACTCAATCCCATCACCACCCCCGTCGCACCAGTCGCCTCACCGCCCCCTCAACCCTTCTTCCACCTCTGTCACCACACCGCCCCCCTTCAACCCTTCTTCGTCTTTAACCCAAACACTCTCTTCCTTACCTCCACTGTCTCAGAGGAGAAAATCCCTAGGTATAAGTAGAAGCGAACTGCTTCTTCTTCCTTCAACACCGACGCTGCACACCCTTCTGAAATCACCGGTTTTTTTTTCTTCAATTTGGTGGGTTTGTTGCTAGGTGGTTGAAGATGTGGGGTGGGGGGAAGAAATGCTCTTGTGCTACCCATCATAGTTGCGTTCATTATATCCACCTACCTCTCTCTATATCTCCATTTCTCTATCTCCCTTTTTCTTCCTCTGTTCTCTCTCCGAGCATGAAAAAGCATGTGTATTTGGACCTGGTGTGTAAAAATCCCCATCATTGAAAACCCCAGCAACTCCAAACCCTAATTCATTATTCTGTAACCCCAAACCTACGTCTTTTCTCTCCAATCCGCCGCTCCCACCATTGTAAAACACAATCTCCATCGGCTTCTTCAATCCCCCCCTCCAACAACCACCCACAACAGCGGCATCACCATCTTAACATTGAAGGTTCACAAACTTTTCTAGAAATCAGGATGATTGCAATTGGGGAGATAGAGGAAACGGAGACAGGCTGGGGTGAGGAAAGAGAATGGAAGGAGTCTGACAAAAGGGAGATAGGGGAGGAAACAAATGGGGATGAGATAGTTATCAGGAGTTATGGACGGTTTATGGACGGTTGAGAGGAGGTAGAAATGATTTTCAGCCGTCGAATCAGATTTCCAAGATTGAATCTCAGCCACCACTTATGGGTAGGCTAAGAGGCGGTTATATGCCCCCTCTATTGTATTATAGATATGAGATTATGCCTAAAGGCTAAAAGTAAATGAACCAACTTCTCAATATTTATTCAGATCGAAATTATTGGATACTAGTACGTTACCGTGTCAAAGGACACGGGTTTTTTTTTTTTTAATTTAATTTTTTTTTAAGGACAAAATGGAAAAGGGACAAATGTATGAGGGCAAAATGGGATATTCGCCGCTTGACACTATTCATAGTACTGTAGCACCCCTTCCCTCATTTATACTATAGATTTAGATCGAAATTATCGAATTAAATTAAGAAATGGATCTACTATGAATATTTAGTATGAGCCTCCTACCTTTATAAAATGCGTCAATATCGTATTACTAATACAATTGAAATTGTTGTTTGTTCAAAAAAATAAAATGAATGTAGATGACCATTAACATTGTACATTAGCAACAGATTCTTGGAATTCATGGCAACTGAATGGTATAAATCGAGATACGAACATGAGTTATAATCGAACAATGATCAATGGATTGGGCCCAAAATATAATTAAAAAAAAATATCAGATACAACATATGGAGTGAGCCTTCCCTACCTATGCTCGCCATGCCTACTCGTCATTCCCACTATGTCGACATATAAATAAAAGAGAAAATAATGAATAAGGCACATAAATCATATATGCCAACAAGGCACACTCTCATATGCCGAGCAAGGTATACATCAAAGTCGACCTATGCTTCACCAAAAGACGAGGAGCGTCTCCTCGGTCGTAAACAATGGCAAGGAAATGAACGTCTCTACCCTTGCTCCCCTTTTCCTCGACATCAACTCAGGTCGATCAAGCATCATATGTCGAGTAGCGTGCCTACTAGGCACACGTACAGAATGCTATTGCCTAATCCTACTCAAATAGGGATTGTGGATAGTTATAATCCAATTAGGATTATAACCTCCTCTCACACAATTACATATTCAAAGATGGACTCTACATCCTACACCTATAAATACAAGTCATAATTCACATTATTTTGGTAATGCATCTTTTGACTCTAAACTTTTGTCAATTGATTTCTCTCTATAAACACAAATACTTACTCTGATACCGGAGGTTCTTCGCCGATGAAGCCCCGTATTAGTTTACGTGTTTGTTCATCTTTTTCAGGCTATTCAAGCATACTGGATACAACCCGCTGCTGAATTTGTGCTGATCCGAACGTTTTTGGCATCATCAGTTTGATTCCATTGCCGGGAAACGATTCATATTATATAGCTTGAAAAATTATGTTTCACTTTCCTAATCCTAAGGGAGGACGGACATACCGCAAGTATCACTCATGATCCAGATAATATTCTTGTGGAGGAGACTCATAGCAACACTAGAACTAATTTTCCTCTTGTCAATGGGGAACGACCACCTACTCCCCCATTGAACGAGGGGCTGCCCCCACTAGGAATGAATCTGCGTTCTAGTAGGAAGCCAATAATCGAGGTAGTGCTGCCAAATCCTCCTCGTCGTCGGCGTCGAGGAAGGCCTGCTGGCAATCAGACAGGGATGAATGCCGCCCAGGGGGCTCTGGAGCTTCCCCCAACAGATTGATCGCATAACTCTCCTGCATCAACAGATGAAAACTTTGTAACGCATTTATGAAACACAAAATGCCCTGCTGCAATTGGATCCTGATCATTCATTGGATGAATTCATAAGGCCTACGAGGACTATAAATTCCCTTGTAGGGGAGAGTCATCTTGACATGCATGGTAGTCGGGGGAATAGAAAAAATCTTTCTCCTGGCCAAAATCCCCCTCACCATGACCCTGCTGGTAGACCAAGACAGAAACCTCTCCAAGATGTCCCTCCTCGTCATAAGGCTCCTGGACATGTAAACACATGAAACAATGAGGATTTGAGAAATCATCTGAACCATCAGAGGGACCAGGAGATTAATTCTGCTAACTTGAGAGCAAGGCTTAGTCAGGTAAGGCAAAAATCCCCTATTCGTCATACCCCCTCTCCTCGGCCTAGGATCCCTCCTCGGCCTAGTAGCCCTCTTCGTTACAGGTCTCCTCCTCATCCAGAAATGGCACCTAGAAGGGACAGAGCACCATCTGGACATGGGGACAATCATCAGGAACATGAGGAACACATTAGAGTGAATGGGCACAGAAAGAAAGGACTCACAGTAGTTCTCATTTTTGCTCGGGGATCTATGCAAGATATATTCTCCTCTTGAAAAAGAGACTATATGAAATAGAAATGGGGAGGAAGGAAGTGGATGATAATGATACCAGCGCCAATCTTCCTTTCTCCCGGTATATTAATGATCTACCTCCTAATCCTGCTCTTAAATCCTATGTTTTGAAAAATATACAGGAACCATAGACGCACGAGATCATGTGCAAAGCTTTGAATCTACCATGAACCTCCTCAACAAGGTAGATGATATCCTCTGCAAGGCTTTCGCGAGCACCTTCTCCGGAACAACTTTTTTCTGGTTCCGTGAGCAAAAGAAGGGAAGCATCGATAGCTGGAAAATAATGAGGAGTAGGTTCCTAAACCACTTTGCAACAGCGAGAAGGAAAAAAGAAAATAACAAGAGGGTTTACCTCACTAAGTATAAGACCTTTCCTGTTGGCTAGGTGCTCCCTACTCGGCTTCGTGTCGATGAAGTAATCAAGCAGGTCCTCATCTATTGCCCTATGAACAACAGGCCGACCTAACCTGAGCTTGGGGCCCTTCTTGGCCAGCACATCAAGCCCCTTGATGGTGGGGTAAACGTCCAACTCCTTGGCAACCACCTCGGCCTTGACATAAGTTTTCACATGCCGGGCAGTGACCTCCTCGGAGGAAGAACCAGTAGCAACCCTTTTCGAGTAGGGATCCTCTGGAATGGCTTTACTAATTGGTCTTTTCCGGCTAGGAGTCCTTTGGATGACCTCTGGCTCCTCAGTATAAACCAGACCAACCTGCCTTAGGGCCTCCTCAGCTTCTGGGACCAGAGCCTAGGAGCTATGTCCCTCCTCAACATGGGACTCTTGCCCGTCATTTCCTTCCTCGGTGGAGGTAGTAGCACCCCCACCGACTTCAAGGGCAAAGCCCCAGCGTCCTTGGTGGACAAAATGGCTTGACGAGCAACAACATCATCTCGCCGCTTATTTCTAGCAAAAGACCGGGAAGTCCTCCTCTTAAGCTTCACCAAAGCCTGTGGGTCTAAGATATCCTCTTCCATCTTCTTTATTTGCTCCTCGGTTAGATCTGCAAAGACGAGGGAGACAAGTTAATACAATGATGAGGAAGAATAAAATAATAAAACAACAAAAATTGTGCAAGTGTGGAAAGACAAGGAGGAAGAAAGATTACAGCCGGGAATGCCATCCTCGGCAAGACATATGTCTTTATAAAGTTTGCAGACGTCACAATCCGAGTAAAAAACCAAACTGGGGTGCACCCTCTAATCTGGAAACCTATTCCCTCTAACAACGGGGACGAGAGGCATCAAACTGTCTAAGGGACCAGACATGATCCCGGCTTGCACGTAGTACCTCTGGTCGGTCTCCAAACTTAACCAACACAGAGTCCGCACCTCAGAAAACTGCCTCAATCTCTCAATCAACTGACCGATCCATTCCGACCTCCACCCATGCTCGGGCACCTCAGGAAATTTCGAGGGAGCAGCAAACTCCCAGCTTTGTCGGCTTTCTACCCTATTGACGTGGTTGTTCCACCCCGACACTTTGCTAGATATAGGGTAGATGAGCTTGGGTTGGTTGGGGTCACTCCTTATCACTAATATCCTCGTATCCTCCTTATAGCTAATAGTGAAGAAATGATGGAAGGCAGATTGACAAGGTTCAAAACCTAGACTGCAGCATAATACTATAAAGCCGTGAGGAACCTCATGGCATTGGCACCTAGCATAGCCGGGACAGCTTGCACGTCCTCAAGAAACTCATATATAAATGGGTCTAAGGAAAGACGGAGGCCGAGCTGGAATTGCTTATAGAAAAAGTGGATATAGTTCAAGGAGTACATGAAGTCCTCCATTGCCTTTTCATTCTTTACGGGGGCACCGGGAATGTAGCTAAGTCGGTACTCATCCCTAGACATCCCATACTTGAAGTGTAACTCCTCTATCATTGGTTCCCCGACTTTAATGGGTTTGGGCCTAGGGGTGTATACTCTACCTCGGTTGGACCTCCCTCGGCCCCCATCATGGACTCCCTCGACAAAGGCATCCACTATCATCCCAGAAGTTGAGGGACCAGTAGGACGAGCAGTACTACTTTCTCTTCCTATCATGGCTGCACAAATAAAAGAACAAGAGTCAAAATTTGGCCAAGGCAAAATGGAAGGACGAGGACGAGGAAGAGAATCCCTCCTCGTCCTATTAATTAAAACCGAGGAGGGATCCTTACCCTACAAAGGGCGCTCCAGGTGGTCAGATTTCAGATAATAGAGGTTGATGTGATCAAGGATCTTAGTCCAACCGTGGAACAACACGACATTGGGCGAATCTACATCTAGTCGGTCAATCCTAAACCGACTTGGGTAATGTACGTCGGTCCTATAAGATTGGTACCTCGTCAGTATCTCCCCGATTTCATTCAAACTTAACATCATCCATGGACCATCGAGATAGATCCTAAGATTTTGGGTATGATTGTGGGGCCTCCCCAACCCCGGGACCTATAAACTCGTGCCCCGATTGCAGGGTTTCCCCCAACCCGACCCGACTTTAAAAGAAACCTTTTTGAATAACCTATCTCAAGTCAAGTGAGTTTTTAAAAATTTTGACATGACCCTTCAAAACGAAGGAGTTAAGAAAACATGTTCAAGATATTAATCTACCTTCATTCATTCCACATCAAAAGAAATGCTCATGCTATCACATTTCACAACCACATCACATTAATTACAAACCATAGTTTGAAAACATTTATAAAAGTTATTTACAACTATCCCCAAAAGAATAGCATCAACCAACCTAACCCTCCTAGCAAAACGTGCCCTGACAACCAAAAGACGAGCCAACTGTGCCCCGGCCTCACTGGTCCTGACCTCCTGTCTCAGCGGGATCTAAAAAAATTAAAGGGAGATGGGGTGAGATAGAATCTCAGTAAGCTATTATGCATGCAGCAAGATGCCAAATAAAATGCAACACATAAACAAGTTGTTCAACATCATATTTAGCACACAGTAACACATTACGTTACCTGATCTTACCTTTTCCCCGTCTGAATCATAAGTCGTACTTTCTCGGAATGAAACCCATTTTTCTTGTGAACGGCTTAAGCCTATTCACGCCTTACAAGACCCATTTTTCAGGGAACCATGTAAGGTATCAGTATCCTATGAACTGCTTAGGCATATCCATAGTAACTGAGCCCCAAACTGTGGCCGCAGTGGGGTGGAAACGGACACAGATATAATGAAATCCGAGCACCTTATGTTACAACTTCTCATAAGTGATCGTATTCCATTATACCCCCGAAATATCAGCTGATATTGATCACATTCATATTCACATTCAAGCACGTCACAGTTACTTGAAATAAATTCCACACATTGGGAAAACAACATATAACATGGCACAACTACTCATGTTCAATCTTTCAATTAGTGCATCATATATATATATAACACTAATGAGTCAATAATAATCCAAGTATGCATATAGGCTCATAATCCATTCAATGGTATCGTGCCACAAGTATTTCACGAACCATAACAACATACAACCCTCCATAGGCAACCACGAAGGGATACAATAACATATAAATAGCTCTGCGCGTTCATATTATCACATTACACAACTTCCTTTTAAGTTCCATAAACGAATACCAAGTTTCTATAAACTTTGGTTCCCCATTAACAATGGCTTCCAACCATTTTCCAAGCAACATTTAAAGCCCTTCCAATTATCCAATTTGGCCAAGTAAAATATGGTTGTGAAGTACTAATGTTGTACTAGATACAAGATCAAAAAGTGTTCCAATCCGAGTTGTTTAGCCTAGGTTCCCAATGCCTCAAACATGGACCAAGGCTGCAGATTGAAATAAGAGAAGTGCTGAAACTGCCTTCCAAGCAACTTTGGATCAATATTTAAAGCTCTTGCCAATATCTTTTTGGCCAATTCCAAGTTCTAAAATGTTGTAATAAACTTGTACTACAAGTATAGTTAAAAAGTTATTAAATTTATATTCACTAACCTAGGTTTAAAAGCGTACAAAGTTGCTCACTCAAGGCAAATTTCAGCACGAGTCGTGCATGGCAGCACGAGTCGTGCAACTCCTCTGCACGACTGAATCCAAGATCACGAGTGGTGATCACGACTCCCTCTCATGGTCACGACTCGTGCTCATGTACACGAGTCGTGCCCCTCCCCTGAAGCCACGGCTTGCTGCAGAAATAACATCAGAAACCACAGCAACCACAACCTCAGTTCCAGCCACTGCAAGTACCCCTTTTTGCTGTCTTTATACCTGGTTTTGGACTCCTATATACTCCCTTCCTACCCTATAACACATATATAACATATGTACAACAATTTCCAAACCATAACACAACCCTTGGCCATGCAAATCAAGACCAACCTAGTGTGGTTTCACAGTTAACCCCAGCTGAAGTTGTGTCTACTTTAACATAAAATCTAAGTGTGGAACTTCACCTAACACCTTCATAACTCAGCAATACATCATTAACAAAGCCATGAACAATTATTGGAAAAGAACCATAATAACTTACTTGGAAAATATGAAAAAAAAAACTAGGAGCTTTGACCGGGTAGATGTATTCCTCTCGCCGCCGTGACCAATAATCCGTAATTCAACTTGGAAACGGATCAAGGATTGATTTTCTAGAAATTTAGGAAGAGAGTTAGGGTTTTGGGACTTCTAGACTGATGAAAGAGATGAAGAAGAGTGTGGATTATGGAGAGGCTTCAATTTAAAAGGATAAACATCAATATTTTGCACTAAAGCCCTCCAAGTCTCAACCTCTACAACTAAACCCCTATACTTCTAATTACTTTAAAGCCCCTACCACTTTATAATTCCTTTCCTTCCCAAGTCAATTTAGGATATCCTTCTCAATTTAATTTCCCACATAATTCAATATATCATTATATAATAAAAGGATCTCTTACCATCATAAACACACAAGCCATGTAATTAAGTAAATAATTAATCACAACATATATCAAAACCATGAAATGCACCCAAGTAACATATAATGCATCATATAAAATGAGGTGCACCCCCCATTCCCATGTGCTCCACGTGTGCCTAAACAGTGCCTATGGTTGGGGTCGTGACACTCACTCCCCCTTAAGAAAATTCGTCCCGAATTTAACTTTCACTTACCGGAACGCTCAAATAGACTCGGATACTTCTCCCTCATTTCTGATTCCAATTCCCACGTGGCTTCCTCTATCGTGTGGTTCCTCCATAAGACCTTAACCACGGGGATGCTCTTAGTACGCAATTCCTTAACTTGTCGCTCCAAAATCCTCAATGGAACTTCCACATAAGTCATATCCTCTCTAACATCATCGGGAGGCGAGCTCAATATATGTGAAGGATCATAACAATACTTCCGCATCATGGATACGTGGAATACATTATGAAGTGAAGATAGAGATGGGGGAAGAGCCAAACGGTAGGCTAACTCACCCACCCTCTCTAGAATCTCAAACGGCCCAATGAATCTCGGTGCTAGTTTTCCCTTATTACCAAACCTCTTTATACCCGTTCTTGGTGAAATCTTCAAGAACACTGAGTCCCCCACTTGAAATAATAGTTCCCTTCTTCTCGTGTCCGCATAACTCTTCTGTCGACTTTGAGCTGTCTTTAGCCTATCTCGAATCACCTTTATCTTCTCGGTTGAATCTCTCACCAAGTCCGGACCCCAAAGTCTTGCCTCGCCAACTTCATCCCAACAGATTGGAGATCGACATTTCCTTCCGTACAAAGCCTCATAAGGTGCCATCTCTATACTGGACTGATAACTGTTATTGTAGGCGAACTCCACAAGAGGTAGATGATCTTCCCATGATGCTTGAAAATCCATCACACATGCTTGGAGCATATCCTCAAGAATTTGAATAGTTCTCTCCGTTTGTCCATCGATCTGAGGATGAAATGTGGTACTGAAACTCAACTTTGACCCCAATGCTTCATGTAATGCTCTCCAAAACCGGGAGGTGAACCGAGGATCTCTATCTGACACAATAGTAACCGGCACTCCATGTAATCTCACAATTTCTTGGATATACAAATGAGCCAACTTTTCTAAGGAATACTTGATTGACACAGGTAAGAAGTGTGCAGACTTAGTTAACCGATCCACAATCACCCATATCGCATCCATCTTCTTAGGCATAGGAGGCAATCCCGTAACAAAATCCATCGAAATACCTTCCCATTTCCACTCCGGAATTTCCAATGGTTGTAGCAATCCCGCAGGTCGTTGATGCTCCGCTTTAATTTGTTGACATGTGAGGCACTTGGATACAAACTCGGCAATCTCCTTTTTCATTCCATTCCACCAATATCCTCTCTTTAAGTCTTGATACATTTTAGTACTCCCGGGGTGAACGGCAAACTTGGACTTGTGACCCTCTTCCAATACTTGTCTTTTGATTTCCGAAGACGAAGGAACACAAATTCGACCCCTGAAAGTTAAAATCCCCTCTTGATTCACTGAAAATTCACTTGCCTTTCCATCTTGCAACTTTTCCCGGATTTTCTTCAATTCCTCATCCTCCTGTTGAGCTTCTAAAAGATTTCCGTATATAGTTGGAATGGCTCTAACATTCGCAAATAACAACTGACTCTTCACTTCCCGAGATCTCAAAGATGATAGGTGAGCCTTGCGGCTAATGGCATACGCTACCACATTTGCTTTCCCCAGATGATACGAGATGATACAATCGTAATCCTTCAGGAGCTCCAACCATCATCTCTGTCTGTTGTTGAGCTCCTTCTGGGTGAATAGGTACTTCAAACTTTTATGATTCGTGAATATCTCAAACTTAGCTCCATATAGGTAATGTTTCCACTTGTGTAAAGCAAAGATAATAGCTGCTAGCTCCAAGTCATGAGTAGGATAGTTTTGTTTCGCTGGTGACAATTTCCGTGAAGCATACGCAATTAATTTTCCCCTTTGCATCAAAACACACCCAATCCCTCTTCAGAAGCATCACTGTAAATGACAAAATCCTCGCATCCATCTGGCAAGGTAAGGATCGAAGCCGAAGTCAATCTCCTCTTCAATTCATTAAAGCTAGCCTCACACTTCTCATCCCACACAAAAGGAACCTCCTTCCTAGTCAAAAGAGTCAATGGCGTTGCAATCCATGAAAAGCCCTCAATAAACCTCCGATAATATCCCGCTAGGCCGAGGAAACTGTGAACCTCTGTCACTGTAGACGGCTGCTTCCAGTTGACTACTGCCTCAATCTTCGTAGGATCTACGGTAATTCCATCACGTGATACAACATGACCAAGAAAAGAAATCCTCTCAAGCCAAAACTCACATTTGTTGAATTTGGCAAACAATTGTTTCTCCCGAAGCAAGGACAAGACGATTCTCAAATGCTCTCCATGTTCCTCCCGTGATTTAGAGTATACAAAAATGTCATCAATGAAAACCACCACAAAATTATCAAGATAAGGCTTGAAGATCCGATTCAACAAATCCATAAACACAGCTGGAGCGTTTGTCAATCCAAAAGGCATCACAATAAATTCATAGTGTCCATACCTCGTCCTGAATGCAGTTTTAGGGATATCCTCCGCTCTAATCTTCAACTGGTGATAACCGCTACGCAAATCCAACTTAGAGTAGATAACCGAACCTTGGAGTTGATCGAAGAGGTCATCAATATGAGGCAACGGATACTTGTTCTTGACAGTGGCATGGTTCAACAACCTGTAATCAATACACAATCGTAGCGTACCATCCTTCTTTCTAACAAATAATACTGGCGCTCCCCAAGGTGATACACTAGGACGAATGAAACCCCGGTCAAGAAGTTCTAGCAACTGTACTTTCAACTCTTTAAGTTCCGCTGGAGCCATTCTATACGGAGCCTTAGAAATGGATGAGGTACCAGGTACAAGATCAATACAAAACTCTATTTCTCTATCAAGAGGTATAGCATATTCAGTTGAAAACACATCACTGAATTCGTTCACAACAGGTACTTGGGACAACTCGGGGGATTTCTTACGAACATCGACCGCATAAGCCAAATAACCCTCACACCCCTTTGACAACAACTTCCTAGCTTTCAATGCAGATATCACATTTATACCAAACAATGACTTATCAGCGTTAAAGACAAATACAGGCACATTAGGCATAGAAAAGGTGACGCGCTTCTTGCGACAATCCACCAAGGCATGACAATTACTTAACCAATTCATGCCCAAAATAACATCAAAGTCCCGGATTGGTAACTCTACCAAATCCACGGGCAACACATGACCACATATAAGCACTTCACAATCATGATAAATCAAAGAAGACTCGAGGCACTTTCCAATGGGAGTGGACACCTCCAACACATAAGGCAACATCTTGGGCATTTTATGCAATGTGAATGCAAAATGAGATGCAACATACGAATGAGACGATCCAGGGTCGATAAGAATACGAGCCCTGACCCCCGAGACAGGGACTATACCTCTAATGACCGCTGACGGATCTACCTCGCCACGTCCTAGGGCAAACACCCTACCCGGGACTCTCTCCTTAGGTTTTCCTTCCACGTCCCTCTTAACACCACTCCTTGGCAAAACCCCCTGCGGTCTGCCACCCACAGCCTGACTTCGGATAAACTTTGGACAGTCTCTTCGGTAGTGTCCCATCTCGCCGCAACTAATACACTTCCCTTGTTTTGCCCAACAATTCTCTTCCGAATGACCACCCCTCTTACACCAATTACACACATTACCAACTTTGCTAGGTGCTGGACGAACAGAACCACTAACACTTCCTCCTTTAGCCCCTCCAGGAGTAGTAGTCTTTGGCTGACTCCGCTGCTGACCTGAACCTTGACCTGAGAACTTGGATTTGAATCCACCACCTTCATGCTTGCCTCGGTGCTCCTCGATGTCATTCTCTATTCTATAAGCCATATTTTCCGCCGCTTGATAAGTAGGAAAGTCATGGGTCAACAATTGCTTCCTGAACTCTAGTCTCAATCCCTTCACAAATCGATAAACTCTTCTTTGCTCCTCCGGTACAAGATGAGGGCAATACCTTGCCAATTCAGTGAACTTTGATGAATACTGAGCCACAGACATTATTCCTTGTTCCAGCTTCAGAAATTCCGCTTCTTTCTTATCCCTCGTCACCATTGGTATAAAATGCTCCCTGAAACTCCGAGTGAAATTATTCCATGTCTGTGGAGTATGCTCTCTTTCCCAACATTCCTTGAGTATTTGCCACCAATGCTCGGCTGGCCCTTCTAACTTGAACACGGCACATCGAACCTTCTCCTCATCTGAGCTTCCCATTGCAACAAAGATCTTTTCCATCGCTTCCAACCACCTTTCTGCCTTAACTGTATCCGGATCTCCGTTGTAGCTAGGTGGAGCCAACTTAACAAACTTTTCCAATCCATGCGCTTGTCTCCCTTCTTGTTGTTGTTGCTGACCTTGGCTTTGAGCTGCCATACTCTGAATAAAAGACCGGAACATGTTCATCAAATCCACATTTGGATCCCCTCCGGATCCCCTCGCATCTGGATCTCCTTCCACTCTTTGTTGTCCTTTACCAGTATCAGCCATCACACAATTTCCTGCATCAAACACTCAACGTCAGACATCACACTCCCCCTTAGACTCTACTTCTACCCTTGACATCTAACCTTAGCTCTGATACCAACTGTGGGGCCTCCCCAACCCCGGGACCTATAAACTCGTGCCCCGGTTGCAGGGTTTCCCCCAACCCGACCCGACTTTAAAAGAAACCTTTTTGAATAACCTATCTCAAGTCAAGTGAGTTTTTAAAAATTTTGACATGACCCTTCAAAACGAAGGAGTTAAGAAAACCTGTTCAAGATATTAATCTACCTTCATTCATTCCACATCAAAAGAAATGCTCATGCTATCACATTTCACAACCACACCACATTAATTACAAATCATAGCTTGAAAACATTTATAAAAGTTATTTACAACTGTCCCCAAAGGAATAACATCAACCAACCTAACCCTCCTAGCAAAACATACCCTGACAACCAAAAGACGAGTCAACTGTGCCCCGGCCTCACCGGTCCTGACCTCCTGTCTCAGCGGGATCTAAAAAAATTAAAGGGAGACGGGGTGAGAAAGAATCTCAGTAAGCTATTATGTATGCAGCAAGATGCCAAATAAGATGCAACACATAAACAAGTTGTTCAACATCATATTTAGCACACAGTAACACATTACGTTACCTGATCTTACATTTTCCCCGTCTGAATCATAAGTCGTACTTTCTCGGAATGAAACCCATTTTTCTTGTGAATGGCTTAAGCCTATTCACGCCTTACAAGATCCATTTTTCAGGGAACCATGTAAGGTATCAGTATCCTATGAACTGCTTAGGCATATCCATAGTAACTGAGCCCCAAACTGTGGCCGCGGTGGGGTGGAAACGAACACAGATATAATGAAATCCGAGCACCTTATGTTACAACTTCTCATAAGTGGTCGTATTCCATTATACCCCCGAAATATCAGCTGATATTGATCACATTCATATTCACATTCAAGCACGTCACAGTTACTTGAAATAAATTCCACACATTGGGAAAACAGCATATAACATGGCACAACTACTCATGTTCAATCTTTCAATTAGTGCATCATATATATATATATATAACACTAATGAGTCAATAATAATCCAAGTATGCATATAGGCTCATAATCCATTCAATGGTATCGTGCCACGAGTATTTCATGAACCATAACAAAATACAACCCTCCATAGGCAACCACGAAGGGATACAATAACATATAAATAGCTCTATGCGTTTGTAAGTATGCCAATCCAATTCACAACCTTTTTAGATGCATTTTAATGTAATAAAATTGCATTAAGGGGCGTTTTGGTAAATTCCGGGCCGATCCCGAGACTTCCGGAAATGTTTCATGAGTTTCCCGTGAAGGAAGTACCTTTTGGTACATTATTCATGCCAAAGGACCTCTCGGAAATAAAACCTGTTGGACCTTTTGGGTATTTTCCCGGAATGTTCCAGAAACTGGTTTTGGCGCCAAAAGCGGTTGGACCACCTTGTGTCACGCGACAGCTTGAGGCATGGAAAGTGGACGCATAAGGTCGTGCGACACACTTAGGTCACCAACTGCAGCCTATAAATAAGACCCTCCCCCTCTCAGAAAAAGGATCCCAACTTGAGCCTACTGTTACTCTGCAGAATTTGCACCGTAACGAAACTCCCAAACACAACCCTCTCTCTCTCCTACCTTCAACCTACCCAATTCCTCCCTATCCAAACCCCTTTCTCAAGCCATAGCACTTGGACCCCTTGCATCAATCCTTCCAGATCAGAAGTGACGAATTGAAGGGTTCTGTATCTGACTAGATACAGGATTCGTGGAGGCATCAAGGGTAACGATTCTCCAACCTCCTTCTTCTCTCTCTCTCTTGCTTAATTTCTCATAATTCTAGCATTTACTTCTGTTTGGATTCAGTAATCAGATCCTAGCTAACTGGATTACTGAATCCCAATCGCAATCTCTCTGTTTAACTTGAATAATTCGTGCAATTGAGCTTCTATTGTTGAATATTTGATTGAATTTGGTGTTTGAACCCCAAGGGGGTGTGGATCTACCCATATCCACACTCCCAGGGTCGATTTGGTGTTGTTTCTGTATTTCGTTCGTAATTTAGTCAATCGATTAGATCTGTATAGTTTTCTGTTGATTCTGTGTTCATCCTGTTAGTTTCTGCAGATGGCTTATGTATGTCACGCGACACCTTTGTCTCCAAGTGATCCTGTGTCACGCGACATATATGGTCACTGGTACGACGTGTCATGCGACATACATGACCTATCTGCAGAGACCTTTTTCCTTTGTAATCTGTTTTAGATCATTTGTATCAGGGATGTGGCCTCCCTAAATAATGGGCTCACAATCTGTAATTCTCGTTTCATAATTAATAAGATGCATTTTACCACACCCTGTTTATTATCAATATTTGCACACACTTTGGATTTATTTGGATGTTTGATTGAAAGACTCGTCTATGGACGAGGCGTGTTGGGTGAACTCTCGGTTCTTCCCAACACGTAACCTGACCCCTGAACTCATGTTTTCTCTCTAAAAAAAGGTTTTTAATGTTTCCTCTTAAAACGGCGTGGCGACTCCTTCATTTTCACGAAAAACTAATTTTCGGGCGAGCGCACATTCAGTGGCGACTCTGCTGGGGAATTACTTGAAAACCTGTTTTTCAAGTGTTAAGTGGGTCAAGCTTTCTTTTAATTGAACATCCAATACATCCATTTTGTGTGCATTATTTGATAATCATTTGTGGTTCATACATCTTTTTGATTATGAAACTTGTGAGCCCTTTGTGCTTGTGGTCACTTGTTGTGCATTAGTATTTTGTGTTGCTCTTGCTATGGTGGAGCAGGGGCTGATTTGATGATCGCAGAGTTGCTGATTCAGTGACAATCCAGGTCGTGCGACACCTTTGTCTTTAGATGTCCTGTGTCACGCGACAATGGGTGGCCACTGAACAGAACATCAGAAGACTGGTTTGAGGGCAGTCCCTTGGATCAAGCGTGACTCAATTGATTGTTGTTCCCTGTATCTCTTGTTGTGAGGGTCTGTGTTTTCCTTTCTTTTTTCAAAATAAAGTAAAAAATAAAAAAAAAATCTTGTTTTTTGTAAATAAATGAATATAGTCATCCGCACACTACATCACTTAGATTTAGAACCTTCGGGTGCGATTGACGGCATCGCGGACGGCCATGAAATTCGCCTACGCTTGAGCGCCTGAAATCAAACCTATCCCCCTAGTGCGTTATAGGTGGCGCCACACATTTAAACCTCACCCAAAATGGTTGGTTTTGACACGACATTTTCAAATACACTAAAATGAGTGGTTTCAAAATTCTTAATAGACTTTCGTACCTTCCCCAAACCCTAGCACGTGTGGGCATGTTGCCGTCGCAACATGGTTTCACGAGAGGACATGTCGTTCCCACGGCATGTTCTAACGAGAGATCATGTCGCTTTGTCAACGTGAACCGACGAGAGGTCATGCCGGATTTTTCCTTGAAATTCTTCGGGAATACCCGTTATGCTGCCAAAATTTCTTCGGAAATTGGGGCTGCTCGTCCGTCCCATAAATGCTTCGGTTTTGTTTAGGTACTATTGCCTATTATTAATCTTGAATCAATACATTTGGTGTGTTTTTAGATGATGTGTCCATAGGTTCCCCCGAGGTCTAGATTGTGTGAATAAAGGATTAGCCTTTCCCAACCGTTCATAGGACTTAAAACACCGATTTTTTACTTGAACAATAATAAGTGTTGCATGAGTCCATCTCCTTCCGTACCCTCCCCTCTCCCGTACATTCTCAAAGATTCTCTATCCTCCGCCTTATACAACCTCTCTATCCCTGCAGCTACGACAAGTTGGGTTTGTGGGTCTCGTTTGGTGCGCATTCCCGAAGCAGTCACAGTTTCCGAGATGTCTGGTGCAGAGAATATGTCGCCCGCCCAGTCTGGAGGGTCATCCGCTATGAGTCAGCCGGGGTCGAATGATTTGTCGATGGAAGAAATGAGGGTTGCCCTTGAAGCCGCCATGGCTCGTGAGCGTGAAGCTCAATTGCTCGCCCAAACTGCACTGGCTCAAGGACAAGCTGCTAAGGCTAGAGAGGACGAAACACATGCTAGGTATGTGGAAGCAATGCGTGTTCAAGGGATTGCTGTGATTCGTCGGGCAGATGGATCTTATGAAGAGGTTACTGAGGCTTATGACACTGATCTAGGAGTCGGGAATGTGTCCCTCCCTTTTCAGCCTCAGAGTCAGGGTGCACAGTTCAGTTATGCCCAGAATCAGGGGCTGCCAGTGAACTCTCAAGTTGGTTTTGGTGGACCACAGTCGGTTTTCCATGATTTGACCTCCTCGCCAATCCCCAATGCTTCCGTGCCCCTAGACCAATTTAGATCCCAGCTGCCGAACAGTCAAGGCTTATTATTTCCAGGCTCTCAGTATCAGCAGGGTCCGTTTCATGATCACCATTTCCAGGGTCACGCTCCATATCAAAATCAGCGCCCTTACTCCCAGAATCAGTTCAACCAAAGTGGATTTCTGCAGCCTCCTGTTAGCCAGCCTCAACCTCAAGGATATCAGTCTCAGCCTTTGATGGGTTCAGCTTTTGAGTTTGGCTCCTCACCTCTGCAATATCCGGGGTCAGCTCCTTATTTGCCCACTAGTGCTTCCCTGCAGAATCAGAATTCTCCAACCGGTCAGCTTAACTATTTGTCAGCTCCAGCACCCTTCAGTCTACCACCAGTTTCTGGAACAACTCAGCCGTCTCTTTTCCAACCAGCCAGTTTTGAGCCTTCTTCAAATATTGCTCCCGCTCTTCCTCGGCTTCCCGGGATGACTCCGGAGGTAACTGCGCTGTTGAAGCAGATGCAACAGCAGATTGACCGGTTGACTGTAGGATCAAGTGGACTCAAAGTGGTCAATCCAGAACAAGTGAAGCCTCTTCCTTACAAGTTCAAGATGCCCAAAATACAGTTTGATGGCTCAGCATGTCCGAAAACTCATGTGGACACATACGTGATGACTATGGGAGCTATGGGTTGTACTCCCGAGTTTATGGCCCAGCACTTTCATCTCACACTCAAAGGACCTGCCCTGACATGGTTTCTAGCTCTTAAGTCGGAAGCTCGAACTACTTGGAGTCAAACCACTGAAGCCTTTCTTGAAAAGTACCATGGGAACCTCGAATGGTGCACAACTAGAGACGACTTGGTCGGTACAATTCAGAAACAAGATGAGTCAATCACCGAGTTCTATAAGAGGTGGAACGCTAAATTGAATGAGCTTTCCGAGCCAATCTCTCTGCAGGACCAAAAAGACATCTTTCTGTCGTGTGTAAAGCCGGTTCTTCGGGAAGCTATTGGAAAGGGTTGGTACCCCGATTTGCGAGAAATGGTGGGAATGGGAGCCTGCAGCGAAAATAGACTCTTTAACACTGTCTTGAACACCAATGCTGGTAATGATGGTGGTTATCGCTACAGGTCAGCAAATCCAGTTTACATGGCCCCAAGAGGAAAAGAGGTAGCCAAGGACAACAGTGTCAATAGCCTTCAGGGAGGAAGATTTGGTCAAAGCACCGGGAGGTTTCCACCTCGCCAAAAGATGAAGTATGATGATCTTGGTATGACTACTGAAGAGGCATTCAATGGTTTGGTTAAGGCCGAAATGATCAGGCCCCTCGAGAACTACAACCCTGTCAAACCCAATCCAGATTTGGATCACAGCAAGTATTGCCAATATCACCAGTATCCGGGCCATGACACCAATGATTGCACTCCCTTGAAAGTACTCATTCAGAAGCTTGTCGATGAGGGTAAGATTGAGAAGGCTCGCCCCAACGTGATTACCAATCCTCTTCCGTGATGCCAGCAGAATCCAGAGGACATCCCACCCGAAAGCAAAGAAGTCAATCAGTCAGCGTCGTGGGTTCTAGAGTGTCTTTTATGTGGTCATGAGTCTGTCAAGTCCATGTTATGAGTCTTTTTATTGCAATAAATAAAAGCTTTATTTCTCTTCTTGCTAGACTCGAGACATTACTTGCACACCCACGTTACACTCAATTGAAATGGTCTTATTCTAAGTGATCACTTGTGCTGCTCACCGACCAACGCTTTGAAATGGCTAATGTTTAAATTGATCGGAGCGAGAAAATCGACTGATATCCCCACCTCGATTCCCATATGCTCACATACTTTCCTTCGTCTTCGCTATCTCGTTGCTCGATGAATTTGCATGGATCTTCCGCGAAGTAAGCTTAAGAAGCAATGAAGACTCAATCTCGTTCGGATCATCCGGTAGGGACTGCGGTTGAAACCTTTCACCTCTAGGAAAACCTTTACCTTACCCTCACCAAATAATATCCCTTCATTTCAAGATCGGCATATTTGAAACCCGTCTAACCGTCTCCAAAAGAAGAGGGACTATCCTCGAGACTCCCGTGACTTACAAGAAGATTGACCGTCTCCAAGCTCAAGAACGACGGAAGGCAATGATCCATCCTAGGGACTAGCTGAAATTCTCCTCTCAAAGTCAAAATTGAAAAAAAAGAGATGCAAAAAAAAAAGAAAAGAAAAGAAAGAGAGCCTAGTCCCCAGCGATTCTCTCAAAAGCGAAAGTCAAAGGATTCAGGTCGTTACTCAAGAGGAGCCTCAGAGTGAATAAAGAGACAGCGCGGATGTCCCCTCACCACTACCTTGACCAATCCCAAGCCGTCCTCTCGATTTTAGAAGACATTCCCATTACCCTTACCTTTGCCTTTAGCCAAAGCCAAGATTGACCTCTCATTTTTAGAGGCATTGAAGATGCAATCATGGATTCCCCCACCTTAGAAAATCCCAAACACATACCCAAGAGCCAACCTCTCATCTTTAGAGGTCCAGTCAGCAAAAAGCCTAGCCGACCTCTCATTTTAAGAGGTCATGATTTTCCAAATTACCCGAAGACCGATCAAAACCCCAAAACCAGTCGCAGTTCCTACCGGGTAGTAGTTTCATTCCAATATCGTCGAGATCTAAAACAGATTGTTGCTTAAAGCGGAGCCAAGTCCATCCCGGCTCAAAAGATTATAAAGCGAAGATTGTGCAAATTCCGTCCGTTCATTCAACGTTGTATGTGAGTATATTTCATTTCTCCTCCGCAAACACCTGCCGTGGACGTCCCACTGGGGCTTCACATCTGTGTCTCCCATCGACACTCCAAGAGGACATATTCTTTCAACGCTCAAAATTCTCGAAGGTCCTCACATCCCCGAACTTCAACGCTCATTCTTTTCATTCGGGATAAGCCCGAACTACGGCGACCTGAGCTCCTCCCTAGGAGGGGAACGTAGGCAACCATAACTGGTCCGGTCGAAATCACAAACAAATCTCAGAAAATCTGGTCTCAGCAAGGGCCATTCCCTTACACTTTCCATCCTTCGGAGTTTGATTCTCGATATCAGTGGGCTTTCTCCTCATGATTAATTGGAATATTTGCTCATATCAGCGTTGGTGGTTGAATAACCCGAACATCAATAAAGGGTTTTAAGCAGTTTTGTGATCATCACGAATAAGACAGGTTTTCAAGTGTCTCGACAAGTCTTCTCTTTCTACATCTTAGAAAGATAGAGCTAAACACCGTGTCGGTTAGCAGGGGCTTCCATACACTTTTCCACACCTTGTGATGCTTATACTCTCCCAAAAGAGTCAAACCAAAAGCGAGAGTGTCATATACAGAACTCGGGATTCATTCCCACCCTCGAAAAATATGCCCCTGCACGTAAACACTTCCGAGTCTTGTCCAGCGACTGATTGACTGCAGTTTGAAACGATGGGTTGCCTCCTCGGCCACAAGATGACTCTGCCTGCGATAAAGCTACATGGATTTGTCCTCAAGCTGGGGCTTTGGTTAAGGTGTCCCTCCGGCTCTCCTTACCAGATTCCCTCCAGGTTTGCTTTGTACTACCAACTGGGGCTTCGCCGAGCCGGGATCGTCCTCTGTACATTCTCTACTGCTTGCTGTCTCAGACGCGTGATGTACTTTGTCCTCACCAGCAATGGACCTGCTGCAATCTATACTCTAGAGAGCGCCCCCGACTTGCCTAGCTGCGCCATGTCAGTTCTCCACCTCGTGGGCGAGGGTCCACCCCATTGTAAACACTTTCGTCCTATATATGACCTCTCATAGAGCAACTGATACAGACATATCTGCTCGTCAAGCCGTGCCAAATCGCTACTTCCTATTCTCCCCAGCTGAGATGGACTTGTGCAACAAAAGATTAATAATGCATAAAGCAAAAAGTCAAATAAAATGTAAAGAGCCTAGAGTGTTGTGTTTTCCCCCCGCAGGGTACAATAATTAAAGTGATCACAATCTGATTATGGGATTTGTTCCTCAATCACAATCTGGACAAGGATTCCAAATCCTGCAAGTGGCCTATCCCCGCCTTTGTCATCATCATTAGCATCGTCGAAAAGAGCCTCAGCTGCCCGGTCTCCAAGCATTGCTCGTCAAAAGGAGTTTCAGATGCCCTTTAGCTTCGGCAAATTGCCCGTGTTGAACGAAGGCTTATCAGCAATCCCCGTGTTGGATGGAGGATTATGATTGCCCGTGTTGGACGGAGGTTTCATTACCATTCCCCATGTCGGACGGAGGTTCATCATCGATTGCCCGTGTTGGACGGAAGCTTATTCTCAGATTCCCGTGTTGGACGGAAGCTTATTCTCAGAATCCCGTGTTGGACGGAGAGTATTCCTCAGATTACCCGTGTTGGACGGAGGCTTATCAGCAATCCCCGTGTTGGACGGAGGATTATAATTGCCCGTGTTGGACGGAGGTTTCATTACCATTCCCCGTGTCGGACGGAGGTTCATCATCGATTGCCCGTGTTGGACGGAAGCTTATTCTCAGATTCCTGTGTTGGACGGAAGCTTATTCTCAGATTCCCGTGTTGGACGGAGAGTATTCCTCAGATTGCCCGTGTTGGACGGAGGCTTATCAGCAATCCCCGTGTTGGACGGAGGATTATAATTGCCCGTGTTGGACGGAGGTTTCATTACCATTCCCCGTGTCGGACGGAGGTTCATCATCGATTGCCCGTGTTGGACGGAAGCTTATTCTCAGATTCCTGTGTTGGACGGAAGCTTATTCTCAGATTCCCGTGTCGGACGGAGATTCTGCATCAAAGGCCCATGTTGGACGAAGAATCAGTAACAGAAGTCCGTGTTGGATGGAAAGTATTCATCATCAATTGCCCGTGTTGAACGAAGAATCATTATCAGAAGTTCGTGTTGGACAGATCATCGTCAAAGGCCCGTGTTGGACGGAAGTCTCACCATCAATATCCCGTGTTGGACGGAGGTTTCATCATAAATGTCCCGGAAATTTCATCATCATTTCCCGTGTTGGGCGGAAGTCTTATCGTCAAATGTCCCGTGTTGGACGGAGGATTATCGATTTCCGTGTCGGGCGGAAGGTTTATCAGATATCCCGTGTCGGACGGAAGGTTCATTATCAATGCATGTGTAGGACAGGAGGTTCACCAAATGCTCGTGTTGGACGGAAGATTATCAAGAACCCGTGTTGGACGGAGATTGACCATCAACAAATGCCCTTGTCAGACAGCAGTAGCATAAGGTTCCCCGGCAGCTACAGGTAAGCACAGCAAAGGTATGAAGATACGTCTCTACCCCTTTCCTTGCTTATGATTTTGATTTTGGTAATTCCGAACTACGATTTGGCTTGATTCCCTTGTTTAAGGGATACGTAGGAATCCTTTTTCAGAAAGGTCCAGCCATCATTTCCCCTTTTCACCCTTCTAGCCCTTCACCTTATCCCTCTATGCTCATTGGGATTGGGTCTTATTTTATCGACAACCCCATTTTTTCCAAAAGTGACGTTGCTGAGGGGCTCTGTAAGTACGCCAATCCAATTCGCAACCTTTTTAGATGCATTTTAATGTAATAAAATTGTATTAAGGGGCATTTTGGTAAATTCCCGGCCGATCCCGAGACTTCCGAAAACGTTTCATGAGTTTCCCGCGAAGGAAGTACCTTTTGGTACATTATTCATGCCAAAGGACCTCTCGGGAATAAAACCTGTTGGACCTTTTGGGTATTTTCCCGGAATGTTCCAGAAACTGGTTTTGGCGCCAAAAGCGGTTGGACCACCTTGTGTCACGCGACAGCTTGAGGCATGGAAAGTGGACGCGTAAGGTCGTGCGACACACTTAGGTCACCAACTGCAGCCTATAAATAAGACCCTCCCCCTCTCAGAAAAAGGATCCCAACTTGAGCCTACTGTTACTCTGCAGAATTTGCACCGTAACGAAACTCTCAAACACAACCCTCTCTCTCTCCTACCTTCAACCTACCCAATTCCTCCCTATCCAAACCCCTTTCTCAAGCCATAGCACTTGGACCCCTTGCATCAATCCTTCCAGGTCAGAAGTGATGAATTGAAGGGTTCTGTATCTGACTAGATACAGGATTCGTGGAGGCATCAAGGGTAACGATTCTCCAACCTCCTTCTTCTCTCTCTCTCTTGCTTAATTTCTCATAATTCTAGCATTTACTTCTGTTTGGATTCAGTAATCAGATCCTAGCTATCTGGATTACTGAATCCCAATCGCAATCTCTCTGTTTAACTTGAATAATTCGTGCAATTGAGCTTCTATTGTTGAATATTTGATTGAATTTGGTGTTTGAACCCAAAGGGGGTGTGGATCTACCCATATCCACACTCCCGGGGTCGATTTGGTGTTGTTTCTGTATTTCGTTCGTAATTAAGTCAATCGATTAGATCTGTATAGTTTTCTGTTGATTCTGTGTTCATCCTGTTAGTTTCTGCAGATGGCTTATGTATGTCACGCGACACCTTCGTCTCCAAGTGATCCTGTGTCACGCGACATATATGGTCACTGGTACGACGTGTCATGCGACATATGTGACCTATCTGCAGAGACCTTTTTCCTTTGTAATCTGTTTTAGATCATTTGTATCAGGGATGTGGCCTCCCTAAATAATGGGCTCACAATCTGTAATTCTCGTTTCATAATTAATAAGATGCATTTTACCACACCTTGTTTATTATCAATATTTGCACACACTTTGGATTTATTTGGATGTTTGATTGAAAGTCTCGTCTATGGACGAGGCGTGTTGGGTGAACTCTCGGTTCTTCCCAACACGTAACCTGACCCCCGAACTCATGTTTTCTCTCTAAAAAAAGGTTTTCAATGTTTCCTCTTAAAACGGCGTGGCGACTCCTTCATTTTCACGAAAAACAAATTCTCGGGCGAGTGCACATTCAGCGTTCATATTATCACATTACACAACTTCCTTTTAAGTTCCATAAACGAATACCAAGTTTTTATAAACTTTGGTTCCCCATTAACAATGGCTTCCAACCATTTTCCAAGCAACATTTAAAGCCCATCCAATTATCCGATTTGGCCAAGTAAAATATGGTTGTGAAGTACTAATGTTGTACTAGATACAGGATCAAAAAGTGTTCCAATCCGAGTTGTTTAGCCTAGGTTCCCAATGCCTCAAACATGGACCAAGGCTGCAGATTGAAATAAGAGAAGTGCTGAAACTGCCTTCCAAGCAACTTTGGATCAATATTTAAAGCTCTTGCCAATATCTTTTTGGCCAATTCCAAGTTCTAAAATGTTGTAATAAACTTGTACTACAAGTATAGTTAAAGAGTTATTAAATTTATATTCACTAACCTAGGTTTAAAAGCGTACAAAGTTGCTCACTCAAGGCAAATTTCAGCACGAGTCGTGCATGGCAGCACGAGTCGTGCAACTCCTCTGCACGACTGAATCCAAGATCACGAGTGGTGATCACGACTCCCTCTCTTGGTCACGACTCGTGCTCATGTGCACGAGTCGTTCCCCTCCCTTGAAGCCACGGCTTGCTGCAGAAACAACATCAGAAACCACAGCAACCACAACCTCAGTTCCAGCCACTGCAAGTACCCCTTTTTGCTGTCTTTATACCTGGTTTTGGACTTCTATATACTCCCTTCCTACCCTATAACACATATATAACATATGTACAACAATTTCCAAACCATAACACAACCCTTGGCCATGCAAATCAACACCAACCTAGTGTGGTTTCCCAGTTCACCCCAGCTGAAGTTGTGTCTACTTTAACATAAAATCTAAGTGTGGAACTTCACCTAACACCTTCATAACTCAGCAATACATCATTAACAAAGTCATGAACAATTATTGGAAAAGAACCATAATAACTTACTTGGAAAATATGAAAAAAAAAACTAGGAGCTTTGACCGGGTAGATGTATTCCTCTCGCCGTCGTGACCAATAATCCGTAATTCAACTTGGAAACGGATCAATGATTGATTTTCTAGAAATTTAGGAAGAGAGTTAGGGTTTTGGGACTTCTAGACTGATGAAGGAGATGAAGAAGAGTGTGGATTATGGAGAGGCTTCAATTTAAAAGGATAAACATCAATATTTTGCACTAAAGCCCTCCAAGTCTCAACTTCTACAACTAAACCCCTATACTTCTAATTACTTTAAAGCCCCTACCACTTTATAATTCCTTTCCTTCCCAAGTCAATTTAGGATATCCTTCTCAATTTAATTCCCCACATAATTCAATATATCATTATATAATAAAAGGAACTCTTACCATCATAAACACACAAGCCATGTAATTAAGTAAATAATTAATCACAACATATATCAAAACCATGAAATGCACCCAAGTAACATATAATGCATCATATAAAATGAGGTGCACCCCCCATTCCCACGTGCTCCACGTGTGCCTAAACAGTGCCTATGGTTGGGGTCGTGACAATGATAGCAGTACAAGGCATTGGGATTACTTCTACAAGTACGGGCCATGACTATAACGAGGAAAGCACAAAGTTTGATTCAAGAAAAGCTTCAAGAAGCTACAACAATGGCGGTTCGAACAAACCCACCAAGAACAACACCGAAACCCAAAAAATGTAAAAATAGAGAAGAGGGAAGAAATTTATACTTGAATCTGAAGCTTTGATGAGAAGAGACACAAACACGGAAAGATCAAACTTGGATCTCAGAAAATCAAGAACTAACTCAAGGTTTTCTTGCGGTTTGAAGCTCAATATTTCTCTCTCAAATGACACACTGATAAAATAGTAGAAATGAAATGGATTTAGCCTTTTATACCCAAATCTAGTCTGGTACAGGTCAAGAAACGGGTAAGGCGCCGTCTCCACATCTCCACATTAATGTTCTGGATTGTTCCCAAGGGGAATGTCCCGTCAATAATGGGGCACATTCCCCAATGTGTAATAACCACGGATAAATGATTACGCCTCGTGATTCTTAAAAACCTATTAATATCCGTTCAAGCCGAGGTCGAGCACCACTTTCTCCTTGGCATAGCCGAGCGAGAAAGTCGGGGGCCAGTGAACGGTATAAACTAAGGTACGAACATGGGTGATAACCGAACAAAGCCTTATGGATTGAGCCCAAAATATAATCCATACAAGTATCAGATACGACATAGAGAGTGGGCCTTCCCTATCTATGCTCGCCATACCTACTCGTGATTCCCAATTTGTCGACATATATATAGAAGAGCGAATAATGACTAATACACATAATTTATATATGCCGATAAGGCACACTCTCGTATGCCAAGCAAGGCATCCATCAAAGGCGACTTAGGCTTCACCAAAAGACGAGAAATGCCTCCTCGGGCGTAAACAATGGCAAGGAAATGAACGTCTCTACTCTTGCTCCCCTCTTCTTTGGCATCAACTCAGGCCGACCAAGCATTACGTGCCGAGGAGCGTGCCTCCTAGGCACACATGCAGAATGTTATTGCCTAATCTTACTCAAATAGGGATTGTGGATAGTTATAATTCAACTAGGATTATAACCTCCTCTTACACAATTACCTATTCAAAGATGGACTCTACATTCTACACCTATAAATATAAGTCATAATTCATATTATTTTGGTAACGCTTATTTTGACTCTAAACTCTTGTCAATTGATTTCTCTCTAAACTCAAATACTTATTCTCACGCCGGATGGCTTTCGTCGGTGAAACCCCGACTTAGTTTACGTATTTTTTCATCTTTTTCAGGCTATTAAAATATTCAGGATACAACATGCCGACAGATTTGGAATAATCCAAACGTTTTTTACATCATCAGCAACAATAATTAATTTTGTAACAATTCTTCTGCCTTGTTCAACCACATGTTGTATATATCATCCGCAAACAGCACAAAATGCACCTGCAAACATAGTATAATCGATAATCGGGTATATTATGAATAGTTTTAAAGTTATATTTCCACCTAGTTGTAAAGTCATATTCCCACTGTTCCAGACATTTAAATGTCGAGGTCAACATTTTTAAAGAAAGTATTTTATTAGGTTGTACATTACTTATACAATGTTAAAATTGTATTAAGTCAATTTTCTTATTTGGAAACACGATATTTATTTTATAATAAATCAAAATGAAAAATACGATATTTATTACGGTATATAGGGAGGGAGTAGTATCTGCTAGTGAAGCATTTTCAATTTCACACTGAAATTACCCTGATTTCGCGCGCGGCGAAAGCGGTTGTCTTTCGCGGAGGGTTGGTGTCTGAGACCTCGCTTCATGGGAAGGAAAATGAGGAGTCCCCACGCGGTTTTTGTATTTTGAGCCCAAAACGTTGAGAAACGGCTATTGTGAAAATGGTGTCATTTTTATTGGTAGCAAAAACTTAGGAAAAGGCTTTGAAAATAGGGGATCATTTTTATTTGTAGCAAAAACGAGTAAAAAGCTTTGAGTACCAGAGATTGTTAGGTTCGGAGGTCACGTTACGTTTCGGGAAGAGTATTACGAGATCACCCGAAACGCCTCGTATGACGAATCTTTCTACCTTTCTCGAAAACGTGTGTGTGTGGGTGTGTTTTTGAAATGGGGGCTTGGATGACAAGCTTAATCTTGGTTTGAATGTCAAACGTTGATTAGGTGATCTTTTGAAAAAGCGATCGTTTGAATGACAAACGTCGATTTTGAGACGGAAATGAGCGTTTGCGTGGCAAACGTCGATTTTGAGTTTGAAATGAGCGTTTGCGTGGCAAACGTCGATTTTGTGACGGAAATGGAGTTCGAAGGTCGAACTCCGATTTTGAACCGGGCGAGTCATTGTTAACGATTTTTACGGGAAAAAGCGTATTAAATGATTTTGAATGTCAAATAGCGGCTTTTAGTTTGAAAGATGAGCGTTCGGATGCCAAACGTCATTTCGCGCGTTTTGAAAGAGAGTTCGAAGGACGAACTCCGGTTTTGAACCGGGCATTACATTGTTAACGATTTTTACGGGAAAAAAGCGTTTTAAATGATATGCGATCGACGAATCGGGTTGCGACTCGGACTTTGAAAGATAAATACTATCACGATCCAAACGGGTCGGACTTTGTAAATGACAGTATTTAAAGCAGTATCAACGGAATCAAACGATCCGAAATTGTAAATGACGATCGACAAGCCAAAACGGCTCGGAGTTGTAAAGTTGCAAGAAAAGTAAATGACGATCAACGGATCAAACGGTCCGGAATTGTAAATGACAGAAAGTAAATGACGATCAACGGATCGATCGATCCGGAATGGTAAATGACAGAAAAAGTAAACGAAACGGGGTCGGAACGCCGTTTTAACCCGTGATTACTTCTCTTACGGAAAGAGAAGAGGATTGAGGGGCTAAAACGTATCGGACCCCGTTAGACGGAGGCGTCTACATTTCAGTAACGGTGTTCGGAACGGTTATAGCGACTGGCGCGTAAACCGAGACGAAATGAGAGATCAGAGAGAGGGAGTTATACCTATGGCTAGGGTCGACTCCTTTGGCTCGGAAGGTGTGTACGGGACACGGAAAGAGGTTTGAAACGGTGTTTCATAGCGATGAGGGACGTATTTGATCGAAATACAGAAGTTTCACGCGAATCGAGGCAAAACGGGAGCTCGGGAGGGGTGAAATCAGTTTGGGCCGTGAGTGAGGTGAGTTTTGAGAGTAATTTCTTCCTCCTTTTGGCTTTGACAGCCACTTCTATTTATAGGGTGAAAATTGCAGTAATAGTCCGGACGGACTTAGACTGTTTTTCAGGGTTTTGTGGTATTTTGGAATTTTGAGGGGCTTGCTGGCAATTTTAGAAAATGTGCACAAGGAGTCCGGCCGGACTTTGACTGTATACCAGGGGTATTTTAGTCTTTTCCCTTTGATTTCTGATTGAAGGGTGATGGGTGGGCTGTGGCATGGCTGCCACGTATCCCATGACTCACCAAATGTGTGGGAGTTCGTTCCCCGGTCCCGGTTTTGTCCGTTTTTTAAAATAACAGTCCGAAAAATGTCCGAAATGCCCCTAGGAAAGTCTTAGGAAAGTGCGTTTTTCGGGGAAAGCCATACTTTACGTGCGATGACGTGTGTTAAGTATGCTTCGACGTCGGGATGCACGGGCGATCCCGGACGTCTCGTTGGCTTGGCAACGGGGAGTTTAATGAGTTCCTGTTAACCCGGGAGCGGGCCGCTAACGGATTTCGGTTAACTTTTTGACGGATTTTGACGATCCGGATTTGGGTACTTACAGTTAGCCCCTCAGCGACGTCTCCTCCGAAGGAGGTGGGGTCGTTGAAAAAAGATAAGGATCCAAATCGGGATGCCTTATTTTGAAAGACCTGGGCGGTCAGCTGGCTGGACCCTTAGCGAAAGGATTCCTACGTATCCCGAGCGGGAATCAAGCCGATCGTAGTTTGTAGGTGCAAGGGCCGCGCGTGGGGACCTTGACCTGAGCGAGACTGTTCGGAGGCGTCTGAACCTGGGACTTCTGTAACCTTCGAGGGCGTGTGGCGCCTCAAACCGGAGTTGATGATGCTGACGAGGGCGTGTGGCGCCTCAAACCGGAGTTGCTGAACATACGAGGGCATGTGGCGCCTCAAACCGGAGTTGCGAGGGTACGCTTATCCTGGGACGAAGGCGTTCGTGCCTTGAGTACTGGGCTTATTGCGGCTGCCAGTTTTATCCTGCTGGGGATAGGGCGGCAATGATGAGAACGGTTGTGTTAAACTGGCGTTATTAACAACTCGGAAGGATCGACGTTTCTTCTTTAGAATCCTGCTGGGGATGAGCATTCGGGCTTACCTTGATGGCCGAAGAGGGATTGTTGTGCGGGCTTACCTTGATGGCCGCTGAGGTGGAACGATCGGGCTTACGACTGGGGGACGGGGAGATGAATGTTTACATGCTGAAAGATGTTCGGGCTTACGAGGACGGCCGAAGAGGGATTGTTGCAAGGCGTTCGTGCCTTGGGGTTCGGGCTTATTGCAGCTGCCAGGGGATATATGTTGGTGAAAACCATTAGAAAATTTAACGTCGGGAGACGGAATCATAACTGGAATGTCCGGAGACATGATTGAGCGTTTGAACGTCAAACGTCAATTGGGATTGAATTTAACGTCTGGAGACGGGCGTTAGTGAAAACTAACTGGGGAAATTTTATACTTTGGGGGGGAGGGGCAAAAGAGGTAAAATTGAAACTGCATAAAGCTGAGGGGCCAAAGTGGCAGAAGAAATTTCCTGGTGCAGCAAGAGTTTGACCGGACTTTGACTGAATTTGGCCATGACCTTTTCAGCGCCGAGGGCGAGGAAGGGGAAGTCATTTTTCCCATTAATTCCGACGAGAGGGAGAGAGAGGAGGAGAGAAAATCCACCCCAAATTGTGAGATTTGCTCGGATTTGCGAAGGAAAATCGATATGGAAGGTGATTGGGAACCAATGGCTCGTCATGGAAGGACCGATGGCGAAAGAACGCGGTTGGTTCGGACCATTCGAACCATCATTCATCCATTGAATCCGGCGGAGTTCTACCCGACTAGGGAGAGACACAACTCCAAATGAGGGATCGAGAGACAAGTAAGCTTCCTACAAATTCCATTAATTTTAAGAATGTGCATTCTTTAAATGTTAGAAATTTGATTAGGAATAAACTTAGGGATTTTGGTGCTTGAATTGGGGCTTTTGACTTTTCCATGAACCTTTGTCGAAATTGACTAGGATGTAGTTCAATTGACACCATGGGTGGATGACATAAAAATTTTGGTTGCAAAATTCCATGTCTAGATGCATTTTCCAAAATTAAAGTAGCTTTAATTCGGGATGGAGTAAATTTTCGAAATGTTCGAAAGAATTTGAAAGTTCCGGATTCGACGGAGTTTTCGAGATGTTTTGAAAGTTCCGGATTCGACGGAGTTTTCGAGATGTTTTGAAAGTTCCGAATTCGACGGAGTTTTCGAAATGTTTTGAAAGTTCCGGATTCGACGGAGTTTTCGAAATGTTTTGAAAGTTCCGGATTCGACGGAGTTTTCGAAATGTTTTGAAATATATGTAAGAAATGAATGAGAACTATCATTGCATTGCATCATTTTGACATGCGTTCGTGCACTCTGTTGATGTTGCTCTTGTCTTGTTCGCCTGCAGGGGAAAGGGAAGGTTGACGTCGACAATCAGAAGAGTCGGGGGGCCTTTGAGGCAGTGAGAGCATTGTGGGAGATTCTCCCGAACGTGGCTCGAGAGGGAGAGAGGAGTCCACTAGAGGCCGGTGGTTGACTCCGGATTGGCCGGGGTTCATCGAGGCCGCGGTAGGCTGCGATAGCTACGACGCCAAGTGGGCGTGTCCATGTATGTCGCCACGAGCGAGTGCGGTGGGATACGACCCACACTTTCCATTTCGAGATGGGGAGGCGACGGTGACTCCCACGGATTTCGCCGCTATCACCGGGTTGCCGACCTATGGCAACACGGGTGTGGGGTTGACGGTTATACCGGAGCAGCTTGTCCGCGTTGGGTTTTGATATCACCATGCCGGGGGCTTAGGCATTCGGTGCAGCCATGGAGAGGCATCTCATGTGGACGGGTATTGCGGCATTTTTAGGCCGGATCTTTGAGGATGACCACGGAGCGCCCGGCTCGAGGGTTCATTTGGTTTGCGGCTGCCGCCGACTTTGTTCCCGACTTCGACACATCCCCGGTCATTTCCCTTTGCTCGGGTCGCCGATGACATCTGGATGCCGTGAGGGGGTTCGCAAGGGGGGAGGCTGGACTGGCTGAGCTCTATCATTCCCTGGACAGATTCTCGCGGGGAGAGGAGAGTTCCTTGAGCTGCTTCACACCTGTCTTGGATGTAAGTTCATGTATTTTTTTCTTCCTTGCCTCTTTTATATACTCGTATGTATCTGCTTTGTAGCTGACATAACTTTCCTTTTGCTTGGCAGGTGTCCGGTGCTGAGGTGTTCCGTCCGGGAGTGGGACATTAGGGATGCGTATCGACCCTTGTACCCGCCATGCCGGTTGCGTAAGAAGGCGAAGAAGCCGGTCTCGTCGAGAGTGGGTACGCGGCTGACGTACGAGGAGGTGTCTCAGGCCCTGAGCCGAGAGTTCTCCGAGAGGATCCAGTTGACCTGGTGGAGTAGGTTCGATGCTGTCGCCGTTCAGATTGCTAGCGAGACTACACGGCGGCGGAAGCTCCTGGTGGGACTTCATTGCGACGCTATGTATCTGGGGGAGAGGGTGACTCGTCGCGCATAGGCCGGGGTCCCTTCCATTGGTGCCGGTGGATCCTCCTATGCACATGCACGTACGGCATCCTCGGGAGATACCGAGTGGAGGAGCTGGAGGGGTATAGACATGTGGCATGTACTATATCGAGTACGTCATGTCAGGAGCCGACTATGATACTTTCTTGAGGATGAGGCCGAGGAGCCCGCAGTGCGGCATAGGGAGGGCGAGGTCCCTGGAGGTCCCCGAGATCTTCCCGATCCCACGCGCGCCGGGCGTACGAGGACCGGGATGGCTCTGCGCAGACGGTGATCCCGATTCCGAGATGAGCCGAGACCCTCGGTATAGGGTGGATCCCAACACCTCGATGAGCACTTTCTTGATTTTCTGCTTTTGATAGTAGTATTCTCGCAAATGTTGCATCCGTACTTTACATTCGTCTTCGTCACGACCTTCCCGGTTCGCAGTGTCAGGCGGCACGTACGCAACAACGCTATGAGGCCGATGGATCTGGGCCGCCACGCTAGGAGGCTCGTGGAGTTCATGCGGTGCGGTTCCGGAGGAGCGTGGATGTCCGTGAGCCGAGGCCGTCTAGGCCGAGAGGTTCGCTCGCTCCCTGGGTCACTCGCGTGGGGAGGACTTTGCGCACAGGATTTGCGATTCGCGGGCGGAACGGCTGGGTTTGGAGCTCCTTCTTCTTCGCATTCGGGGCACGAGATGGGAGAGTCCTCGAGTTCGCATACGCCGAGGAGGCCTTTTGCATATTCCCGCCCGGAGGAATTTGGCAAATTCCTGTTTGCGATGGATCAGAACGGCGGCGGATGGGTAAATCAGTCGCTGCGCCGAAAGTGACGAGCGGGACTGAGTAGTCCTTCTTTACCGCTTTATTTAGACAAAATGCATGTATTGTAGGAACAATTTGCTTTGAATTGTATTTGAAAAAGGCACCTCAGGGCGAAACCTGTATTTCGCACTTCCATTTAGTGATTACCTTCTTTTATTTTTGACAAATAAGCAAGTAGGTTGATCAAAAAATAAATAAAATGAAACATGCATTAAAAATTGAACGGGTCAAAATTTAAGCCTATATGCACTAATATTTAATTAATTGCACCATTACCTGGGCGGAAGGGATATTGATATTGATTGAATGAAACCGGGCAAAGACGTTGGTTTCATAAAGGTGTGAATAGGGGATTGTTTGGAATTGCTTCCACTGAGCACTGGTAGGCTGCAGAGTTGACCGGGTCAACTGCAAGGAGAGTCCGACCGGACTAGGAGTGAATTTCCAGATTCCTTTAAATTGCAGTTTCAGCTTTGCAATTTGTAAAGACTACGCCCTTGTTTCGATCATTTGGTTGAATTCCTTTCTTAAGGCTTTTCTTCACTTTCTGTCATGGCTCCCTTTCCTAAGCTATCGTCTCGGATGCAAGAGCGATACTTGGACAATTTTCAGTCGTGGGTACGGAACCACACGAGGCAGAACAAGGGGTTTTTTGAAGGCTGTTACGGGATGAAATCTGTTTGGGCTTTGAAGGAGCTCATGCCAGATTGGGATCTTTTGAGAGCAGCGTCTCGATTCTGGGACGTACGGAGGAACGTGTACAGCTTTTCGTACAACGAAATCACTCCTTCATTTGAAGATTTCCGGGCCATTCTGGGAGTAGGGCTGTTACACGAACCGAGCCGGCTCGAGCTCGGCTCGGGCTCGGCTCGAAAAAAGCTCGAGTTCGAGTGGGCTCGAGGTGAACTCGAGCTCGAGCTCGAACCGATTTTCAAGCTCGTCATTTTTTCGAGCCGGCTCGTGTTCGGCTCGTATGTTCGACGAGCTCTGTTCGAGATCGACTCGTTTGAGCTCGACTCGGGCTCGGCTCGTTAAAAGCTCGAATAAATTTTAGTATATATATATATATATGTCGAAGCTCGAGTTCGGCTCGTTAAAAGCTCGTTTGATTTCAGATATTTTTCAAAAAATAAGTCGAAGCTCGAGCTCGACTCGTTAAAAACTCGTTTGATTTCATATTTTTTTTCAAAAAATAAGTCGAAGCTCGAGCTCGGCTCGTTAAAAGCTCGTTTGTTTTCAGATTTTTTTCAAAAAATAAGTCGAAGCTCGAGCTCGGCTCGTTAAAACTCGAGTTCGAGCAGCTCGCGAAAAGCTCGCGAGCCAGCTCGCGAAAAGCTCGAAACTTGATTCGAGCCGAGCTCGAACATGCATTCTGGGCTCGAGCTCGAGCTCGAGAAAAGCTCGAGCTCGATATTTTTTACTCGAGCTCGAAACTTCAAAGCTCGGCTCGGCTCGGCTCGTTTACGCTTAGCAAAAGGACTCTATCTCGGGAGGACTGGAGACTTAATCGCTTAGTATCTTCCGTGGCATGGCCGGCTGTGCCACCGCTGAGAAGCTAGTGTCTTTGCTTGGTATCTCTACTGGAGAAGCATACGGGATGCCGATACTTAATACCGATTATGTTGACATTTCGGGACTGCCCGAAAGATTTGCACGAGGCCGAGGGGAGCGTCTTTGCGTGGGACGCGTTTGCTCTGTGCGCGATTGCTACTCTGTTCACATTCACGTCTACAGGTGTGTGCCATCACAGTGTCTCGGACTGGTGAGGCAAAGGCGGAGCGGGGAGACATCGTGTCGTTGGTCTTGGGCGAGACGTTCCCGGGCATAGGTCGGATGGCGACCAGTGGCCGACACATGCGGGAGGAGTCCCGCCATGCTTACCATGTGGTTAAGGGAGAGGCTGAGATGTGCTGAGGTGCCAATCTTGTGACGCTTGGTCTTTCTCTCGACATCCTCTGGTGATTGGGGGTAATCGAGCCGAGCGGAGCTACGGATGGCTGCACTCCGCACGCATCACTTGCGATGGTGGGTTTCCCATTGGAAGTTATGAGACTTATCGGACCGCTCGGGAGGGGTCTATTGGTTGTCGAGTGCGGGGCTATCTCGGATGTCTTTCTACATTCCATCGTTGGTTACTGCGACGATGCAGTGGAGCGAGGTGCCCGCGACGGGTTTGAGTTATGCGCTACCTTCGAGGTGGGATCTCGCCGATGGGAGATCCTTCGACGTTATTCTTTGCCGCCGCACGGTGGTGGAAATATACGTCCTTTCTGCCAGGAGTTCTCTTTCACCGAAGAGGGCACTGTCTTCAACGCAAAGATTCGAACTCCGGTATAAAGAGTGTATGGGAGACACGAGATGTCTATTTTGTGGAGACGGAGTGAGTTCTTTGGGTGATGATCACCTCCGGACTCGACCTTGAGGAGGGGAGTAAGGGCTAACCACCTGGGAATCGTACGGCGATGCCGTGGCTGATTATGAGACCACGTGCGATCGGGAGGCCAATCAAAGCATCAAGTTATGATGGCTCGAGCGAGGCGGCTCGAGACAGAGCTAGAGAAGGGCCGCTGCGTTGGCCGGGGTTGACGGAGGCGTCGGGGAAGAGTCCACGAGCCAAGTAGAAGGCCTACCGGAATATTTCCCCGTGAAGGTGAAGAACACTCATCGCGGAAAGGAAAGGGGAAGAAGGATGAATGACCTAGTACGGGAAACTAGGTTGACCTTCTTTGTCCAGAGTATCCACCCACTGTCATTGCAGACACATTAATTGATTAATGTTTTATTGTAGTTTTGCTAGCGTGTAGCGAGTCAAGAGTTGACCGTGCTTGAACTCATCAAAGATTGTTTTAACCGTAATGAATTTGTAAGTTAATTGAAAAGAGTTTTTCGAAATACAAGCGATTGATGCTTATTGTATTTTTTTAGACCGAACCAATGATGGCTGCCTGCGTTCCCCTTTTACAATTGGACTAAGGGGCTCAGGTCACCGTAGTTTGACACTTTTAGGTGAATTTGAGAAAGGCAAAGACAAAAGAAGTGCGACCCTGTTTTTTACCTGGATCATTAGCGGGAATGTATCCAATGGTTGGGTATTACTCTTTTAGCACTTTAATTTTACCGAGGGGATGGTGTATGGGAAGGTGAGTTGACTCGTGCTCTTCCTCAAACGAAGTGACGCTGAGCTTGCTTCCGTTCACCCGGGGTTAACGAAAGGGTTCCCGTCCAAATCTGCTAGCTTGCATGGCTCCTCCGGAAAAGATTCTTTGTACCACGAATGGTCCTATCCAGTAGGCTCCCACTTTTCGAGGATTGAGTGCGTAGGAGGCTTTACCTTTAGCACCAAGTCGCCTTCTCTGATGTCTCGGATCTTGACTTTCCTATCGAATGCTCGGGCCATTCTGCTCTGGTAGGCTCGAGTGTGCTCCATGGCTTTCAATTTGCGCTCGTCGAGTAGAGCAAGTACGTCATGACGGCTCTGTAGCCATTCAACTTCATTGATCCCATTTTCCAAGAGGACTCGGAGGGATGGTATTTCCAATTCCACGGGTAACATTGCTTCCATTCCATAGGTAAGCGCGAATGGAGTCTCCCCTATGGCGGTTCTGACTGATGTTCTGTATCCCCAGAGGGCTAAATGTAGCTTTTTGGGCCAGTCCCGACCTCTGGTTGTCATCTTTCTGATTATCATGGCGAGAGTCTTGTTGGCTGCCTCTACTGCACCATTGGTTTGTGGTCTGTAAGGAGAAGACTTGTGACGTGTGACTCGGGTCGGCCGAAGTTGGTCACAATCTCCTTCGAAGTGAGTCCCATTGTCGGATATGATCTCGTTGGGCACTCCGTATCGGCACATGATGTTCTCTCGGATGAACTCGGCCACCTTCTTAGAATTCAGTACCTTGTACGATCTGGCTTCTACCCATTTGGTGAAGTAGTCGACTGCGACTAGAATGAACTCGTGACCATTGCTTCCTGGTGGAGTGATCTTGCCGATGACATCGATTCCCCACGTGGCGAAAGGCCATGGTGTAGTCATGCAATAGAGTTCATGAGGAGGGATGTGATTGAGGTTGGAGAACCGTTGACATTTGTCGCAACATCGGACGAACTGGATGCAGTCTGTTTCCATTGATATCCAATAGTATCCCATACGGAGAATGATCTGTGTCAATGCTCGGGCGTTCATGTGCGGACCGCAGGTTCCGTTGTGAACTTCGTTCATTAGCTCGCCGGCTTTTTCTTTGTTTACACACCGAAGCGAGTGGCCCTTGAGTGGTGCTTCTTGTACAACATACCCCCTGCATGACGAAATGGGATGCCGGGCATTTTAATGCCATCATGTTTTTGGCTTTGATCCCTTCTTTGTATTTTCCATCTTCATTTGTGAAGGAAGCTTCTCCGCTTTGGAGGTACCGGTAAATTTGATTGTACCGTGGTTCGTCGATCGTTTCCTTTTTATTTTTGATCTCACAAAGAATAGGCGGGTGTTTCCCATCCGCCTATTCTCGAGGGGTTTTACCGCTTTCCCATCGGGAATTTCGACAAGAGAAGCGAGGGCTGCCAGGCATCCGCGGCGGTTCTCGTCTCTTGGCAAATAGTGAAAAGAGATGTCCTTGAACCGAGCAATGAGATCCTCCATGTACGCGTGGTACTTCGAAGGCGAATCTACCGTCTTCCACTTGTTGGACACTTGATTGATGATTAATGCCGAGTCTCCATATACATCCAGCTTCCGAGATGTTGCGCTCGAGGGCGGCTTCCCACCGGCCGCACAAAGCTTCGTATTCTCGCCGCATTGTTGGTCGTTTCAAAATTCAGCTTGATGGCTATGGGAGTGTGCTCGTCCTTGGGATCGACAAGGAGCATGCCAATACCATTCCCTTCTTGTTGGCCGCCCCATCGAAGAAGAGTTGCCAGCGGTTTGCGCCTGTCGAGTGAAAAGATTCTGTCGTTCGGAAATTGCGGATCGGGACCCTTAGGTTCACCGCTTGGGAAGTCGGCCACTGATACGCCATTACTTCCGCCCTTTGTTGATTTTCTTCGACCATGTACTTGATGTCGAACTCGGCAGAAGAATGACCACTTGGCTAGTCGCATTGACAGGGACGGTTTGTCAAAGAGATATCGGACGGGGTCCATTTTGGAGACCAGGAGCACTGAATGTGACTGCATGTAGTGTTTCAGTTTCCCGACTACCCATACCAAGTGCGGTACAAGTTTTCTCTAATGCCGAATAGCCGAGTTCACTTCCTTGAAGCTTCCGCCTTACGAAGTAGATGGCATGCTCAACCTTGGAATCTTTCTCGTTCTTGTGCCAAAGATTGCTCCGATTGACGTGTCTCATCGTCGATACAGGAGTAGTGGCTTGTCTTCATGTGGCGGGCACGAGAATTGGGGGATTCACCAAGTAGGTCTTGATCTTCTCAAAAGCTGTTTGGCACTCTGAGTCCCATTTGATGTCGGCATTCTTTTTAATCGGTTTGAACATGGGCTCGCAGAGAGATGTCAACTGGTTAATGAAGCGACCGATGTAATCGAAGTCTTCCCATGAAGCTTTTACTGTTAAAGTCTGTGGTGGCTTCATATCGATGATGGCCTTGATTTTCTTGGGATCGGCTTCGATACCTCTTTACGTAACCATGTACCCCAAGCACCTTGCCGCGCTTGACGCCGAAGGTGCACTTCGCAGGTTCAATCTCATGGAGTGCTTTTCGAGTCTGTTGAAGAACTTTCTCGGATCTGTCATGTGCCGTATGTCTCGATCCTCCTGAGTGGATGATCATGTCGTCGATATATACTTCGATTTCTTTGTGAATCATATCATGGAAGAGGGCTGTGTGCAGCTCGTCGTAAGTAGCCCAGCCGTTCTTCGCACCGAACGGCATGACCGTGTAACAGTATGTCCCTCACGGAGTGGTGAAGGCAGTCTTGGCTTGATCCTCCTCGGACATCTTGATCTGGTTGTATCCAGCGAACCCGTCCACGAAGGACTTTACTTCGAAATTTTCCGTGGTGTCGACCAGCATGTCGATGTTAGGCAGTGGGAAATCATCTTTAGGGCTGGCCTTGTTGAGATCCCGAAAATCCACGCAGCATCTGACCTTTCCATTGGCCTTGGTGACCGTCACGATGTTGGAGAGCCAAGTCGGGTACTCAATCACTCTGATGAAACCAACTCGGAGCATCTTCTCAATCTCTTCTTTAACTTGCAAGGACCACTGGCTTCGATCTTGCGCAGCTTCTGTTTGACAGGCTTGGATTCGGGATCCAGGGGAATTCTGTGCTCTACGATTGAGGGATCGAGTCCTGGCATGTCCTGGTATGACCAGGCGAACACGTCAACATACTCCCGGAGGAGGCTTATCAGGGCTTCTTTTTCTGCATCGGCGAAGAAACTGCCCACTTGTGTCTCTTTAGGCTCTTGCACTGTCCCCAGGTTCACTTTGGTCATAACCTCTTCGGCAGCTTGGGCCCGGTTGTCCTCTTGGTCGACTAAACGCTCGAGAACTTCTTTAATGTATTGTTCATTTAATGTGTCTGCTTCTTTATCAATTGAATTATTAACGTCTTTTAAGTTGTTTGTTAACTTATCAGTTGTTAAAGTGGCAATGAGAGGATACTCCGAAAGGTCAGACTTTTCATTAAACGAGAACGGAAATACATGGTTGGCTACATTATCATAGTCTTCCGGCGTAAGGCCGTTGGACGACTCAGAGGACTGGACTCTGACAAGGACTGACTCAGAGGGTTTGAGACCGGGTTTAGGGAGATGTGGGTGCGGGCCCAGCTTGTCTTCCAGTTCTGCCTGGCTTGCCCTTGGTCCGGTGAAAGTTACCCAGTTCTTCAGTGGCATTGCTGGATGCTTGATGAGGATGCGGGGATCGAGAGGCTTGGCTTCTGCTGTCCCAATCATGGCAATCATGCTGTTTTCGGAGCCCAGGTCAATCAGGTTCGGCACCTCCATGACCTCTTCAAAGAGACTCTGTAGAGCTGGTCCACTGAGAGCGTCTTCTATGAATTCTGGTTCCTTCTGCTTTGGAGTTACTGTCTCGAATGTGGCCTCGGTGGCTGATCCGAACAATTTGTTTCCCATGGAGAGTACCTTGAGCTGCTCCTCCAAGTGCAGGATTCCCTTGAATATGTACTCGTCTTTGGGCTGTGGTGGCGGTTGGTCCAGGTAGAGCTATGATGTCGAGGAACGCTCCCTTATCGGATTGGCCTTGAGCCCTACGAAACGCTTGAGGTCCGTGCTAGGCTGTTCCATTTTTACGTAGTCTCGTGTGCGACTATCCTTGCTTCTTTCTCATCTTCATCGGTTCCACCTGCCGGTCCCCTCGCCTGGCACTGCCGGTTCCCTTTGTCGGTCCCCTCGGTTCATTTGTTGGTTCCCTTGGTGAAGTAATGAGCGAGGTCAAAGCCGTAAGGCGGAGGTGGGTGTGCCGTCGGAGGTTCCCCTTTTGCGGGGCTGCTTGCCTTGGTGCGGGCGAGCCTTTTGTCTTCCTTGATGTCGCCGGTGTTGGCACGTAGCCGAGCCCACTGGACCGTGGTGTGGTCCTTGACTTCAATAACTTGGTGTTGGCCTTGTAGCCTTTTGCCGAGCCCCGATCTGGGATGAAGTTCATGAGTTTCATCATCTTCATGGCGGGAGGAATGCAGTCGTGAGATAGTGGAAGGTCCACGTTGCATATTTGGATCTTGGAGGTTTCCTGTGGTGAATCCGGTTAATGCCATGTCGTCATTATGCTTGATTTCTAACACGGAATGTCGTTGGTGCTTTGGTCCCCTCGGTGGTGACACCGCTCGCCGTAGGCGTGGTTAGCTTCGTTGCCTTGCATGAACTTGAGGCACCGATGAAGGGTGGATGCCACGCCATTGATTTGATGCGGCCGGGGACGCCCCGGGATGGGCTGTGAAAGTGATTGGAATGTCCAATACTTGGAATTCGGTGGGGATCATCCGCTTGCCGAACCGGATGTTAAGAGTAGCTACTCCGAGAACTGTACGGGAAGTAGAGTCATAGTCCTTGACGGTGTGGGCCCGAAGGCTTCAGATCTGTAGGCTTGATGTCAAGCAGGTCCATCATCTTGGCGGGCAAGACATTCATTCCGGAACCTCCGTCTACCCAACACGCGGGGAAGGCGACGCTCATCCACCGGATCATGATGTAGAGCGGCTCATTGTGATCGGCCCCAAATTTTGGAAGGTCCAAATCAGAAGGTGATAATGTTGCCGTAGTGGATGTTGCCGATCATCGAATGATTTCATGCGGGGTTGCGTCCACGGGGACCATGGTACGGGCCGAGCTTTCCTCTAGCTTGAGCTTGTGAGGATAAGAGGAGGTGAGCGAGACCAAAGTGGAAATGTTCGCCCGAGTCTGCTGAGCCGAGTGAGGATCGGGTCCTCTTTCAGGAACTTGCGTCTTCGGGCAGCCGGATTGCGGTTACGGCTCGTGCGAGCTTTTTAGTGGCCTTAGGTGGTAATGCATGGATTTGACCCGATCGGGTTAGAACGCCGAATCGGAGTTTGGTCCCTTCGAACAGTGCCGCTCACGAGTTGAGCCATAGTTAGAGGAGGATTCCTCGTAGCATGTGGCCATATGTCTTCCCTCAACTCATTGGTCGTGGATGGATTCCCTGAAGCTTCGGCGGCTTGACGGATTCTATCCCGGGATGCGCTTAGGTGCCTCTGCGGGGAGGTAGCCTACGGTTTGACGCAAATTGCTCGAATGTCGGTGCACAACAATGGTCGTCGGAGCCGAAGCGTGCATGGGGCCGACCCTCGGGGAGGTTGGAGAGTTCTAGGTTCGGGCGAAGCAGTCTCCTTGATCTCTTCACGGTATACCGCGCTCCTTTCCTTTTCTTGAGCATACTCAAGGCATTCCTCGAGTTGGGTCTCGGCGATACTCATGGTTTGCTAAGCTTCCTCCACTCTTGGCCCGGATTAACTTTCTTGCGGTAGAGCTGCGTCGAGAGTTAATGGCTGCGTTTCTTCCCATGTGAGAATAGCCGTGGCTTCTTTGAGCTGCATGCGCGATCTAGATAAACTTCCACCGGGAGAGCTTTCTTTTACGCTTTATCGAGTAGCGGGTATGTCGGAAGGTGAGTACACGGCTTCCCGAACATCTGCCTATGTAGCGAGTGGCCGACCGGTCGATCATCTCTGTAAACGAATGCCGTAGGCTTGTGGAATCTCACGAGTAGTTGCTCGAGACGAATTTCCATCCTCCTCTTGTTTTTAAATAGACCTTCCTCCCTGAGTTGGCCTTTCAATTTGAGTGTGGAAATGATCCGTTTCCATCCTCCCAGGACCCTTGGGAGTCCAGTTTTGTTGACTTCATGCCCGACTTGGAAGAGAATAGTTTCATCGCCTTCGTCGTCGCTTTCACAGAGAACTTGCTTTTCTCGGGGAGGTAAGCGCTGGGATTCGTTCTGTTGTGTCGTTCCATCTCCTAGGTCATCGGGACCGTTGACCACCCTCGTGTGGCAGAGGGGGTTGGATGAGAACAGACGGTAGTCGAGGAAGTTGCCGTGAGCAAAACCCCTGAGGTCGAACTGGTCTAAAGTGGCCTCTAACTTTCTGTCTGAAGCTGCCGGTGACACTTTAAGGGCTTGGTCCCTGTAGGTCCTTCGAGCTTGGTCTTCGTCCCAAAGACGGCTTTCTTGAGCGGCTAGTTCCATGAGGGCCTTCCTTTCCAGAGCTAAACAGTCTCCGTAGGTGCGCGCCGTCTGGCTAGTGTCTAGAACTGTGATCACATCCAAATTGCCGAATGGCGGGAACACTTGGATTACGTTAACGAAGGAAGTCGGACTGGGACATTCCATGCGGCCTTCCTTGATCTCGATTACCAAGAAGTTTGCCCAATTTTGCTTGATTGAACCCACGGGGGTGTTGAACTCTGCGATGTTGACAGTCTCGTAATCTCGCTCGATCGCCAAGTCTATCAGAGCTAGAAGTTTGCTGGAGGGAGGTCTGAATCCGTTGCCGTGACGACTGGGAGCAGAATCGAACTAGAGCATATTGATGCTGAGGTGGTCATTTCCCGCGTCGGAAGCTGACTCTGCCTTGCGGGGAAGATCTTCACAGATGTTTTCGGGGTGGCTGCCGGAAGCGTTCTCGAGGTTGATCTGATTCGTGACAGGGTGAGGAGCTTGGTCTCCTTCGCAGTTGACCTTGGCCTTGGCGGCGCTTGTGGGTATAAGCTTGACTGACGGCACGGGCCGGTTGCCACTGGGCTGGTACTCGAAAGTAGTGATGAGCTCTTAGCTCGCTTGGCCAGGGCCTCGTTTACCATGAGCAGGCAGTCGTCGAGGGTGACTTTGGCATTGCAGAATCTGACAATGAGGACCGGATCCTTGGTATCATCGGGATATCTGGAATAGATGATGTTGACGAAGTCGTCGTCGATCACTTGATCGAGAGGATTCTTCGTCGTGTCAACCAAGAACTTCCAATTGTCGGATAGTGCACATGCTTGGACGTTGAGCTTGACAATCTCCATGGTGTTGGAGCCTTGGTCGTAGGTGACCTGATCGGAACGAGTGTCGTCCTCGAAACTGAGCATGTGAATGCAGAGGTCTGACCGCGGGTCTGCCGCATCCTCGACTCCGGAGAGTCCTGATTCGTCGTCGTCTGACGGCTCAACCCAAACGTAGGGACGTATTGCGTCTGGGTGCGTTGCTGGAGCTGCTAGAAAAACGTCATGCCCTTCATTGGAGAAGAGGGGTGCAGCAGGTAGTTCCTCGTGGAGAACATCCCATACGACTTTCATTCATTCAAAACGAGAATGGCGGTGCTTGTTGACCTTTATCACGAAGATCTCTTCGCACAGTGGGAGCCAAAGAGTTGGTTTGAAGAATGCGACGAATCTACGATTGGAGGCGGGGTTTATGTGCCCGCATCATGGCGATGTTCAGCGTTTCTTTCCAATTTGCCTCCAAATGTTGGAAACGACAGTTGAACTTGATGTATCGGACTGCTTTAGGGTCTGCCTGATCGAGTACGTTTACATAGTTAGCATCTCCGAACTTTGAGGGATTCTGATGAGATTTGCCCCGATAGTCCCCTGGTCGGTTTGAAGGAGGTAGCCCCGGTGCCTGACTGCGGGCACGCTTGGCTATTGTCTCGGCTTCGTTTCCTATGAGGAATCTGTCCTCTCTGATGACTTCAAGATCTCCCTGCCGGTTAATGAACTTAACACACTGATGGAGAGTGGAGGCTATGGCTTTCATGTGATGTAGCCAAGGGCATCCCAAGAGAGCTGTGAACTCGGATGGAATGTCCATCACGTGGAATTTTCTTTGGCACCATTTGGGTCTCGAACCGAGTTCGAGTCACCGTCCCAGGATGGGGACGAGGCGTCTTTGCCATAGGCCACGATAGTCGGGTTGACGAATCGAGATGGCTTTCGTTGATGCGGAGGGCTCGCATCATGCTGAGAGGGAGAACATTAACGGCTGACCCGTTATCTACCAATACTCCGGGGAGTGATATGGTGTTGAGCTTGAGAGTGATGTACAGAGCTTCGTTGTGCCCCGAGGCATCTCTCGGTAGAGCTTCGTTGTGTCTTAAAGCATTATGATGCGCAGTTCAAAAGACAGCAATGAAAATCAAACATGAATGGGAATGCACAAACATGGTATGATTTTGGAAAATGTCTATGTAATGCCCTTGAAAAAACCGTTCGAGGTTTAAAGTAACACACGCACACGAAAACGAGGAAGGGTAAACGAAAGTTTGACCCACTGAAGGCTTTTTTGAAAACAACGGTAGTTTTGAAAAAAGTATCCAAGTCCCCAGCGGAGTCGCCAACTGAAATTACCCGAATTTCGCGTGCGGCGAAAGCGGTTGTCTTTCGCGGAGGGTTGGTGTCTGAGACCTCGCTTCATGGGAAGGAAAATGAGGAGTCGCCACGCGGTTTTTGTATTTTGAGCCCAAAACGTTGAGAAACGGCTATTGTGAAAATGGTGTCGTTTTTATTGGTAGCAAAAACTTAGGAAAAGGCTTTGAAAACAGGGGATCATTTTTATTGGTAGCAAAAACGAGTAAAAAGCTTTGAGTACCAGAGATTGTTAGGTTCGAAGGTCACGTTACGTTTCGGGAAGAGTATTACGAGATCACCCGAAACGCCTCGTATGACGAGTCTTTCTACCTTTCTCGAAAACGTGTGTGTGTGTGTGTGTTTTTGAAATGGGGGCTTGGATGACAAGCTTAATCTTGGTTTGAATGTCAAACGTTGATTAGGTGATCTTTTGAAAAAGCGATCGTTTGAATGACAAACGTCGGTTTTGAGACGGAAATGAGCGTTTGCGTGGCAAACGTCGATTTTGAGTTTGAAATGAGCGTTTGCGTGGCAAACGTCGATTTTGAGACGGAAATGGAGTTCGAAGGTCGAACTCCGGTTTTGAACCGGGCGAGTCATTGTTAACGATTTTTACGGGAAAAAGCGTATTAAATGATTTTGAATGTCAAATAGCGGCTTTTAGTTTGAAAGATGAGCGTTCGGATGCCAAACGTCATTTCGCGCGTTTTGAAAGAGAGTTCGAAGGACGAACTCCGGTTTTGAACCGGGCATTACATTGTTAACGATTTTTACGGGAAAAAAGCGTTTTAAATGATATGCGATCGACGAATCGGGTTGCGACTCGAACTTTGAAAGATAAATACTATCACGATCCAAACGGGTCGGACTTTGTAAATGACAGTATTTAAAGCAGTATCAACGGAATCAAACGATCCGGAATTGTAAATGACGATCGACGAGCCAAAACGGCTCGGAGTTGTAAAGTTGCAAGAAAAGTAAATGACGATCAACAGATCAAACGGTCCGAAATTGTAAATGACAGAAAGTAAATGACGATCAACGGATCGATCGATCCGGAATGGTAAATGACAGAAAAAGTAAACGGAACGGGGTCGGAACGCCGTTTTAACCCGTGATTACTTCTCTTACGGAAAGAGAAGAGGATCGAGGGGCTAAAACGTATCGGACCCCGTTAGACGGAGGATTCTACATTTCAGTAACGGTGTTCGGAACGGTTATAGCGACTGGCGCGTAAATCGAGACGAAATGAGAGATCAGAGAGAGGGAGTTATACCTATGGCTAGGGTCGACTCCTTTGGCTCGAAAGGTGTGTACGGGACACGGAAAGAGGTTTGAAACGTTGTTTCGTAGCGATGAGGGACGTATTTGATCGAAATACGGAAGTTTCACGCGAATCGAGGCAAAACGGGAGCTCGGGAGGGGTGAAATCAGTTTGGGCCGTGAGTGAGGTGAGTTTTGAGAGTAATTTCTTCCTCCTTTTGGCTTTGACAGCCACTTCTATTTATAGGGTGAAAATTGCAGTAAGAGTCCGGACGGACTTAGACTGTTTTTCAGGGTTTTGTGGTATTTTGAAATTTTGAGGGCTTCTTTGGCAATTTCGGAAAATGTGCACGGAGTCCGCGGACTTTGACTGTATATCAGGGGTATTTTAGTCTTTTCCCTTTGATTTCTGATTGAAGGGTGATGGGTGGGCTGTGGCATGGCTGCCACGTGTCCCATGACTCACCAAATGTGTGGGAGTTCGTTCCCCGGTCCCGGTTTTGTCCGTTTTTTAAAATAACAATCCGGAAAATGTCCGAAATGCCCTCGAAAAGTGTCGGAAAGTGCGTTTTTCAGGGAAAGCCGTACTTTTACGTGCGATGACGTGTGTTAAGTACGCTTCGGCGTTGGGATGCATGGGGCAGTCCCGGGACGTCTCGTTGGCTTGGCAACGGGGAGTTTAATGAGTTCCGGTTAACCTGGAGCGGGCCAGTTAACGGATTTCGGTTAACTTTCTGACGGATTTTGACGATCCGGATTTGGTTACTTACACACACATTTCCTTCAATGCGCATTAACATGCATCTTTCCTTATATGACAGGTAAGAGTACCATCATATTCTTCAAAGTTAAACACATCATTTTTATTCTTCTTCTTTTACACACAAAAAAAATAAAATGAGTATCTATGGCTTTGATCTATTAGCGAGACTCGTACGGGACAAACTCAAAAGGACATTAGGCCTTTTTAAGCATGTTGCCACGGGCTGAATCTGAAGTTTGCCAAACCAATCAAACACATGCATACTTCACTGTCGAGAGAAATTTCTATATGGACTCACCTAAATAAATCTTAGGAAAACACAATGCAAATCTGGTATGTGAATAAGCATGCATGCGCGGTTCCTGCACTCTGAGGTTTGGGAAGGTTATATTATATCCTTATAGACAGTTTTACCTTACAATTAAAGAGGTAGCTCGAGGTCGTTTGGCCAAGGCTCACTCTTAAAATTTTCAATCATACTCCTAAAGTTTCAGAAGATAGCCCCACTTGTGAAGTCAAACTTCTCAAGGATTATTATTGACTTGTTTATACATTCTTAATATTGCACTAATTCCTCTACCTTTTAAAGGAGACCAAACTCTCTGTGCCACTGGTGGTAACGGCTATGCATCATGATGCAATCTAATAAATTCAAAGTCGAATCACTTGTGTCACATTATCTTAGGAATAAGTTTTTCCTTTATGTATCGTTATCATTTCCAAAAATTTCAGGCTTCGCCAACTTGAATCACTTGTGTCACATTATATGACACACAAAATGGTACATAAGATCTGGACTCGATTATAAAAAAGGATCTGAAAAAAATAGTTTAGTTGCAATTTATGGTTGCCAGTGAGTTATGCATTTGAGGAATAAGAATGCTAGAAATTAATCTAAGGTCCAAATCCGATACAAAGACATCTCCGAATCCGATGAGGTATTTCAGTCATTCAGTGTTGAATTTCAAAGCATTCGGAATACTGAAAGCAAACATTGTTGTGAAAATCACGTTCTTGCGCAGCGGAATAACGGATCAAGCTTTGAGAATGAATAAATAAGATGCAACACACACGAAAAGTAAATCACACACAAAGGAACACACAAGAATGTTAACCCGGTTCGTTGCAACGACAACTACGTCCGGGGGCGCTACAAAGCCAAAATATTCTCACTATAATATTTTCAGATGTTTACAATCACAGCACCAATTTGTTTCTAGGCTACCACATGTATTTATAGGATACAAGAAATCAAATCCTAGTAATAGAAGGATTCCTACTCAAGAAAGTAATCTTCTTTCTTCACAAATCCTACCAAATATTACTACCAAAAGGAATCACCAAGCAAGAGGAATTCTGGTCAAAGTAGGAAACCAAATCAGCTGCAGATTTTCTCTCCCGTCACGTGGGCGGTCGCCCATCACCCTATGGGCGGTCGCCCAAGCTGATTTTTCCCACGAACCAACCTTCTGTACACATGGGCGGTCGCCCATCACCCTATGGGCGGTCGCCCAGTCCAACAGACTCTCCTCCGGATTTTTCCTTCATTCATGGTTTTGACTCCAATCCCAACAATCTCCCACCTGGAGACAAACCATCCATGATACCTCGTCTTGAAACAAACAAATCTCAGTTTTCAGTGGCCAGCTAATGCGTTGGTAGCGCCCGGCCTCTTGTCTAGTTATCCAAGTGAATTGAAGCTGAGCTACGCTTCAACATAACTGTCGGTTCTACCATGCTTCGAGTCTTCATTCCGAATGATCCTCCCTGCACATCCCCGCTCACTTGCTTGCTAACTATCGATCCTGAACAGCGCGAATCCACGTGCCCCACACAATCACAAGCTTGGAACCTTTGTGTGTTCTTTGCAACCCATCGCATCACCGTTCTAGATCCCGCTCCCATGTTGACCAAATTGGCTCCACGTCGGCCGACTTCATTACCCAATTTTCTATCAACATACCGTTTAGTGAAATTTCTCCCACCATGGCGATCTCGGCCACCACCATTCACCATTGGGATACGCCTTCGTTTCCCCCAACGATTCATGTTGCATGTGGTATACAACATATTTTCCACGCCGCCCTTGCTGAGCCACCAAGCTAGCTCCGCGGTTTACCTTCCATGTCCCACAACCGAAGGTCACCACACAACCCTCCTTATCAAGTTGCCTTATGGAAATCAAGTTCCTCTTCAAATCCGGAATATGTCGCACATCACGTAGCCGTAAAACAGTCCCATCCGTTGCTTTGACCCGAACAACCCCCTTTCCAATGACCTTGACAGGATGATCGTTTCCCAAGCGAACAACCCCAAAATCACCCGGAACATACTGCTCCATTCTTTCTGCACTAGTGCATGAATGAAACGTCGAGCCCGAATCCAAAACCCACGAATCAGTTGAACTGCTCCCACCCAAGATTAATACGTCCGCCATCTCTTCAGCAACATTCAATTCCTTCGCTCTGCCTGACCGCTTCGGACAACTTCTCCTAAAGTGCCCCTTCTCCCCACAATCGTAACAAGTAATCACCTTCTTGCCACTCTTACCCTTTTCACCGATATTCAGTGCTAGCCCCGATGTCCCTGCCTTACTCTTTCTACGAATTTCTTCGCCAAGAATCACATCAACGACATCCGCAAACTTCAACTTCACTTTTCCTGTTGAAACGTTAACTGCTATCGCAGTCGTATCCCAACTTTCCGGTAAAGAAGAAAGTAAAATCAATGCTAGTACCTCGTCATCAAGAGTAACAGCCACGGAAGACAGTTGGGTCGCAGTAGATTTGAATTCACTTATGTGCTTTGTCGCCGACATGCCCTCCACCATCCTTATGTTCAACAGCTTCCTCATCAGATGAGCCTTGTTCGCCGCCGATGGTGCCTCGTACATGCTCGCCAACATCTGCAACATCTCCATGGTAGTCTTCGCCTCCAAAACATTCTTCGCGACATCCTTGGTCAACGTTTGCCTAACAAGCCCTAACGCTTTCCGATCCAAGATTTCGAATTTTGCTTCCTCTATGTCATCCGGCTTTTCTTTTAATGGTAGATACAAATCCTTGTTCCACAAAACATCCTCGATCTGCGTCTTCCAAAAATTGAAATCCGTCCCATCAAACTTTTCGATCAACACCTTATTACCATCCTCCAAAGCTCCCAAGAAATCCATAGCAAAAGATAACCCAAGCAATGATTCGACAAAACCAAGAGCTCTGATACCAGTTGTTGTGAAAATCACGTTCTTGCGCAGCGGAATAACGGATCAAGCTTTGAGAATGAATAAATAAGATGCAACACACACGAAAAGTAAATCACACACAAAGGAACACACAAGAATGTTAACCCGGTTCGTTGCAACGACAACTACGTCCGGGGGCGCTACCAAGCCAAAATATTCTCACTATAATATTTTCAGATGTTTACAATCACAGCACCAATTTGTTTCTAGGCTACCACATGTATTTATAGGATACAAGAAATCAAATCCTAGTAATAGAAGGATTCCTACTCAAGAAAGTAATCTTCTTTCTTCACAAATCCTACCAAATATTACTACCAAAAGGAATCACCAAGCAAGAGGAATTCTGGTCAAAGTAGGAAACCAAATCAGCTGCAGATTTTCTCTCCCGTCACGTGGGCGGTCGCCCATCACCCTATGGGCGGTCGCCCAAGCTGATTTTTCCCACGAACCAACCTTCTGTACACATGGGCGGTCGCCCATCACCCTATGGGCGGTCGCCCAGTCCAACAGACTCTCCTCCGGATTTTTCCTTCATTCATGGTTTTGACTCCAATCCCAACAAACATAAAGGATTGGCACAAATGAGTAAATAGTAAAACACGTACCTCTTTGATGTCGTTTCCAAACTCTCTAACAGAGGATATAGCTACAGAGGCGGCTTCATCATAAGGATATCTGGAACGATATTTACACACTCAATGAACTCAAATACGAGAGACAATATTTAAGGGCAAATTTTGATAATATTATGTTTAAAAAAACTTTGTCTGCCAACATAATATACAAGTGCATTTTATTTTGGAGAACAAAAGAGCGAATTCTTGTTCACTCAATTCACTCTTTTCATCGTGATATAGCTACAATCCGCAAACCATCACCCCACTTTATTCCCTTGATTTTCGAATAGAGACTAAAATAGCTACATGAACTTTTGCTTCAGTTGTATCATGTATGATCAACTCAAAGAAGCTAAAGTATCTATGAACTCACCCATAGACACCACATGATATGGCAGGATATGCAACATATTGAATATTGTTTTCTCTGGCAACACGTAAATCGTTTCTGTACCAAAAAAAGGGTGAAGAAATCTCAACCAAGATGGCCAAAAAACTTCTAACATATACTGGCCAGTCAAGCACAACAGTAACAAAAAAAAAATGGCCGAGCACTTAACAAGATACCTGTATGAACTATTTAAAGATGCTTCAGGGTTGCAAACAACGGGTCCCACAGTATGAATTACATGAGATGCTGGCAATTGAAAGCCTCTGCATATATGCAACCCATTTAACAATAAGTACTAGGATAGTTCCCTAAATTGATGATATGGTGGTAATGTATAAGTTAAGGCAGTAGAGTCTACCGAGTAATTCTTGCTTCTCATGTTGGGCAGCGAACTCAACGTCGTTCTGGGACATCATAGCATGCTGCTCGGAGTTCTGGCAATTGAAAGCCTCTGCATTTATTCAAATCTTAAATTTGTTTAAATTACCTCCATCAACGCCATCACGTCCAAGCATTTGTTCATTCGCAGGATTAACCTATGTAAAAAAATTAAATCATGAAGGAATGGACAAAATAATCCGCCTCTTTAACCAGAAGATGCTTATGTATAAGTTAACGCAGTAGAATCTACGGAGTAATCCTCCGATTTGCCATTTCAAACTCGTATATCTCGCTCTTCCTCCGTAATCACGGAAAATTTAAAACAATTCTGATAATTAGTTGCTGTCTGAATTATGGTTTGAACCGTAGTTTAAATCATGATCTGAACCACGGTCTGGATTGAGGTTTGAACCACGATTTGGACCGCAATCTGAACCACAATTTGAACCACATAAATTGAACCGTGGTTTGAACCAAATCACAGTGGTTTGGTTCGGTTCGATTTGAATTTTTTTCATGGTTCGGTTCGGTCTGAAATTTTTCTCAAACCGATTACTAGTGATTTGGTCTCTTAATTTTTTCTTTAAATTTGCCTTTAATCATTAATAATTTTTAAAGTTTTACTAGAATAATTATATTGACAATAATATTTGGTCAAATTTTATTTATGTTGTTGATGATTAAAAGTTAAATGTGGTCAAACAAAATGAGCCGAAGAGAGTACTCCCTTCATCCCATAAAACCTTACCAGCTTACCCGCTTATTGTTTGGAACGAGAATTAATGAATAATGTTATAAAGGTAGGTGTTGTGAGTAGTAGAAGAGAGAAAGTGGGGTAAGTTAAACTAATAATTATTGTGAGTATTATAAATGAGTTTTATTAATAAATAAGTATTATATACTTTCTTTTTTAGGAATTCTGTTTTAGGAAGTGTGACTTATTATCAATGTAACTCTCAAAATGGAAGAGAAAGAAAATTGTTGGAAGAATATTTAGTGGCAATAAGTTTCAATCAACCAATTGTAGTTGATGGACTACAAGCATATGGCTTATTCCATCTAATTACATCTTTGTTTGTGGGGACATCATTTATAGATATATACCAACACTAGCAACATTGTTGCTTATTGTTGATGGACTACCGGCACATGCTTTGTTTCAAGCAATTTCAGCTTTGTTTCAAGCAATTTCAAACTCAGATTGCTTCATTTTCCAAAAAATTAATAGTTCTAAAATTGACACATTTCAAAATTGAAGCGGATCGAATAACCCCCTTGGAGTTAACTCGTTGCTTCATTGACCACAGTTATTAGCTCATGGCTACAAAACATTCTAACTTATGTAATAATGTAAGATCCCATATATTGTTGGAAAAAACACAATTACATCAATCTATTCCAAAATGAATACCAAATTTACTCTACCTCGAAATAGTTGAACCAACAAATTATGCACTGATGACGCAAAAAATGGGCTGAACCGGGGTACCCAATCAGTCTTCGGGAATGCGGTGTTGGATCCTGGACGAACGGACGGACTATCTGCAAAACAGACACCGTTAGGGGCGCGGGGGTTGACCCCGCGCAAACCCTCCGGCGTGAGAATAAGCTCATGTGTATGGAGATGAACTGTAAGGGAAGGCATGGGTAATTTTAAGGAGAGAGAGTGTAGAACCTGAGCCTTTACTTGGCTGTGCTCTCTTTATTTATATGAGTGGGGATTATTGGTAGTCCACCACCCTTTACTGAGATGGGTGTGACTTTAAAGTGGGCTCACTGTTCAATGCCCTTATACAGTGAGTAGAAGCCTTTAGCATGCTGGATAAAAGCAAGCATCTTTCCTTTGGCATGTTGGATAAAGACATCTTTGACCGCTGAGTAAAAGAATTTTTGACCCAAGTCAAACTTAGGTTTGTACCTAGTTTAATAGCCTTTGACTTGGTCTGCATAGAGGGCTTGTGGGGCCCATAAATTGATGTTGAAGGAGTGGGCTGAGCCCGTCACATTTTATTCCGTTCAGTGGCCCCCAGCTTTCTAGTTCGTCTTGACGGGCAGAAAGTTATGTGACGAGCTGTTAAATGATGAGCTGCAATGTGACGAGCCTGAGCTGGTCCTGTTATGTCATACTTGGATGGGCTCGTTCTGTATAGACGACCCAAATCCTAAGTTGACGAGTGACGATCTTCGTCGGTCACGTGTTGTCATACTTGGATGGGCTCGTTCTGTATAGACGACCCAAATCCTAAGTTGACGAGTGACGACCTTCGTCGGTCACGTGTTGTCATACTTGGATGGGCTCGTTCTGTATAGACGACCCAAATCCTAAGTTGACGAGTGACGACCTTCGTCGGTCACGTGTTGTCATACTTGGATGGGCTCGCTCTGTATAGACGACCCAAATCCTAAGTTGACGAGTGACGACCTTCGTCGGTCACGTGTTGTCATACTTGGATGGGCTCGCTCTGTATAGACGACCCAAATCCTAAGTTGACGAGTGACGACCTTCGTCGGTCACGTGTTGTCATACTTGGATGGGTTCGTTTTGTTGACGACCCAAATCCTAAGTTGACGAGTGACGACCTTCGTCGGTCACGTGTTGTCATACTTGGATGGGTTCGTTCTGTTGACGACCCAAATCCTAAGTTGACGAGTGACGATCTGGTGTCATGTCATACTTGGATGGGCTCGTTCTGTAAAGACGACCCTCATCCTAAGTTGACGAGTGACGACCCTCGTCGATCATTATACTTGATCAAAGTGAATGTAGTTCGTGACGACCTGACTAATGTCGAGGTTCGATCCGAGGTTTCGTGACGACCTGACTAATGTCGAGGTTCGCTCCGAGGTTTCGTGACGACCTGACTAATGTTGAGGTTCGATCCGAGGTTTCGTGACGACCTGACTAATGTCGAGGTTCGATCCGAGTATGCGGGTAGGATGCCCGTCTTATGATCAGGCTTCGAGTCGGAGAGTAAATCTTCTACTGAATTGTTGTAGGTCGTTTATTTAGATTAGACTGCAAAAGCTGATTTGAGTTTGTCTTGGTCGGATTTTTGCCTTGGGTAGCCACGTGATTCTCTTCTCTCAAGAGACTATTCAAGGCCACTTTAAATCTTTCTTCCAATTTTTAATTCCCAAAGGCCATTTTAGCGAGGTTAGGTTGGCCGACAGCAGAGTAAGCAGCAATGAAAGTGGTTCTCGCAAGCAACAACGTCTGGGTTGGGAATTTCGTCGAACAGTCGGCGTGCGTAGACGAGGTTGGAAGATCTAAACTACTCCCTCCGTCCCAATCTAAATGTCCAAAATTGACCAAAAAAAAAATTTTGACTTAGACATAAATGCAAATCTAATCATCCTATTGAAATTTTAAAAATTGTTATTGATAAATAAATTAATTATTTATCAATAACAATTTTTAAAATTTCAATAGGATGATTAGATTTGCATTTTTTGTTGACTTGGACATTTAGATTGGGACGGAGGTAGTATTATAATCTACACACCACCACGATATTCTAGTTGCTTCGTGTTTTCTAGTAATACTTCTGGATATAATTTGCCACTGCCTTGCAGCCTTCCATTGCTAGTTGCATGACATTTTCAAAGATGTCCATAGGTAACTTCGCATCCATCTGTAGAAGAGTCACTTTGTCCAACTTCGGTAAAATTCCCACTGTAACATCTGCCCCTCCAGCACTATCTTCAACATAGTTTAGATCTGTTCATTTGATATTCCTCCGGCTCCGGGATCAGCAACATATACCTAACCGACGGGTCGGTCAATGTATACAAGCACTGTAATTGAAGATCCGTAGCCCCGAAATGCCACCCTTGAGTCGACGACCTTCATTTTGATATTAATGCCTTTGTTGACGACGACCTTCAGATATTGATGCCACCCTTGACGACGACCTTCTGCTGTCCGTCGATTGGTGAGGTCGTCGTTTTCTAGACGAGTGAGATCGACGATCAAGGACTTGTCAAAAGGAGGTCGGTGATTGAGGTAGTCATGGCAGCCTTCTGGTGGAGATGGGTCGGAATTGTTTTGTTGAGAATTCCAAACTGAGGAATCAGTAATGGGGTTGTCGAATTTGGGTTTTTGTCGATTTGATGAGATTCCGGTCGACGACGACCTCTATTGTCCGTCGTTTGACTGTCAAATTTGGGCTCTGTCGTCGACAGAGAGAAAACGACTGGAATCGACGACCCAGAATCCGGACAGCAAACCGTGACCGCAGTCCGCTCCGGCGACCTGTCTAGGCGTGAACACATCTTCTCGGTGTCGTCCCGGCTACTTTAAACTTCACCCCCACGAGCACAAGCTCCGGCAACAACATGAATCCCGGCGAACAACCCCCGTGTCCACAACATCGAGCCGCTCTCCGGAGTGCCCGCTGACCGCACCGGCGACATCCTGTGTCTGAAGAAGAGGGAGACTGATTGGTTGATTGCTGCTCTTGAAACAAGATTGAAGAAAGGTTTATAAAAGAGAAAAATCAACATATGGGAAGTAATAGATACTACGAATCATGGGATTTCCTAAGCTCAGTAGTAAATACGAGTAGTGAATTGAATTTTGTAGGGTGGATTTGAATTTTGGGCGTTGGTAAAATCCTTGTTTTTGGTAAAAAGTAGAGAGAGAAAAGAGAGAAGGTGGGTGGGAGGATAAGTCTTATCCTCGTTTGCCTTTTTTTTTTTTTTTAGTAATTTTTTTTTGTTCTTCCGCTCTTCAGATCTGGAGAGCACATGAATTCTTCCATTGTCAAGTCCGCTGTCCGCCATGATTTCGATTCCCGGCAATGGAACCAAATTGATGACGCAAAAAATGGGCTGAACCGGGGTACCCAATCAGTCTTCGGAAATGCGGTGTTGGATCCTGGACGAACGGACGGACTATCTGCAAAACAGACACCGTTAGGGGTGCGGGGGTTGACCCCGCGCAAACCCTCCGGCGTGAGAATAAGCTCATGTGTATGGAGATGAACTGTAAGGGAAGGCATGTGTAATTTTAAGGAGAGAGAGTGTAGAACCTGAGCCTTTACTTGGCTGTGCTCTCTTTATTTATATGAGTGGGGATTATTGGTAGTCCACCACCCTTTACTGAGATGGGTGTGACTTTAAAGTGGGCTCACTGTTCAATGCCATTATACAGTGAGTAGAAGCCTTTAGCATGCTGGATAAAAGCAAGCATCTTTCCTTTGGCATGTTGGATAAAGACATCTTTGACCGCTGAGTAAAAGAATCTTTGACCCAAGTCAAACTTAGGTTTGTACCTAGTTTAATAGCCTTTGACTTGGTCTGCATAGAGGGCTTGTGGGGCCCATAAATTGATGTTGAAGGAGTGGGCTGAGCCCGTCACATTTTATTCCGTTCATGCACCTTATCTTGAAAATGTTAAATGAAAAACAACTCGATCGTCGGGTGTAGCACAAATGCTCCAGTATAGAGTAGTAACAAAGATTAAAATAGTTACTGATTTCACCATCAAATTACTACAAACTTTAGCCTTCAATCACGGCAAGGCTCAAGATAAAACAACTATAAAATCCAATACCATGTGGTGATTTAATTACTATCATGAAAATATATTTATATTTTAGGCCTAAGCGGGTGGGGTGCTTACAAGTTACAAGCCACCACAGCAAAAGTGCCAATCCCACTTTAACCTCTAACCTTTGCAACTCCTAGCATCAATAAATTATAACTTAAAATTGACCCCCTTGGAATGTCTGACCAAACTGCCAACCACCAGGTGCCACGTTGTTGCTTGTGATAGTCCTTCCATCACTGGTTGTGACTTGAAACGAGAGACTTTGACCATTGAGGTAAGAGTTACTTTGCCAATTTTGCCCCCAGTTTCTGGACATTGCTTGCCAACCTGTTTTGGACCCTTTGATCATTACAGAATGCACATCCCCTGCACCCCCGACGTTGGTGATCAAAACCAAGTTAAAGTAAGAGTGTCCATTGATCGTAAACCTTATTCCCCCTTTCTTGACACAAGAGACCCTGCCATAATAAAACAATTTTAGCACAAGGTACAAGTCTGGTACAACAAATGAGCTCTAGCATTATTCCTAGTGAGAATATGGATAATCTTATTATGGTACCTTTGGAAAGAGACGGGGACGATTCCAGCACGGTATTGGGCAATTTGCAGGAAAGCAGGCTCCGCCAAGTCAAAGTGTTGGAGAGGGGGATTGCACCAACCACCATTGTCATTAGACAATCCAGGGTTAGGTGGGCAGAAGTTCGTAGCGGTGACAATAATTGTACCGGGGAGGCACCATTTAGGATCACTATTACATTTCATCTCATAGCAGGAACCGCAGCTCAAGCCATTGTTGAAAAGAGCAGTACTTAGCGCTGCGGTGTTAGTACCATACCCTTGACTGTACAAATTTCCATAACCACATGCACCCCCTGAAAAACCCACATCATATTCTATCAAATTCAATGCATATTAATCAAATATTGCACCATCTTTTAAGTCAATGTTGTTTTTTTATGTATCAGAATTAGTATTATTTTACATCGCTTTGACACTCATTAGATGAAACAAAAAGCTTAATGCATACCCATTGTGCCTGAAGCATCACCACCACCATAAAAGGTAGCATGACCACTTTCCCAACCTCCTCCATACGCATCCAAGCTACGGACGCAGAAACTGAAGAAGGAGAAGGAAAGAGCTAGGATGGTGAATTTTGGAACGCCCATTGTGTTTGTTTGTTTGAGAGAGAGAGAGAGAGAGAGAGAGAGAGAGAGAGAGAGAAATGTGAGGGAGGTTAAGTGGCTTGGTACTTGGTGCTCCAAATTAGAGGGATGGGGCAAGACATTTATAGGGAGCGGAGACAAAGGTAAAGGGAGAGGAGTTTAAGACAATGGGCACTATACTTGTTCATTTGAAAATGACAAGTTGGCTATCTATAGACCGAGATAATGCCAAATCATATCCTACTATTCTCTCTCTCTCACACACACACACAAGAGAGAGGTTGAACAAAAGTATACCGCTACGATGATAAAGTGAGATCAAAAGTTTGAAAACAAAACATTTAACGACTTTTGATTGGTAAAACCTATAGGCCTCATCACTTAATTGTGAAACCTAAGGAGTACACAACCAATCCAACAGTGATAATTAATACCTTATCCTAATAGTATGTATCATGTTTCATCACACTAATGACAAACAAGAGCACATGCAGTTGTTTCATGTGAGAACTACCTGCTGCTAAGCTCAAGTAAACCTCATGTAGACCCTATCAGCACATGCTTCTCTCAACCGTTTCCTCCCTTTAATTTCCTCTTTTTCCCTTTTTAGTTTCTTCTCTCAACCATATATTCATTTATGGATTTGTGTGGATACATTTGTACATAAGCGTTTACATGCCATTTTAAGACTCTTGGTAAATGGCACATTCGTTTAGCATTTAGAAAACATGTTTGAGAAGATAACATCTCATGATTCTCATCTATATTTGTATCTTGTTCCACACATGGTTTCATTTCATGTTAAAAGGATCGGGCATTGTGAATAGAGTTTAACCTGATGCACTTGACCCCTAAATTGGAGAACTAGCTAAAGAAATTATTGGTCTCTCTGTAATTGCATTCTCGTTCGTACAATTCAAAGTTTACATATATACAATGGAACCTAACTGTATCAAACCAAACTGCATTCTCTGCAATTAGATTCCGTTTAGTTTTCTCGAACCACTTTAAGTCAGTTTAATTAGCCATTTTGGCCTGAATCCAACCATAAAGAACCGAACTGCCTTCACTTCTAATTGTGAATAACGCATATATCGAGTCCAGTGACTAATAAGATCTAGTAGGGTATGCAATGGGCAGCCAAGGTTCCACACATGTTTAATAGACTTGTTCTATGTTTAGCTGTTCAATGCAAAGTCTAAAGCTGATCAGATGGCTTTTAAGTTCTCACAGTCAAAGAGATGACAGCTTGACCTAATAAACCAAATCAATAATTTTGGTATGCCTGAAATATTTACTAAAGCCATAATTTTTTTAAAAAAATGATACGAAATCATCTTGTTAGAACTTATTCTGTAAATCAAAACTATCAAAATCAACAGAATAAATTCAATAAACACTTACAATTGCGTCGGAGATACCATCACTCTTACCCGATAAACGGACTTGAAAATCATAGGGTTTATATGGATTGGCGATTGTCAATTCCATTGTCTGGAGAAGCCATTGATAATATCTCGAGGGAAATGGGACGGAAGGAAGGAAATCTAGGGTTGGTTTGTTCTGGGGAAAAGAACTGAAAAATCGAGAGGTAAAAATGGCAAAACAACCCTTTGAGAACATTATCACATTGTTTACACATAGGTCACCCAAATTCTAGATATATAATCTTACCATTCAACTTTGTCACGTTATTCATAAAAGCCATTCAAATTTCAATATATTAAAAATTTATCACCGATTTGAAGGAAATCGGGGCAGAAGGAGGAGACCGTCTAGCCCGATTTTTAGAAAATTGCTAAATATTGGCTAAAAACTAACTAACTAAATATCGACCCAATATAACTTAATTCTGTTTGTTTGACTTATTAAGTCAATTGAATCGATTGCGTATCATCTACTATATATAATAGCAAAAGTTTTTCAAGCTTCTAGAAAACACCAAGTGGCAAAATATCATTGGTCAATTTTTCCATCATCCACCAATCACAATCATCCATTTGAAATTCAATTAATAACTTTTAAAATTTATAGGGGTTGATTTTTAAAATTAACCCTATTAGTCTCCAAAGTAAATTATAAAAAAATTGCTCTTAAACAGTAGCAAAAATAAAAAAAACTTTATTATTTATTTTAAATCGTACCATTTAATTATGCAATACTACTTTTATTTTTTATTTTTAATCTTTAAAAGAATAAAGATTTATAGTATTGCATATATAACTAAGTAGATCACATATTATCAAACATAAATTAAAGTCGTATATGTATAATCACCATTTAGATTTGATTTATGATTTATTTATGAAATTCTTAAATTTGCATTTATTAATTGTTAATTTGAAAATTAATAAATGTAAAATTATAAATTTAATTTTCAATTTTCAAATTTTTGTTTCAAATCTACTATATATAATAGCAAAAGTTTTTCAAGCTCCTAAAAAACTCCAAGTGGCAAAATATCATTGGCCAATCTTTCCATCATCCACCAATCACAATCATCCATTTGAAATTCAATTAATAACTTTTAAAGTTTATAGAGGTTGATTTTTAAAATTAACCCTATTAGTCTCCAAAGTAAATTATAAAAAAAATAGCTCTTAAACAGTAGCAAAACTAAAAAAAAACTTTATTATTTATTTTAAATCGTACCATTTAATTATGCAATAATACTTTTATTTTTTATTTTTAATCTTTAAAAGAATAAAGATTTATAATATTGTATATATAACTAAGTAGATCACATATTATCAAACATAAATTAAAGCAGTATATGTATAATCACCATTTAGATTTGATTTATGATTTATTTTTGAAATTCTTAAATTTGCATTTATTAATTGTTAATTCGAAAATTAATAAATGTAAAATTAGAAATTTAATTTTCAAATTTTAAATTTTTGTTTCAAATCTGCTATATATAATAGCAAAAATTTTTCAAGCTCCTAGAAAACTCCAAGTGGCAAAATATCATTGGCCAACTTTCCATCATTCACCAATCACAATCATCCATTTGAAATTCAATTAATAACTTTTAAAGTTTATAGGGATTGATTTTTAAAATTAACCCTATTAGTCTCCAAAGTAAATTAAAAAAAAATTGTTCTTAAACAGTAGCAAAAATAAAAAAAACTTTATTATTTATTTTAAATCGTACCATTTAATTACGCAATACTACTTTTACTTTTTATTTTTAATCTTTAAAAGAATAAAGATTTATAGTATTGCATATATAACTAAGTAGATCACATATTATCAAAGATAAATTAAAGTCGTATATGTATAATCACCATTTAGATTTGATTTATGATTTATTTGTGAAATTCTTAAATTTGCATTTATTAATTGTTAATTCGAAAATTAATAAATGTAAAATTATAAATTTAATTTTCAATTTTCAAATTTTTGTTTCAAATCTACTATATATAATAGCAAAAGTTTTTCAAGCTCCTAGAAAACTCCAAGTGGCAAAATATCATTGGCCAATCTTTCCATCATCCACCAATCACAATCATCCATTTGAAATTCAATTAATAACTTTTAAAGTTTATAGGGGTTGATTTTTAAAATTAACCCTATTAGTCTCCAAAGTAAATTATAAAAAAATTGCTCTTAAACAGTAGCAAAAATAAAAAAAACTTTATTATTTATTTTAAATCGTACCATTTAATTATGCAATACTACTTTTATTTTTTATTTTTAATCTTTAAGAGAATAAAGATTTATAGTATTGTATACTATATAACTAAGTAGATCATATATTATCAAACATAAATTAAAGTCGTATATGTATAATCACCATTTAGATTTGATTTATGATTTATTTGTAAAATTCTTAAACTTGCATTTATTAATTGTTAATTCGAAAATTAATAAATGTAAAATTAGAAATTTAATTTTTAAATATCAAATTTTTGTTTCAAATCTGCTATATATAATAGCAAAAGTTTTTCAAGCTCCTAGAAAACTCCAAGTGGAAAAATATCATTGGCCAATCTTTCCATCATCCACCAATCACAATCAACCATTTGAAATTCAATTAATAATTTTTAAAGTTTATAGGGGTTGATTTTTAAAATTAACCCTATTAGTCTCCAAAGTAAATTATAAAAAAATTGCTCTTAAACAGTAGCAAAAATAAAAAAAACTTTATTATTTATTTTAAATCGTACCATTTAATTATGCAATACTACTTTTATTTTTTATTTTTAATCTTTAAAAGAATAAAGATTTATAGTATTGCATATATAACTAAGTAGATCACATATTATCAAACATAAATTAAAGTCGTATATGTATAATCACCATTTAGATTTGATTTATGATTTATTTATGAAATTCTTAAATTTGCATTTATTAATTGTTAATTTGAAAATTAATAAATGTAAAATTATAAATTTAATTTTCAATTTTCAAATTTTTGTTTCAAATCTACTATATATAATAGCAAAAGTTTTTCAAGCTCCTAAAAAACTCCAAGTGGCAAAATATCATTGGCCAATCTTTCCATCATCCACCAATCACAATCATCCATTTGAAATTCAATTAATAACTTTTAAAGTTTATAGAGGTTGATTTTTAAAATTAACCCTATTAGTCTCCAAAGTAAATTATAAAAAAAATAGCTCTTAAACAGTAGCAAAAGTAAAAAAACTTTATTATTTATTTTAAATCGTACCATTTAATTATGCAATAATACTTTTATTTTTTATTTTTAATCTTTAAAAGAATAAAGATTTATAATATTGTATATATAACTAAGTAGATCACATATTATCAAACATAAATTAAAGCAGTATATGTATAATCACCATTTAGATTTGATTTATGATTTATTTTTGAAATTCTTAAATTTGCATTTATTAATTGTTAATTCGAAAATTAATAAATGTAAAATTAGAAATTTAATTTTCAAATTTTAAATTTTTGTTTCAAATCTGCTATATATAATAGCAAAAATTTTTCAAGCTCCTAGAAAACTCCAAGTGGCAAAATATCATTGGCCAACTTTCCATCATTCACCAATCACAATCATCCATTTGAAATTCAATTAATAACTTTTAAAGTTTATAGGGATTGATTTTTAAAATTAACCCTATTAGTCTCCAAAGTAAATTAAAAAAAAATTGTTCTTAAACAGTAGCAAAAATAAAAAAAACTTTATTATTTATTTTAAATCGTACCATTTAATTACGCAATACTACTTTTACTTTTTATTTTTAATCTTTAAAAGAATAAAGATTTATAGTATTGCATATATAACTAAGTAGATCACATATTATCAAAGATAAATTAAAGTCGTATATGTATAATCACCATTTAGATTTGATTTATGATTTATTTGTGAAATTCTTAAATTTGCATTTATTAATTGTTAATTCGAAAATTAATAAATGTAAAATTATAAATTTAATTTTCAATTTTCAAATTTTTGTTTCAAATCTACTATATATAATAGCAAAAGTTTTTCAAGCTCCTAGAAAACTCCAAGTGGCAAAATATCATTGGCCAATCTTTCCATCATCCACCAATCACAATCATCCATTTGAAATTCAATTAATAACTTTTAAAGTTTATAGGGGTTGATTTTTAAAATTAACCCTATTAGTCTCCAAAGTAAATTATAAAAAAATTGCTCTTAAACAGTAGCAAAAATAAAAAAAACTTTATTATTTATTTTAAATCGTACCATTTAATTATGCAATACTACTTTTATTTTTTATTTTTAATCTTTAAGAGAATAAAGATTTATAGTATTGTATACTATATAACTAAGTAGATCATATATTATCAAACATAAATTAAAGTCGTATATGTATAATCACCATTTAGATTTGATTTATGATTTATTTGTAAAATTCTTAAACTTGCATTTATTAATTGTTAATTCGAAAATTAATAAATGTAAAATTAGAAATTTAATTTTTAAATATCAAATTTTTGTTTCAAATCTGCTATATATAATAGCAAAAGTTTTTCAAGCTCCTAGAAAACTCCAAGTGGAAAAATATCATTGGCCAATCTTTCCATCATCCACCAATCACAATCAACCATTTGAAATTCAATTAATAATTTTTAAAGTTTATAGGGGTTGATTTTTAAAATTAACCCTATTAGTCTCCAAAGTAAATTATAAAAAAATTGCTCTTTAACAGTAGCAAAAATTAAAAAAACTTTATTATTTATTTTAAATCGTACCATTTAATTATGCAATACTACTTTTATTTTTTATTTTTAATCTTTAAAATAATAAAGATTTATAGTATTGCATATATAACTAAGTAGATCACATATTATCAAACATAAATTAAAGTCGTATATGTATAATCACCATTTAGATTTGATTTATGATTTATTTTTGAAATTCTTAAATTTGCATTTATTAATTGTTAATTCGAAAATTAATAAATGTAAAATTATAAATTTAATTTTCAATTTTCAAATTTTTGTTTCAAATCTACTATATATAATAGCAAAAGTTTTTCAATCTCCTAGAAAACTCCAAGTGGCAAAATATCATTGGCCAATCTTTCCATCATCCATCAATCACAATCATTCATTTGAAATTCAATTAATAACTTTTAAAGTTTATAGAGGTTGATTTTTAAAATTAACCCTATTAGTCTCCAAAGTAAATTATAAAAAAATAGCTCTTAAACAGTAGAAAAAATAAAAAAAACTTTATTATTTATTTTAAATCGTACCATTTAATTATGCAATACTACTTTTATTTTTTATTTTTAATCTTTAAAAGAATAAAGATTTATAGTATTATATATATAACTAAGTAGATCACATATTATCAAACATAAATTAAAGTCGTATATGTATAATCACCATTTAGATTTGATTTATGATTTATTTGTGAAATTCTTAAATTGGCATTTATTAATTGTTAATTCGAAAATTAATAAATGTAAAATTAGAAATTTAATTTTCAAATTTCAAATTTTTGTTTCAAATCTACTATATATAATAGCAAAAGTTTTTCAAGCTCCTAGAAAACTCCAAGTGGCAAAATATCATTGGTCAATCTTTCCATCATCCACCAATCACAATCATCCATTTGAAATTCAATTAATAACTTTTAAAGTTTATAGGGGTTGATTTTTAAAATTAACCCTATTAGTCTCCAAAGTAAATTATAAAAAAATTGCTCTTAAACAGTAGCAAAAATTAAAAAAACTTTATTATTGATTTTAAATCGTACCATTTAATTATGCAATACTACTTTTATTTTTTATTTTTAATCTTTAAAAGAATAAAGATTTATAGTATTGCATATATAACTAAGTAAATCACATATTATCAAACATAAATTAAAGTCGTATATGTATAATCACCATTTAGATTTGATTTATGATTTATTTGTGAAATTCTTAAACTGGCATTTATTAATTGTTTTTTAATTTATTAATTGTTAATTCGAAAATTAATAAATGTAAAATTAGAAATTTAATTTTCAAATTTTTGTTTCAAATCTGCTATATATAATAGCAAAAGTTTTTCAAGCTCCTAGAAAACTCCAAGTGGCAAAATATCATTGGCCAATCTTTCCATCATCCACCAATCACAATCATCCATTTGAAATTCAATTAATACTTAACTTTTAAAGTTTATAGGGGTTGATTTTTAAAATTAACCCTATTAGTCTCCAAAGTAAATTATAAAAAAACTGCTCTTAAACAGTAGCAAAAATTAAAAAAAACTTTATTATTTATTTTAAATCATACCATTTAATTATGCAATACTACTTTTATTTTTTATTTTTAATCTTTAAAAGAATAAAGATTTATAGTATTGCATATATAACTAAGTAGATCACATATTATCAAACATAAATTAAAGTCGTATATGTATAAATCACCATTTAGATTTGATTTATGATTTATTTGTGAAATTCTTAAATTTTCATTTATTAATTGTTAATTCGAAAATTAATAAATGTAAAATTATAAATTTAATTTTCAATTTTCAAATTTTTGTTTCAAATCTACTATATATAATAGCAAAAGTTTTTCAAGCTCCTAGAAAACTCCAAGTGGCAAAATATCATTGGCCAATATTTCCATCATCTACCAATCACAATCATCCATTTGAAATTCAATTAATAACTTTTAAAGTTATAGGGGTTGATTTTTTAAATTAACCCTATTAGTCTCCAAAGTAAATTATAAAAAAAGTTCTCTTAAAAAGTAGCAAAAATAAAAAAAACTTTATTATTTATTTTAAATCGTACCATTTAATTATGCAATACTACTTTTATTTTTTATTTTTAATCTTTAAAAGAATAAATATTTATAGTATTGTATATATAACTAAGTATATCACATATTATCAAACATAAATTAAAGTCGTATATAATCACCATTTAGATTTGATTTATGATTTATTTGTGAAGTTCTTAAATTTGCATTTATTAATTGTTAATTCGAAAATTAATAAATGTAAAATTAGAAATTTAATTTTCAATTTTCAAATTTTTGTTTCAAATCTACTATATATAATAGCAAAAGTTTTTCAAGCTCCTAGAAAACTCCAAGTGACAAAATATCATTGGCCAATCTTTTCATCATCCACCAATCAAAATCATCCATTTGAAATTCAATTAATAACTTTTAAAGTATATAGGGGTTGATTTTTAAAATTAACCCTATTAGTCTCCAAAGTAAATTATAAAAAAATTGCTCTTAAACAGTAGCAAAAATAAAAAAAACTTTATTATTTATTTTAAATCGTATCATTTAATTATGCAATACTACTTTTATTTTTTATTTTTAATCTTTAAAAGAATAAAGATTTATAGTATTGTATATATAACTAAGTAGATCACATATTATCAAACATAAATTAAAGTCGTATATGTATAATCACCATTTAGATTTGATTTATGATTTATTTGTGAAATTCTTAAATTTGCATTTATTAATTGTTAATTCGAAAATTAATAAATGTAAAATTAGAAATTTAATTTTCAAATTTCAAATTTTTGTTTCAAATCTGCTATATATAATAGCAAAAGTTTTTCAAGCTCCTAGAAAACTCCAAGTGGCACAATGTCATTGGCCAATCTTTCCATCATTCACCAATCACAATCATCCATTTAAAATTCAATTAGTAACTTTTAAAATTTATAATGGTTGATTTTTAAAATTAACCCCATTAGTCTCCAAAGTGAATTATAATAAAATTGCTCTTAAACAGTAGCAAAAAAAAAAAAAAACTTGATTATTTATTTTAAATCGTACCATTTAATTATGCAATACTACTTTTATTTTTTATTTTTAATCTTTAAAAGAATAAAGATTTATAGTATTGGATATATAACTAAGTAGATCACATATTATCAAACATAAATTAAAGTCGTATACGTATAATCACCATTTAAATTTTGATTTATGATTTATTTGTGAAATTCTTAAATTTGCATTTATTAATTGTTATTCAAAAATTAATAAATGTTAAATTAGAAATTTAATTTTCAAATTTCATATTTTTGTTTCAAATTTTAGTTAAAAATGAAAATGGATTGAAGCACAAATAATTTTTTTTATTTTACTTTAAAAATATAAATTAAACGTTCAATTAATGCTAACTATTACATTAATTTATTTAATTTCACTATGCCCCGTCGAGTATCGACGAGGCATACTGCCTAATTTTTACTGTTCCTTTTGCTGATTTGTGAATATTGTTCTGTTATGTATAATACTACCTCCGTCCTAAAATGAATGTCCAAAAAATTTCAATTAGATTCGTCACCATCAGCCTAAACTACGAGCTGAATCATACACGAGACTAAAAGTGCTGACCTAACAATGAGTTAGCGGTTCAGATACGGGGAGAAGAATCATACTGCCTTCATCGTACACTGGAGGGAAAAGGTGGACCATCCAAAATTATCAGGACTCCCTTGCAATATGTAAATGAATGCAAAGTACTAAGGTTAAAACAAAATATGAGATTACAGGTGATTTTCAAATACATTTTATTTAACATTATATATACATATCTATATTTTAAAAGTTATAATAAGACTAAAATATAATATTTTATGTAGGGTGGTTCGTCTTCTTCGGATGTTGAGGATATCAAGTCGTTTGTAAATTGGTTATTATCCGTTGGTGATGGGACTGTAGGTGATAAGTAACAACTGCTTTTAAGATATAGATATGTATTTTATCTGTTGGTTATTACTACCTCTGTCTCAAAAGCCTTACTACCTTTGTTGCAATTTATGTACTATATCCGTCTTAATATTAGTAAAAACTGCTTCATAATTTTTCGGTCTTCTCTCAATTTTAACATTGATTTTTACTTCCTTTTAAATTCATATTTTTTACTAATATTTATGTATTATATGTTGGTTATTACTGCAGGTGATAAGAACCATGGTGAAGTTGAAATCAAAAAATCAGATGACATATTGATAAGAGATTCTGTCAATACCATCTCAGCTATCGTGGATTGCATATACCCGAACATAATGCAGAATAAAGATGAATATGGATTTTTTCAGAATCGGGCTATACTTGCACCAACAAATGAGATTGTTGACAATATTAATGAGTATGTTATGTCGCTCTTTCCTGGAAAAGAAGTGGAATACATGAGTTCTGACGCTATTGCAAAATTTAACCAATCAGCCGAAGATATATTTTCAACTGAATTCCTAAACACTGTCAAGTGCTCTGGAATACGTAATCACATACTGAAGCTAAAGATTGGATGTATCGTCATGTTGTTACGAAATATAGATCAAGCTTCAGAATTGTGTAACTGAGCAAAGATTGATCGTTACAAATTTAGGTACGCAAATCAATTTTGTTAGTATATAATTATACATTTATACAATTAATTATTTGATTATTTGACATAAAACATACTGTTATTTTAATATATAGATACATATATATATAGGTAAGCACGTTGTCGAGGCGGTAATGTTGTCCGAAAAGAATGTTGGTAGGAAGGTGTTGATACCGAGGATGATTATGTCACCTTCTGATACAACAAAATTCCTGGTTAGGTTTCAACGGAGACAATTCCCACCGTTTCTTTTGCAACGACGATAAATAAAAGTCAGGGTCAGTCGCTCGCTCATGTTGGCCTTTTTCTTTCAAGACCAGTATTTAGTCATGGACAATTATATGTTGCTTTTTCTAGAATAACTACAAGGAAAGGACTTAAAATGCTTATATATAATAGTCATGACCAGTCAGATGACACGACTACAAATGTTGTGTATAAAGAAGTTTTTGACAAGTTGTAATATATTACATAAAATTATCTCATTAATTTTTTGAATTGTATTTACATTTAACTTTTACCTCAATGTTTTATCTCCCGTTAAGAACCGGCGGGTTACTCACTAGTTATTGTAAGAGGAAACCCGCAAATTGTCGTGTTGTTAATTAGTCTTACTCAACCAGATTCATCTCGCACCCGGCCTAAAAGAACACTCTCACCAAGACTAAATGGATAACCACCACAAAAATTGCACCCTCCCTATAAAGGGTCGTACATGGTAAAGTTGATGGGCACATGACATGCTATCTCGTGGCTAAGCTCAAGGCAAGCTAATATTTCTTCATAAGAACAATTGTTTTAAAAAATAGGTTTTATATTTTATTAATGATTGAAAATGTTATTTAGGCTATATCAATTAACTTTTAAATAGGTTAACACATCTATAGTATAAATGGAGGGTGTCCAACTCAGCAAGTGCACAGTACAATGAATAGTAGCATTCACCGACATTACCATTTTGCCCTCACTATTCACTCCCTTTCCTGTTTTGCCCTCCCACCTTTGTATGTCGCGCGACATACATGCTTTTTTTTTTTTTTTTTTGTGATATATATATAAAAAAAAAAAAAAAACAAACAAAAACAAAAACGTAAACGTGGCCTTGGACACGGGCTTAGGCTAGTATATAAACAAAAGATACAACTTACCCCTACCCTTATGGAAAAGTCATTATCAGTATACTGGATACCACATGAGGTAAAGCCCGTTGGTTCATAAGAACAATTCTCTTTACAAACATGAGATCATATCTCGTGTTTGCAAAGTTCAAACTCATCTTTCGTCAACTAAATTGATACTTTAAAGATTGAAAGTTTTAAGTCATTTTTTTTATGTTATTCATTCAAGTAAAATACTTACTAAACTTAATATATTTTACCAATGAACTATAAGTAACTTTTAAATAAAATATTTAAGCGAAATTAAAAATTCGCCAAGAATATATTCTTGCCGTCCCAAATCAGAATAAAGGATGAGGGTTTGGGTAGTTATGTGACAGTCAACATAAAACTTTGTCATTTATCATGACATAAATCAAAATATTAATATTGTCGTTATTGTTGTATTTATGCGAAATGAAATTCTTCAAAACTTAGCTGCTATAAAAGATAAAATTCATTGGGGCAAATTGCAATTCAATTACCTATGTTTGTATCAGTTTTGCAATTTGTTTATCAACATTGAAAAAGTTGCAAGTCGATTTCTAACATTGACATTTTGTTACAAATTGGTATAAAAACTAATAAATTGTTAATTTTTTGATGAAATTAAAGTCATGTGTCATGTAAATAACTTTTTGACACAAAAATAGGTAATCAAATTGCAACAGTGACACAAACATAAACATAGGTAATCCAATTCATTGATTTCAAAATCAAATTACAAACTTTAGCCTTTAATCAAAATGAGGCTAGAAATCCAAACCATTTTCAAGGTGAAAAGACTATAAAACCGAATGATATTTGCTAATTTAGTACTAGTGTATCAAATATTTATAATTTAGGCCTAAAAGCGGGTGCTTACTAGCCACCACTGCAATAGAGCCAATTCCCCCTTTACCCCTCTCAATCCTTTGCTACTCTTACCCTCAATAACAATATACAAAATATTTCAATTCAACCCCCTTTTCTATTCTTAAACTTAAAATTGACCCCCTTGGAATGTCTGACCAAACTGCCAACCACCAGGTGCCACGTTGTTGCTTGTGATTGTCCTTCCATCACTGGTTGTGACTTGAAATGAGAGACTTTGACCATTGAGGTAAGAATTACTCTGCCAATTTTGACCCCAGTTTCTGGACATGGCTTGCCATCCTGTATTGGACCCTTTGATCATTACAGAGTGGACATCCCCTGCACCGCCGACGTTGGTGATCAAAACCAAGTTGAAGTAAGAGTGTCCATTGATTGTAAACCTTATTCCTCCCTTCTTCACACAAGAAACCCTGCCATAACAAAGAATTCACAACTATCTTAGCACAGAGTACAAGCTTGGTACAAGAAAATATAACAATGAACTCAGTCTAGCATTATTTCAGATATATGCGGTTGAACTGTATAATAGTCTAATATGAGAAATAACTTTTGTTACTATATATTGTATGTCGTACTGTCAAGCAGTCTGATTACACAGATTATGTGTCATATTACCTTTGGAAAGCGACGGGGACAATTCCAGCACGGTATTGGGCAATTTGCAAGAAAGCGGGCTCGGCCAAATCAAAGTGTTGGAGAGGGGGATTGCACCATCCACCATTGTCATTAGACAATCCAGGGTTGGGTGGGCAGAAATTGGTTGCGGTTACTATGATTGAACCGGGGAGGCACCATTTAGGATCACTGTTGCATTTCATCTCATAGCAAGAACCACAGCTCAAGCCATTGTTAAAAAGAGCAGTACTTAGTGCAGCAGTGTTTGTACCATACCCTTGGCTGTACAAATTTCCATATCCACATGCACCACCTGCAAATTAAAACCCCATGTCACATTCCATCAAATTCACATACCATAGCTATCTTTGGTAATATTTTCCTAGTCAAAATGGCATTTGATTTTTATGAAGTTAGTGTTTGATAATATAACAGAGTGTGAGTGATTGAAGTTAAAAAGAAAATGCATACCCATAGTGCCAGAAGCGTCACCACCACCATAAAAGGTAGCATGAGCACTTTCCCAACCACCGCCATAAGCGTAGATACCACAGAGGAAGAAGTTGAAGGAGGAGAAGAGAAGAGCAAGGATGGTTAATGTTGGAACACCCATTGTGTGTGTGTGTGTGTGTGGGAGAGAGAGAGAGAGAGAGAATGGTTTAGTGTTTAGTGTTATACAAAATAGAGGAATGTGGCAAGACTTATATAGGGGAATGGAGAGAAGGCAGGGTTTGTGATATTGAAAATGACATGTTAACGATTCTAAAGCCAAGACAAAATGCAAGATTAAAGTAATATAAAATTTCTAGTCTAATAAGTAGAGAAATTATGGGTACTGAAAAATAAGTGAAGATATGCAGTAGTTCCAAAGCTCAACTACTAGACATACACTGCCCTACCACCACATGCCTTTCTTCTCCTTGATTTCCTCTTTTGATATACTCCCTCCGTCCCAAATGAAAGAGCCCATCAAATTAAATGCAAGACGCAAAATAAAGAAACGCTGTGATGTAGGAAAGAGAAAAAATTTAAATGTTGTGAGTATGAAAAATTAAATAGGAGAGAGAATGAGTGGGAGGTGATGTAAGAAAGAGAATGTTGTGAGTGTAAAAGTAAAGTAGGAGAGAGAATGAGTGGAGAGAATAGTGATTTAAGGTTTCCTTTTTGGGAAAGTGGCTTTTTAAATGGGACGCCCAAAAAGGAAATAAATGGCTCTTTCGCTGGGACGGAGGGAGTATCTTCTTTTACTTGCTCTCACGTTTAAACATTTTTTTTTAAAATTAAATCCTCATATTTTCCTCAATTTCCGCCGCATCCTCATTTAGGAATAGCGTACAAGTTATTTTGTTTTAAACACAAAAAACTACTTCCTTCGTCCAGAAATTAAATTTTTATTTTTATTTTTGGTCGGTCTCAGTCTCAGAGTAATAAGATTATCAGGGCCGGCCTGCTATGAGATGGGTGAGGCCGTCGCCTAGGGCCTCCGAATTTTGTCCAATTTTAAGGGCCCTAAAATTTATGTTTTATTATATACTCCCTTCGTCTCATCAAAACTGAGACCAAATTTCTGGACACGCGGATTAAGGAAAAGTAAGAGAGAGAAAAAGTGAAAGAAAATGTTATGAGTATGAAGAATTAAATAGGAGAGAGAATGAGTGGGAGGAATAGTTAAGAGAGAGAATGTTGTGAGTGTAAAAGTGAAATAGGAGAGAGAATGAGTGGGATAAATAGTGAAGATTCTCTTGCCATTTTGGGAAGTATCAGTTTGACTGGAACGGACCAAAAAGAAAATAAGTATCAGTTTTGGTGGGACGGAGGGAGTATATAAAATTTACAAAATGTACACATCAAGAAGCTTTGTTGTAGTGGTAATGCAGATTGCATAAAATCCTGATTAACAACTTGGTTCAGGTTCGAGTCTTGGCATAGACATATTTTTTTTTCTGCAAGGGAAGTCCCAATCTGGACTTCTCAGTCCAAAATCAGCAGAATTCCAGCTCTAAGACAAATAGTTAGCGTAGGGCCTCAAAATGTACAGGGCCGGCCCTGAAGATTATTTGTTGCGTTTTATTCCTTAAAATGGATAATAGGACTCACTTGCTACGTACTCCCTCCTTCCCACAAAACTTTACATCTTTACTGTTGAGAACGGAAAATAAGGAATAATATTATTAAAGTAGGTGTTGTGAGTGGGAGGAGAGAGAATGAGTGGAGAGAATAGTAAATTTGAAAAGTGTTGTGAGTATGACAAGTGGATCCCATGAATAAAGAAGTATTAAAAAATTTCCTTTTTAGGAAAGTGGGACTTTAAAGTGGGACGCCCAAAATAGTAAAAGGGGTAATGTTTTATGGGACGGAGGGAGTATACATTAACAATAACAACTCTCTTACTATTTCCTACCAACTTTTCTCTCATATTTTACTTTTTATACTCGTAACATTTACTTTCTCCGTCCCGCTACAAATCACACACTTTCCTTATTGGGCGTCCCGCTACAAATCACACACTTCCTAAAATAACAAAAAATCTTTACTATTCCCTCCACTCATTCTCTCTCCTACATTATTTTAATACTCACAACACCATTATAATTAACTATTCCCTCCACTCATTCTCTCTCCTATTTTACTTTTACACTCACAATATTTATATCATTATTTTTTTTCTTAATCCACGCGTAAACAGTAACCGTCTCATTGTCTCATTTGTAACGAAACGGAGGGAGTACTTATTAAGAGATTTATTAAAAAAAATGACATTTATTATAGAACAGAGAGTGAAAACGAATTTGTTTAATTTTTTTTTTCTTTCAGAATACTAGGGATAGGGACCAATGAAAAAGTAAATAATCATGGAAAATTTGATTTAACACTCTCAACAGCTCACTATTGACTTGTTAACACAATTACCAAAAAGTAGAGAAAGAAGTTGGTTAAGATTAATTACTTAATTTCAACAAAAAAAAAAAAAAGGTCAAAGAAGAAGAAGCGGCTCGTAGTGGTGGCGGGTAAAATGGGGGAGAAGGCGCGAAACAAAGACCACCTGAAATGAAGAGCTTCTACTTGCCATGGCGCGTACAATTAAGCTCAAAATTTTCACCATTTAATCTCATTTTCTTTATAAAATCTTTTTTGTTTTTGAGCATTTCTCTTTATAAATTCTTCTTCAATAGTTACATACTCCCTCCGTCCCAAGTGAATACAAACTTATTTCCTTTTTGGTCCGTCCTACGTGAATACAAACTGCCCAAAATGGAAATAAATTTATTATTTTATATTCACCCTACCCCACCCACTCATTCTCTCTCTTTATTTTCTACCACACAATTTATTCAACCAACTCCACTCATTCTCTCTCTTCATTTCCTACCACACATTTTCATTATCTTAATAATATTTCTTAATTATCGTGTCCGGAAAAATGGTTTGTAATAAAGTGGGACGGAGGGAGTATACTATTATTTTTAACCTTGTATCAATAATAATATATTTGACCTTTTTTTATGACTGGTTCATCCCTTAAAAAAAAAAAAAAACTTTCTCTCTCTAGATCGCCGCTCACTCCCTCCCTCTTCTGGTCTTTCCGATCTGGATCTAGGGGAGTTCACGATCTGATCTGATTTTCGGCTTTGCATCTTCTAGGGTCTGCTAGGGGGCCAATCTATGGCTCCTTCTTCCGGGGTCTCTCTTTTGGGGCCTTCGCAAGAAGGCGCTGCACCTAATTCGAACATTCCGTCGAAGTCCCCTTCAAAGGTGAAATCTTTTGCAGGCCTTTTCAAAGAGGTTGTGCTCTCTACACCTACGATTCCATTTATCCCCGCCTCTACCCATCATGGTGATCCAGCATTGAAAATCCATAAGGAAGTAATATCTTCTCTTGCTAAACCTTTCAATTTTACTTTGGTCGGCAAGTTTTCAAGGGATAGACCAACCATGGATGATCTGCGATTGTGATTTTCAAAACATGGCATTCACTCTAATTCTAAGGTTGGCCATTTAGATAGCAAACATGTCTTGATCCGTTTATCCTATGAAGCTGATTTTAATCGGATGTGGGCGAAGGAGCTGTGGTATATTGGTCGTTTCCCTATGCGGGTGTCTCGCTGGACACCATCATGGCGGCCTGATCAAGATTCCACACTTTTCCCGATTTGGGTTGGTCTTCCAGGGCTTCCTATACATTTATTTAATAAGATGTGTTTATTCTCGATTGCTAGAATTTTTGGTGTTCCTTTGGCCATTGATCAAGCAACCGCTAACCTATCCATGCCAAGTATAGCGAAGGTGTTAGTTCAGATTGATCTTCTTAAGAAATTGCCTTCGAGAGTATTCCTGGAATGTGGCGATGATGGTGGTTTCTATCAAGTCCTTAAATATGATAATATTCCATCCTATTGCAAACATTGCTTTAAGGTTGGACACGCAATCCCCAATTGTCGCTTTGCTAAACACAGGATCAGGTAATCAACAACATATGCATGCTGATAGTCTAAAGGGAAAGGAGGTTGGTGTGGAACAACAAGTACAGCCTAAGAGAAACACTGACCCTAAGTCCATATGGAAGAAGAAAGAACACAATCAAGCTGGTCCTAACAACCTAAATAAGGTGGTAATTCAGGCTTCAAAGCCTTCGCCAAAAGCAGCAGTTGCTGTAAATTCTTATAGTACTGATAAGGAGGTGCTTCCATTTGAGGTCACAAAGCCAACATAAATTCCTGTTGATAATGTGGAAGACAACAATGTGATGATAGATGTGAATGACAAAGGGTCAGAAATGAGTGTTTTTCAATTGGAAAAGAATTTTCAAGACCCTGTTGAGACCTCTCCTATTTATACTGATAAAGTTCAATTTATGCTGATAAAGTTCAAGAGACTAACGATACTAATGGGTGCCATCTCCAAGGAATGAAGATTGTTGAAGATAAATCAAAGAGGTTGATTGGTTCGCCTGATTTTGAAGTAGTTACAACTGGGGTTGATTCGGCTGTGGAGGAACATGGTCTTCGGGCTGATGCTCAAGAGTTCTCTCCTGCTAGATTACAGCTAGTTCTGGTGGAGGTTGCATCCTCTTCGGGAAAATCATCATCGAAATTGGATCATTTCAACGGGCCTATTCAGATTGCAAATGGTGAAGGGTTGGGCAACTTGGCTTTTGTTCATGATCAAGAGAGGGAATCACCCTTGGTTGATATTCAGGATGGAATAAACAGTGTCCAAGTTGATATTCAATTTAATCAGGATTCGGAGAATTATCATAGGATTATGAGAGAAAGGGTTATCGCTAAGGTTCGGGCGATACAAGATGCGCCTAGTTTACGTCCCCCTGTAGCTTGTAAGCTGAACCCAAAATACTATAATACCGAGTTTATAAACCCAAAAAACCTAAAAGTAGCTCTTACTCCTCGAGAAAAGTGTGATTCTGATCCAGAAAAAGGAGGCCTCTCTGACACATCTCCCACGGCATTTGAAGTAGCTCGTCTTTATGGAGGTATTGTTGGAGGAGCTCATGTTGATCCTTGGGCGCCAAGGGCTGATAGCGAAAATTGGAAAGATTTTTACGATAAAGATGACGGTTTTCAACCAGTAAAAGAAAAACGAGAAAAATCTACTTCCAAAGCCAAAGCTAAAGCAAAGAAAAATAAGCCTAAGAGGCAATGGAACTACTCAAGGCAGTTTGACTGACCTTTTATTTAATTTTCTTTCATTGCACTTTGTAATTTTTATTTCATCTTAATAAAATTCTAGGGGGCATTGCCATTTTCGTTTAAAAAAAAAAAAAAACAATATTTGACCTTTTTTTATAAATATAATTAAATCAATATCTATACAAAATGATGAATGTCGAAAAATAATTCTAAAAAAAATCAAACTAAGACTATTGACACGAAACAAAGTATTTTCTTTAGTTGTTTAGCCATAGTTTTCTAGAAAAACTTTCTGATTGAGTATCTAATACACTAAGGGGCGTTTGGTAGCCTTTTTTAGGCGGAATAGGATTATTAATCCAATAAGTTTGGTGTTTGATACATTAAATGCAACTATTGTATTATTTCTAACCCATTAACAATTTTGGGTTGAAACGAGTTACCCGTTTTAACCCATTAAATTTAACGGGTTAAAGCGGGTCAACTCGTCAACCCGTGTCTCAACCCGCCGCAAGATTGAAACATTTGCAATTTAGTAAATTTACGTTACAGTGGCTTGCTAATCAAACATTTCTTCACTACAAACATTTGTCTACTTCACTATGATCTGGCCTGTTCGTTATTTTTTTTAACAACCCCCCACCCAGCCCACCCCCTGCCCCCCACCCACCCTACACCCTAACCCCCCCTTGGGTCAAAAAAATTTAATCATTTAATTTTTTTTTAACAACCCCCGCCCCACCCCTATCCCCTGCCCCCACCCACCCCTACCCCACCCCACCCCACCCCACCCTTCCCCTAACACCCCCCCCCCCCGAGTCAAAAAAAATAAAATAAATCATTTTAAATTTATTTTGAACACCCCCGCCCCACTCCCTACCCCCGCCCCACCCACCCAACCCCACAACCCCCCCCGCCTCAAATTTTTTTTTTAACATTTTAAATTTATTTTTAACCACCTCCACCCTCCCACCCCGCCCTACCCACCCCTACCCCACCCCACCCACCCCCCCCCCCCCCACGGTCGGGTAAAAAAAAATTAATCATTTTAAATTTAGTTTTAACAACCCCCACCCCCACTCCCCCCGCCCTAACCCACCCCTACCCCCGCCCTACCCCACACCCCCCACCCCCATCGTTGGGTAAAAAAAATTAATTTATTTTTGAAAATTATTTTTTTAGCCGAGTAATTCTAAAGAAAAAAAAAAGAGTTGAGCTTATCGGGTTATTCGAGTCGACTCGCCTCATTTGACCCGTATATTAAATGGGTTGTAACAGGTATTACTCGTCTCAACCCGTTACCCGCTTCAACCCGACTTAACCCAACCCGACCCAACCCGTTTGCCATGTCTAGGCTTGAAGTTCGTAGTTATTGCATTTAGAGATATTATCCCACGTTTAGAGTTAACAAACATTGTCTATAATATATACAGATTTTGGGCATCTTCTTTTAGCTTCAATTGATTTTAAGGTGAAACACCAAACTTTAAGATGATATCAGAGCAACACATGAAGGGGCGTGTTAGAGATATTATCTTACATTGGGAGTTAACAAATTTTGTCTATAATTTATAAAGATCATGTCCCTCTACCTTTAACACCAATTGATATTTAGGTACAACCCCGGACTTTAAAAATGGCCAAGTCTGTTTATAGCCTTTGATTAAGGCTAGAAGAGTAATATATACCCGATATTATCTCTCTTAATTTGTCATTTGAATTTCGTCTCCATAATAAATATGTCATTCTATTCATGTAAATAGCTAACATATTGTTAATAAATCAACTAAATATATACTAACCTCCGTCCCACCGTAGTGTAGACTTTTGGTCAAATTGATCAAACTTTGACCAATAATTTTAGCACAAAATAATTATCCTAACGAAAATCTAAAAATGGTTATTGTATCACAATTAAGATTATTTTCGATTTCAAGTTTTAGATTTTCATTAGGATAATTATTTTGGGCTAAAATTATTGGTCAAAATTTGGTCAATTTGACCAAAAGTCTACACTACGGTGGGACGGAGGGAGTATTATTTATTTATGTTTTTTGTTTTATGTTTGTCTTTCTTTTTCTTATTCAGGTATAACATACTTCTTCTGTTTCACCTAAAAAACACAAATTGGGTTGATGTCGCAGGAAATGTGCTTATCAATCTTCCTCCACGTGGCAGGACTGATCACCTGACTCCTTGACCTGAAAACCAGAACCCATGACTAGCCGGATGTGTCTTCGGCTTAGACCCTCGGGCGTGAGAGTAAGTATATGAATTGGAGAGCAAAAATGTATTGAACTAATGATATTCAGATAACAAAATTGCAGTTACCTCATAACCGTTGTAGTGGTAATGTATTTATAGTTGATGTAGGTGGTATATTTGGCAGAGCTACATGAGCTCCGAGATTTGTGGGACAGTTATGCATCATGTGAACGTGTCCCTGAACGGTCCCTGATTTGTAGGGAAGCAGTTATGGAAAGAGTAGAAGCACGTGCGCCTGTAACTGTTAGGTCGACGCTTGGTTGGCAGGTCGAGGTCGACGCTTGGGATTGGGCCGACCTGACTGATGGGTAGAGTTGGATCGTACCCGAAGTATAACTTGGATCATGAGGTCGGACTTAGTTAGGTCGGGACCTGGTAGGTCGGACAATGAATTTAGTCGACGTATCAATAAGATGGGCCTTGGGCCATGTGATCATTGGGCCTAGCCCACTGAGAATATGGTGGCCATAATTGCTTGAGGACTGAACTTCACTTGCTTGGCCAAACTCGATACTTTTGGTATGTTCAGTGGCCCCCAACTTTCGAGATGACTTTGTCGACTAGGAAGTTAAGGAAATTTTGATGAGGATTGTTGTGACTCGCAGGTCGCTACTCATGCTGATACTCAGTCGACCAAGGGTGACATGGCATAATCCTGGACGTTGGCGACGAACGGTCAGATCTGAAGGAGCGTCGTATTTCGCAATGATTACTATTTTTGACATTTGAGAGTCCGTCTTGGAAACCGTTTTCCTCATTTAATTAGGAAAATAATTTTGAATTTTCCTTTCCAATTTTGGAAAATATAAATACCAGAATCCTTCTTCATTTTGAATTTTTACCGTCTCTGAACTCTTATAGACTCCGGTGAAGATAGCAAGGAAGCAACTGACTTAAATTTGATCTTCGTCCTCTGCAACAGTTTCCTATTCCGACATCGATTAAGGTATTCTTCTCTTTTTCTTGCTTTAGGGTTTCGATTGCTGCTCTATCTTTGATTTTTCCATGGCTAGAACATTTAGTAGCGAAACAGGGGCTTGGTATGGGTATTGCACCGTTAACCATCGAGTGTATAAGCACATGAACGGAGAGTGGAGAGAGATGTCCTTGAATGAATGTGCCTCTATCTTGACCAGGTGGGGACTGAATTTTAGTGAGATAGGACTGCCCAAAGGAGAAGATGTAGGTGAGTTGATAATAGATGACTCGAATGTTGTCTCTTTTCATCTCTTCCATGAATTGCTTGACCACATATCACTGTTCTATGTCAGAGATGCTAGTAAACCCTCTTTCCTTAGGAATAGGAAAGGTTTTCCAGGGGAGTTTAGGTCGCCCTTAGGTAGGTCGTCTGATTGTGATCATAAGCCTGACTCCCCTGTTTCTCCTTCTTCTTGTACAGATATGGCAACTCAGGAAGGAAACACGGCTTCAACTTCCTCAAGTCCTCGGATTGTTGATGCGTTTGATGAGTTGGCTGTATCGGGGAAGAATGAAAGGGGGTATGTTCCTCAAAGGCCCTTGAGAGGAAAAAAGAATTTGCCCTCTCGATACAGCTTGATATACGACTTCTGTGAGGTGAGTAAGCAGGATTATAGGGTGGCCATTCTCAGCAAAAAGGATTTCATGGCTCAGTTTAGGTCGACCTTCACCACCGATGCCACTAGGGTAGCCTTCTTCTATGTCCAATTCGAGGCTGGCCTTAGGTTGCCACTGGACCCTTTTATTAACGAGTTTTTATAGTGTGCCAATGCCTTGCCTCTTCAATTAGGAGCCAACACCTGTAGGGTCCTAGTTTGCTTTGCCATGGTCTGTAGGTTCTTGGGATATGAACCCTATATGAGGGTATTCAAAGAATTTTTTAGTGTTAAGTATGGTGGGACTGACCTGAGCATCAGCACTCCTCCTAAACCCAACTCTCCCAAACTTTTCATGAACCTTCCTAGCAAAGCGAGCTGTTGGAACTCCCATGTTGTTGTAGTGGAGAGTAGGCTAGGATGGGAATTCCCTTTGCCCAATTCTGAAACAGAACCCATAGAGGAGAGGAACTATTGGGAGCCACACTGGCATTTTGACTTATACAAGAGGTTGTGTCGTTTAGCTGATAAGGAGCCCATCAGTTGGGAGATTTTGGGTACAACCAAGTACAACTACATCCAGGCCGAGATGATGGCTGGAGAGGGAGAGGTGCAACCCTTGGTTCCCGTTAGTAGGGGCACCATATATCCTGACTGAGTTACCCATGCCTTGGGCAAGTTCGAAGATAAATGTCAACTCTGTAAACGAACTGCCAACTATTGTAAGGACAATGGGGAGCATGCTGGTGGTAAGATCTTATTATTCTATAATTCTTTACTCGCCCTTTATCTGCTAGCTTGTTGAGCTGGTAGCTTGCACGTATGAACAATTTGACTTGAATGTGCAACTCTTATCTCGTCACTTATTTAACTCGCATGTAGATTGATTAGCTCGCACATGTTTAGTTCGTACATAGAACTCGTAGTTCGTATGTAGAATGATTAGCTCGCACATGTTTAGCTCGTACATAGAACTTGTTGCTCGTATGTAGAAATCTTATATGTTTAACTAACCCTGTGTCATCTTGATTTTGATGCAGTTTTGACCCCTGAGCAGGAAGCCAACATGGTGCGAATTGTTGGAGTTTCTGATAAGAAGAAGGCCAAGAAGGCCCATGGTGCTGCTAACGCTCGAGCAAACAGAGAAAGGGAGGCTGAGAGGAGGACCAAATTGCTGTCCAAGGATAATGTGGGGATGGTGCCCATGGAGGAGGTTGGGTCGGAGGACCCTTTAGAGAGTGGGAGCCAGTCCAAAGAAATTACTGATGGGGGCAATGGATCCACTAGGTCGATTAGACCAAGCCTGAGCTCCGACCCAAACTTTGAAGCCAACGCTGCGACCTCTGGAGCCAAGGTTACTGGGGCTAGCCCTCTGAATGTCGTGAACATTGATGATGAAGCTGTTGAGGAGGAGGATGACCGTGCTCTGAATACGAGGAAAAGATCAAGGACTGAGAAGGGCAAGGCCGTCTCTCCAAGTCAGCTTCCTCCCCCAATGCCTTCTCCAAGGAGCCAAGAATCCATCGAGGCTCAGGTACAGAGGTTGAGTGAGGTTCCCCCGCTCATAGGGGTCAACAGCATGAGCCGCCGCTTTCCAGAGATGTGCCTTGGCCAGGTTGTGGTGAGGAGGGCCATTGATGTCGACCTCTTGGCCCATTTTGCTGATAAGGGGATGACCCCTGAGGAATTCTCTGCAAGGTCTGGCCTAGTGCAGAGCGAGGTACGCCCTTCTTCTCCCTCTCTGTTAGGTCGCTTATCTTTCTAACTCGTCAATTCAGCTCCTGAGTCTTTGTCGAGCTAATCCTTTAATGGATTTCTTTAATGCAGCCTTTGACCATGGTGGAGCAAGCTAAGAGCTCCTGGAGAGCATCCATCGAGAGGGAGAGGCAGGCCATGAACCAATATTCAAAGAAGTCTCAAGAGTTGTCCGAGCTGCGAGAGAAATACAATGACCTCGACAACTCTTTTGATGCACAGGAGATGGTGAAGAAGAAGGCTTTGGCGGACAAGGATAAAGCTTTGGAAGAACTTAAAGCTGCAGAGTCCAAGCATGGGGAGGTGAAGGCAGAGAGAGATGCTGAGCAGTTGCAGCATGAGAAGACTAAGACGGAACTAGCGACAGTCTCCAAACTTCTCAAGGATAAGGACACCTTTTTAATCGAGCTGAATGAGGAACACCATGCTGTGCGGACTAAATGGGTGGAAGAGCTTCAGGTCGCTGCTAAGAGAGTTGTTGATAAGTTCAAGGACGGAGACGACTACTACAACACCATTGTTGCTAAGGCAAAGGATTTTCTTGACTTGGGTAAGCGTCACATGGCTCGTCGGGATCTAGTGGACTCAACTGCTGATGTCTCCCTTGAGCAACTGGCACGTTGGGCCTCAAAGGCTCAATAAGACATGGCTGCTCGAGGTGGTCACTCGGTGGTTCCGTACACGGATAATGATCTGGCCTTTATAGCTCAACAAGATGAAGAAGATAGCTGTGAAACATGGACTGCTCCTCCCCTAGCTCCCAAAAATTTTGATGTAGTTCTTTAAGAAATTGAGGATGCTGAGGAGATGGAGGAGGATGATGAGCCCGAGCAACTGATCTTCTCCGAGTCGGGTAAACCCTTGGGCCCCCAGGAACAAGAGAGTGATGAAGAGGATCGAGCTGCCAATGGCGATCAGGCTGATGCTGGCCAAGACTCTTGATTTTATGTTGATGATATTGTAACAAACAAGCCCCAAAACAATATTTTGCCTTTGTAATTATTTAAATGCCTTGGCCCAGTTTTTTGGGAGGCATGATACTCCGTAACTTCTATTTGCACAAGTCTTGGCCCGCTTTGGGAGACTTAATTATCTTCAATCGTAGCTGACTTTATATATTTATGTGTTGTATGCTTCTGATTCCATCATGTGTGTGTCGAGCTAAATTGGATAGGACAATTAAGTCGCTTTAAGACCTTGGTCGAGCTGTCTTTTGATATCTCAGTCGACCTTAGACTTGTGAAGATTTTTGTAAACTAGATTGACTGAAAGTCGAACCTGTTTAAGAGATCAAAGCTGACTAAGGGTCGAGCATATTAGAACGAAGTCGATCTAAGATCGGACTTGTTGATAGTATAAAGCTGATTAAGAATCGAGCATGCTAGAACGAATCTGACTCTGAGTCGAGCTCGTTAAAACGAAGCTAACTAAGAGTCGAGCTTGTTAAGAGAACAAAGCTGATTAAGAATCGAGCTCGTTAAAACGAAGCTGACTAAGAGTCGAGCTTGTTAAGAGAACGAAGCTGATTAAGAATCGAGCTCGTTAAAACGAAGCTAACTAAGAGTCGAGCTTGTTAAGAGAACAAAGCTGATTAATAATCGAGCTCGTTAAAATGAAGCTGACTAAGAGTCGAGCTTGTTGGAATTAGTGTAACATAATGTTCGATCGAGTAGAACTGCGATTTTTATTGAAGTACAGACATGCTTACATCAAATTGAAAGCTAAAACTGTTGACAAATTCAAACTTGTAGATTGCATTAACCCTCGAACTGAACTAGGGGTTGAACTAGAAGTAATACTTGATGAGGTGAGTGGCGTGCCATGGGTGCTTCAACTCCTCACCATCTGGATGAGCTATCATGTAAGTCCCCTCTTTGATGGCTCGAGTAACAATATAAGGACCTTCCTAGTTAGGAGATAGTTTATTCTATTGGGTTCTCCTTCTTGTTGCTTCGATCTTTCTCAACACATGATCTCCTACTTGGAATGATCTTGTTCTCACTTTCTTGTCGTGGTAACTCTTGGTCCGCTGCTTGTAGTTGACCTTCGAAGGTAAGCAGTATCTCGCTTCTCGTCGATCAGATCTAAGTCGATCAGTCTGTTGATATCATTCTGTTCTTGATCAAAGAATGCCACTCTGGCTGTAGGAAACCTCAACTCAGCTGAAGCCATGGCCTCTGACCCGTATGCTAGAGCGAATGGGGTTTCCTCCGTAGGCCCTCTAGTGGTTGTGCGAACTGCCCAAAGAGCAAAGGGGAGTTCGTCCAACCGCCATCGTTGCCGACCTACTACCAGCTCGTCTTTAGTGAAGATAGGACGAGCTTATTCGCCGCTCGCCTTGCCCATTTCCTCGAGGATATGCAATGTATGATCGCCAATGCTTGATCCCTACTCTATTCATTTCTTCTTCGAAGGCTCTGGAGAACTGTAACCCATTATCTGATACTATAGCTTGAGGGATCCCAAATCGACACCAGATGAAGTCGTGTATGAAGTTGATGACGTTTTCCTCTGCGATGCGAGCTAGTGGCTTTGCTTCTACCCATTTGGTGAAATAGTCAATGGCGACTATCACATACTTGCAGTTTCCCCGGGTGGGAGGGAAGGGTCCAATCAAGTCGACGCCTCACATATCAAATGGCCAAGCAACGATCACTGGAGTTTGCTCCGTTGTAGGCAGATGAGGTAGGTTAGCAAACCTTTGACATTGGTCACATTGCTGAACAAAGTCATGAGTGTCAGCTCTCATGTGTGGCCAGTAGTACCCCAAAGTGATCAATTTGTCGGCTAGAGTCCTGGCCCCCGCGTGTCCACCACAAATTCCAATGTGCACTTCATGCATTAACTGAGTAATCTCCTGAGGGTGAATGCACTTCAACAGTGGCCTAGTGTATGATCTCCTGAATAGCATGCCTCCTTGAACAACATATATCGGAGCTTTCTTTTTGATAGCTCGAGCTTTCTTCTCGTCCTCTGGGAGCTCGCCAGTCTCCAGGTATGCCTTCATTTCTTCGATCCAGCACTTGTTGTAAACCCAATTTCTCAAGGGATCTTCCACACATTGAATTTTGACCCTTTCATAAGCTGGATTCTCGAGGTAGGAAATGGGTTCTTCATGTGGCTCGTCTGTAGTGGCCAATTTCGAGAGCAAGTCCCCCAACTCATTGTCTTCTCGACCAATCCTTTGGATTTCCCAAAACTCTAAGTCTTTTGTCAATTCCTTCACCAGTCGTGGTATTTGATCTAAGGTGGAGTTTAGTACCTCATACTCGCCTCTGACCTGGTTGACTATTAGTTGGGAATCACAGTATGCCATGATTTTAGTCGCTCCAAAGCACTTGGCGTACTCGATGGCCGCGACCAAGGCTTCGTACTCTGCTTGGTTGTTGGAGGCATCAAACTTGAACCTCAATGACTCCTCATATACTGTCCCAGACTCTGGCTCGATCAGTACTATCCCAGCTCCACTGACATTCTTTGTTGCTGACCCATCTGAATAGACCTTTCAGCAATCGTCGGGCAGAGAAGTGACGAGCTGGGAATCTTGTTCTTTTTCCTTAGCCTTTTCTTTTTGAACTCGCACCTCGCTGTCCTCCTTGGTGAACGTAAGCTCGACCAAGAAGTCTGCCAAGGCTTGAGCCTTCAACGCCTTTCGAGGTCGATACTCGATGTCGAATTCCGTGAGGGCAATTGACCAATTGAGTAAGCGACCTGAACTCTCGGGCTTGTGCAAAAATTTTCTCAAGGGTGCATTTGTGAGCACCACGATAGGGTGAGCCAAGAAATAAGCTCGCAGCTTTCTTGAAGCTACGACTAAGGCATATGCGACCTTCTCCGCATTGTAATACCTGTCTTCAACGTCTGACAGGGCCTTGCTAACATAGTATACGGGCTTTTGAAGCCCCTCATCCTCTCGAACTAGGACTGCTGCAACTGATCGATCACCCACAGACAGATACACAAACAAGGTCTCTCCAGTAGTTGGGCTACTCAATAGAGGAGGAGTAGCGAGGTACTCCTTAAGCTGCTGGAACGACGAATGACATTCGGCCGTCCATTCAAAATTTTTCGTCCCCCTCAAAGCTTTGAAGAAGGGGAGAGACCTTTCCGCCGACTTGACTATGAAACGACCTAGGGCTGCCACCCTACCATTAAGTCGATGCATCTCCTTTATGCTTGTGGGCTCCTTCATGTCGACTAGAGCCTTGATCTTCTCTGGATTGGCTTCAATTCCTCGTTGTGACACCATAAATCCAAGGAATTTACCCGCTGCTACACCAAAGACACATTTGCTGGGATTGAGTTTCATGTCGTTTGCCCGCAGGCTGGCGAACGTTTCCTTTAGGTCGACCACATGACGTCCGGTCTTTGTTTTGATGACCATATCGTCGACGTAGGCCTCCATGTTTCGGCCAATCTGTGAAGCAAAGACTTTGTTGACCATACGCTGGTAGGTCGCTCCTGCATTTTTCAACCCAAATGGCATCATAGTGTAGCAATAGATGCCTCCAGCTGCTTGGAAAGCCGTCTTCACGATGTCATCCTCATGCATCTTGATTTGATGGTAGCCTGAATAGGCATCTAGAAAACTGAGGGTGGATTGGCCAGCAATGGAATCAACAAGCTTGTCGATTCTAGGGAGAGGATAGCTATCCTTTGGACAGGCAAGGTTGAGATTGGTGAAGTCGACGCACATTCTCCATTTGCCATTTGACTTCTTCACCATGACCACATTGGCTAGCCATGTTGTATGTGTGGCCTCTTTGATTATACCTGCACTCAAAGTTTTTGTACCTCGAGTTTAATGGCCTCCTCCTTGTCGCGAGCAAAGCTTCTCAGTCTCTGAGGCTTGGGCTTTATGGTCGGGTTGACTTCCAGCCTATGAACAGCGACTTCTTCCTTTATCCCCTTCATATCCTCTACTCGCCATGTAAAGACATCGTTGCTTTCTTTGAGTAGCTCTACAATTTCCAACCTTTCTTCAATTGACAATTGCTTTCCAATTTGAATTTTCTGTTCAGGGTAGGAAGGGTTTGTAATTACTGATTTCAGCTCGTCTATAGCCTCCAGCTCTGGACCATCCCTGAACTGTAGGGTTTCAATGATGATTTCTCTAACCCTCTGTCTTTCTTCGGCCCCCAGGTGTGGAGCTTCCTCAGCTATCATGTCATCCAGCTCATCTGCTGTCTCACAGGTGGTGGCCCCCAAGTTATTGTCGATCTGGAGGCATAGCTTGCCTATGGAGACTTGGTCGACCATAACTGTATCTGGATCGACCATGTTGGTTTCAGAGTGACGTGTCGACTCAGTCATGATCTCGTCATGTGAGCGATAGGTCGACTCTTCCACGATGGTGATTGTAGATAGTCGAGTAGTTTTGGTGACTGACTGAGACAACTTTAAGTATCCTTCCGCAGTTTCAATCTCTAGCTCCCTTTTCTTTCTTTCCCGAAGGACATGATCGAGGTATGCTCGAGCTGTGCCTTGTACACAGCCGACTCCAGCTGGTGTGGGGAATTTAACTCGTTGATGGGGGATTGAGGCCACCATTCCAAGTGCGACCTGGCCAGGAATTCCAAGAATAGCAGCATAATCACTATTCACATCTATGATAATAAATTTTACCTTGGAAACGACCCTGTAGGGGTGTTGGCCTAGGTCGACGTCTAGCTCGATCTGTCCTTTGGCATCGACCCGGTGGTTAGTAAAGCCTTCCAATCTGCCGTCATACCTTTCAAGCTGCTCATTCGAGAGACCCATCTCCTGGAATGTTTTGTAGAACAGGATATCCTTGCAGGCCCCCGTGTCGACTAAGAGTCTGCTCGTCGTACATCCATCAATGAGTCCTGTGATGATGAGAACTTGTTCTCTAGCCGCCATATTAGTTGCTAGCTCGCTTGGATAAAAGCTAATCACCTCATCCCTGACGTGGCTCCTTGGTGGCACATGTGGGGCTTTGTTGAGCTGAAAAATCTTATGCTTGATGGCTGTGTTCTTTGATGCTGGCTCGGTAATAACGCCCAGATTCAGTCTAGGCTGCCTTGGTTCCTGATGTCCACCTGCAGGTCGCTCACCACCGCCTGCCTGAGGCCTTTTAACGTATGTGTCGAGCCTTCCCTGATTGACCATCCTCTGGATTATGCGTTTCAAACTCATACAATCCTCAGTAGTATGGCCTGTATCCTTGTGATAATCACAATACTTGCTATTGACCCTTCTGAACTTATTGCCTGGGTTCATGGGGGCAGGTGGGGCCAGCTCGACTGCATTCATTATTTCAGTTCGACTCACCGTTAGGGGAGTGAAAGCCTCGGGCAATTTCTCTATCGCCCTGGTTCTGTTCTTTCCATTCTTATTGTTTCCCCCGTTCTTGGCTGAGTCCTTCTTATCATCAGCGACCTCAGTCTTGGGGCCTTTCCCATTTTTCTTCTCTTTTCTCTCCTCGACCAAAGCTACATTATAGGCCTTCTCGAACAACTCTTGTCGAGTTGTGACTGTTCGAACTGTTAGCTCGTAGTCCATATCTGCCGAGGAAATTCCACTCCTGAAACAATTGATCACCTCCCTGTCTGTGAGGTCCTCCTCGATCTTGTCAACCATCTTCTTAAACTTGGTGTAGTAGCTCATTGAGCTTTCATTTTTCCATTGCACCAGGTTGTTGAGATCGGTGACAGTCATCTTCCGAGCTCCCGCAGTCGAGAAGCGATCCAAAAACTTTGTTCTCATATAGGTCCAGGTCGAGATGCACCCCAATGCTAATCCATTGAACCATGTAAGAGCTGCCCCTGTGAGGGTGCTGATGAGCGCTTTGCACATCATGTCGTCCTCGTTGGAGACAAAGCACATGGTTGCTTCTAGGTGCTGTACGTGGCTTTTAGCATTGGTTGCACCCGAATACTTTTCCAGGAGAGGCAATCTGAAACCGGGAGGAGGTTGACGTCAATCAATTCCTTGGATAAGGGTCGAAGAGCAAAATCTACTCGTTCGTTCTTTCCAGTATCACCTTTCTTTTCAGCTTCCCACTGCTCAAACTTCTTCTTCCATGAACACTCTCCGGCATCGTCATCTGTCTCTAGCAGGGGGGACATCATTTGACCTTTGACCCTCACTTCTAGGGGGAGTTACTTGCTTGCTTCTCCTATCCCTGTGAGAGGGTGACTTTACTGACCGAATTGGCGACCTGCGCCTGTCATCTCTAGGTGGTGACCTGCGCCTCTCTTCTCTGGGTGGCGACCTGCGCCTATCATCTCTAGGTGGCGACCTGCGCCTACCCTCTCTTATAGGCGACATGCGCCCATTCCTTTCCCTATGGGACTGCGACCTTTGCGTCCTGGCAGGCGAACCACGCAAGCTTCGATTAGCCTCTAGCTGTATTCTCAGATTTGACTGGGCCTCCTGCTCTCTATTCCTGGTGAGGCTGGCCCTCAGATCATCACTTGGAACATGAATAGGTGATTGAGGCCGCAGTACCATCCTTTGCTCGACATTCTGTCCCACGGTTTCATTTGGCCTAGCACTCCTAGCACGTTGCTTGTTAGAAATTTGAGAGGGAGCTACTCTCTCTGACCTTCTGTCAGCCTGCTCTGCCTCCTCCATGGCTATTAATTCTGTCAGAATCTGAGCTCGTTCCAACAGCATCTCCTTTCTGCTCAAGGGGTTGGATGAGGGACCTGCCCTGTTTCCAGCATTTCCTTGCCCCGTTTGACGCTTTGGGGGAGGCGGGGCTCCTTGTCCCTCCATATGTCGCTTGTCTCTCCTCCCATCTGGCAATCCTCTGCCGTCAGCAACGCTGTTAGATCGAGTTGCCCTAGCGTGCTGACGCAGTGGAGGGGGAGGAGGTAAATTAGCGTTCCCAGTGTTTGCATTGGCGTTCGTGTTTCCTTCATTGTGCTCAAGTGAAGCCTCAGATACATGCCCATCCGAAGTCACCATGATTGCGGGTTGAAAAACTTTCGAGGTCAAGTTATGCACGAGTTCCCGACAATGGAACCAAACTGATGCCGCAGGAAATGTGCTTATCAATCTTCCTCCACGTGGCAGGACTGATCACCTGACTCCTTGACCTGAAAACCAGAACCCACGACTAGCCAGATGTGTCTCCGGCTTAGACCCTCGGGCGTGAGAGTAAGTATATGAATTGGAGAGCAAAAATGTATTGAACTAATGATATTCAGATAACAAAATTGCAGTTACCTCATAACCGTTGTAGTGGTAATGTATTTATAGTTGATGTAGGTGGTATATTTGACAGGGCTACATGAGCTCCGAGATTTGTGGGACAGTTATGCATCATGTGAACGTGTCCCTGGTTTGTAGGGAAGCAGTTATGGAAAAAGTAGAAGCACGTGCGCCTGTAACTGTTAGGTCAACGCTTGATTGGCAGGTCGAGGTCGACGCTTGGGATTGGGCCGACCTGACTGATGGGTAGAGTTGGATCGTACCCGAAGTATAACTTGGATCATGAGGTCGGACTTAGTTAGGTTGGGACCTGGTAGGTCGGACAATGAACTTAAGTCGACGTATCAATAAGATGGGTCTTGGGCCATGTGATCATTGGGCCTAGCCCATTGAGAATATGGTGGCCATAATTGCTTGAGGACTGGACTTTACTTGCTTGGCCCAACTCGATACTTTTGGTATGTTCATGGGTATTGCATGAGAATTAATGAAATTTTATATACTCCATACGTCCCAAAATATTTGTCCCATTTGACTTTTTAGTTGAACTTTGACCACAAATATATGACAATTTAATTATGTTCATGAAATTCTAAAAATTCCTATTGATTCACCATTAATAATATTATCAACAACAACTTTTAAAATTTCATGAACATGATTAACCTCTCATAAATTTGTGATCAAAGTTCAACAAAAAAAATCAAATGGAACAAACATTTGAAAAAGGAGTGAGTATAATGTAGTAAGGGCAACATTAACAGGACTTGGGTGAGTTTAATTCCAAGAGGTTTATTCCAGATGGATGGAAGTAGAGCATTTCTCGTAAAGCAATTGATATATAATAATCGTTTATACTCTGACACGTTTGTAATTTTTTTTTTAATTGAACATTTGCTTAAAAATTAATAATTATCAATCGCTCTATTTTTTTAATTGAAGCACTACTTTTTTTAAACATGTTGTTCTTAAAAAAAAAAAAAAACAAGGTTGTCAGGATAAACCGTTTGATATTCATCAATCGCGCTATTCAAAATGCCCAAATCATCCAAGGTGTGGGCCTGGCACCCTTCTTTTATAAAAAGAAAAAAAAGAAAGAAAAAGAGTGGTACCATAAAACCTTAAAAAGAGGTTGATAATGTTGCCTCGAGTAAGAATGGGCTAAATGTTGTAAATATAAAAATTGAGATATTAAAGAGAAAATGAGATATAAAATAGCAAGTGGATAGTTATTTTGATTATAACAAGTGCATTTTATAAGTAAAAAAATATTAAAAAATTTATATTTTAAAAGTGTCTTTTTAAATATAACATCCAATATAAAAATTTGTGTGTTTTAAAGTGAGACGGATGAGGAAGTAACTCCTTTAACATTCACATTTCACCAACTTCTTAATCGGGTAAGGGATCAAACAAAATAGAGGCTTTTGAGAGCGATTGCTAAACGAATTGTCGGTTGTTATCTTCGAATAAAATTGATAATAATAATAATGCCAAGAAATAAAATAGAAAATAATATACTCCATTATATTATACAGTAGTAATTATCAATCGGTAGACGTGGTTAACACCTACTCTAAAGAAATGTCAAGATTACGTGCAACAATAATTTTGTGATCAAAATTTATAAATGTAATTGCACGACTTATTCATCATTGAACCCATAATTTTAGTAATTAGGTAGAAAAGAGAAGAGAGATTAGATGGGCCTACCCATGTTCGGGCACATGCACGTCGTTATATACAAAACATCACTATCTTTTCAATTCCTTCAAAATTTGTATGTACTCCCTCCCACCCGCTACAAGGTCTACACTATTCTCATTGGGCGTCTCATTACAAACTGCACACTTTCTAAAATGACAAAGAATCTTTACTATTTCACCTACTAATTCTCTCTCCTAGCTACTTTACTTTTATACTCACAATACCAATCAACTCACTATTTTCTACCCCACTTTCTCTCTCCAACCTTACTTTTCATACTCAAAACACTTACTCCACTAACTTTCTCCTTAATTCGCGTGCAAACAGTAACTGTGCGGGTTGTAGCGGGACGGAGGAAGTATTCATTTTGGTGGAGAGAGAAACAAAATACTTTTATCATTTTTTTTATTTTTGTTTTTTTGAATACTTAACCTATATTGAAAAAATGTACTATTTGGTGATAACAAAGTGCGATTTTCACAAAAACTGAACGGAGGCAATCACACCATAATATATGAATACATGTGACACACCCCTGCTCATATGAAGTTCAGATACCCAAATCCCTTGCAAACAGTCTTGTAACGATTTGATTTGATTTGAATCAAGGTTTGATATTGAACTGAACTAAATTATTCAGTTTGGTTTGGTTTTTAAGCATTGACAGTTAGCTAGGTTTGAAAATTGAAAAATCATGTGGCTTGATTTGGTATGTAGTCTAACCCCTACTAAACAGACAGAACCAAATCATGTAATTTGATTTGGCAATATAAAATATTTTAAAGTAGAAGTTGAATATTATATTTGTAAATACATTTTCAAGGAAAGAAAATGGGTACAAATTGGTCTGTATGGGAGTGAAGGCAAAGAGAATACTATACTTAGGTTGGATTGGGGATGGCAATTTCTCAGCCTCATTTAAAAAAATAAAATAAAAAATTGGGACAAACACTGAAATGAAAACATCCTTTCATGCATACAAGATGTATCAAATCTTCAACTATTGTCTCTTTCTGCATAGGAATCATACCAATGTGGATAATAGGATTTGCTTGTTAGCCCATACATATATTTTAATGGAATTATCAATTTTGGGCCACATACCATTATCTTATTTAGATTTTATAATAATATTTTATATGGTTAAAAGCATTTCTAAAAAGATATTAACTATAGAAAAAGAAAAAGAAACAACATTGTAAATACTAAGTACATAGACAAATTAATTGTCTTAAAAATTAAAAAAAAAATTAGTTATTTTTCTTCAAATAATCTGCAAAGTCGATTTTCATCATTTCCGATGAAGTTAAAGACTCTATTTTTGACTTGAGAATATGATAAAATAAAGCAAAATGATTAATCAAACTGTCTGTGCTTTTTTTTATAAATGAAGCAGCAGTCCAGTACATGCAATTTTTGACGCAATTTTTTTTTATCATGGGATATACAGAAACAGTCTCTCTTTAATTTAACACAAGGGAAATGCTGTATACATCCAAGGCTCTTACCCCACCGTAGGTGACATCATTTATGATAATGAGATGATGTCGATGGTGTTGCTGTAATCTGCAAAGTTGATATTTTTGAGGGATACTATTTTTCTTATTGGATAACTAATTAGCTACGGGGGGTGACAACTCAACTGGTGTACAAGACATACCCAAAGAATATGCGCCACTAGAGAAGATATTAACAAGTAGTAGGAAAAGAAAATAGAAATTTGCATTATCTTTAAATGTTACTTATTCAAGAGTAGTAGGATCCATCTCCATGTGATACTAAAAGCACAATAGACTCTTTTTTGAACCCTTTTTTAAGCATAATTTGGCAAAATATGGTGTGGGGGTCTTGAATAGAGGTAGCCATCAAGATGTTAAATTAGCTAGCAACCACAAATGAGCATGTGCAATTTATCCAAATGTTGTGTGTTAGGAACCCATGAAAGTGCCCCTCACAAGGCCTTGTCTGTTTGTTTTAGTTCCACTTGGAACTGGAACTGCTGCAACGACTAATTTATTGTTAAGCTGCGTTCGACATTCTTTTTATAGAGTGGTTGGACCAAGTCAATCGTTAAATAATCAAATGAAGCTATGACGATCGATAAAAAAAATAAGATGTGGCCAATTTTTTTCTATATCGAAGCGTATCAACAAATTAGTCGTTGCAACAGATATTCTCTTTCTAATTTAATGTGACTAAGTTAATGTAGATATAGAGAAAGATAGTAGAACATGGAAATGGACCCTAAAACAAGAGGGTCATGATTTGTCACTTTTATAAGAGGATAGTAAGTGAGATGGTCTTGGATAGCAGCCACAGAAAGTCCCCACATGATCTTCCATGGAGGTGCAGTTTGTGTGATGTAGTTGCTGCCAATGTGGCCATGTGCATTGAAATGGTCTGTCTGTTTGGAGCCCCATGGCCATGGTCCCTCCCTGATGGTGGCAACTAGTCAGTTACGTTTGGGGTCCCCTCACCTAGGAGTTTATGTTGGTTTAATATCCATGTGATCACCCCAAACTCCGTTTCCAAGTTATTTAAGACCTTTTTTTATTTATTTTTTATCAAATTACTAGTATATGCCCATGTCCAAGGACACGGTTGGTTTTTTTTTTTAATTTTTTTTATTTATTTAAAAAAAAAAAATTTAAGGGCAAAATGGGAAAGGGACAAATGTATGAGGGCAAAATGGAAATTTCGCCGCTTGGAACTGTTCACACCACTGTAGCAGTAGCAAGTACAATCTTCCATTTATACTATAGATGTGTTTTACTTGTTTGTAAATCGCTTCACGTGTACTTACTGGACTGTTGTGAATTGACAAAAAAAAATGTGACGTTTATTATGGGGCGTATGGGAAAGTAATTAACTAGCACGAGTTCAAAACATGAACAGCCAGAACTTCAGCAGAAATATAACACGCCCAGTGTTATTTCAGTCAACATTATGCCCAGCCAGAAAATAATACCATCTGTTTCTAAACGAACAAAACCCAATGAAGTGCATAATCTGTCGAGTTAAAACCTAAACCTATGATGCTCGTAATATTTGGTTTACCCCGTGGGATCCTTCTCGAGACTAAAATACGAGTGTCCGACGCGAAAACAGCGGGATAAACCAAATAGTCCGAGGTTAAAACACAATGGAATGATTAAATTTTCCTAAGAAGGTACTTTCTCCATCCCCATAATAAATATCACAATTTTCTTTTTGATCCGTTTCGAAATAAATGTCTCATATCTAAATAACGAAAGTATTTTAGTGCAATTTTACCATTAATGTACAAACAATTGAAACATATTTCTTGATAACATTGACAAATTGAAAGAAACGGGCAAAATACGTTTACCCCCAAAAGTATCCGCTGATTCCCAGTTTGCCTCCTCGTTTGAAAAGTCGGTCTGTTTGATACCTAAGTTTTCAATTTTTCCCACTTTAACACCCCCCCCCCCAGCAGCTCAAACATGCGTTAAAAAATCTGACCGAATCTGTCACTCACGTGTGTGTCACATGATGGTTATTTTTGTCTTTTCACTGTGCAGAAGTTTCAAACGACGAAGTAGGGTAACAAAGCTAAATAAAATAGAGAAGAAAAGGAAAAAATTAAAAAGGTAAAGCAGAAAGAAAAGATAAAAAAATACTCCTATAAAAAACCAAATCCAGTTAACCCCAAATTACCCCTTGATTTCCGTCCAAATGATTCCATATTTAGACCAAACACGGAGGATCATAGCAAGCTCAATTCCGATGTCGCTATTTTCATTGACTTGGATCATGATTGGAATGTCGATTTCTGGGTACCGGGCTTCGAACATCCGGCAGTCTAAGGTGAGGTTGTGGATGGTGTTGTCACGGGATTAGTGGTTTGGGAATTAGGGTTTTAGTGGGTTTGGGAGGAACCCAGGAATTCATGCCGTGAAAGATCTACAATTTTTTCAAAACCTTCAATGTTTGATTGAGAACATAACCCAGATATGTTCATTTGCAAAATTTGTAAATTTGATGGTGGTGATAGCATGATGATGATGGACCCGTGGTTGGTGGTTCAAAGAAGTTGCGGTGAAAGACATAAACATCTTTTTCTTTTTTCCTTTTTTTTTTTAAATGTTATTTTCTCAATACGACATCGTTTTGAATCAATTTATATTGGAAATACTTAAATGTCCATCACATAACGAAACACGTGCAATTTAGCATTAGTCTTCTTCTAACGGGGATGTAAAGTGAGAATCAATGGATATTTTGGGTGGCTAATTGTATTTTGGCCGAAAGAAACATTTATAGTTGAACGAAGGGAGTAACTGACAATGCCATTAAGAGAAAAGTTAACATAAAAGAATCCCATTTCTCCAACACTAAGCAGAGTTTATAACCAATAAAACATGTTAACTACACCCTGACTCTGAGAAGAAAAGCACAAAGATGATGCAATTCTCTACACTTCACAAGTTAAAAATAAATAAATTTAAACTATAAATGAGAAATATAAAAGAAAAGAAAAAAACCATAAACAACAACAACAATGGATCACACAGGACCTGTCAACATGCTAAAATCCTAGATTTTCTAATACGATGAAAAATAAATTAAATTTTGAAGAAATGATATTTCGGGGAGCCAACGAGGTGTCAGTCTATGAACAATTCAAAAAATGTGGTGAACCAATGGACAATCAAAACGTACTGCTGCTTTCACTGGCAGAGACGGAAGGGCCTTCAGACTTAATGAGATGAGAGTTGCCTCTGCTGCCGATATCAAGCCCCTGGAAACGGCCAAGTGGGTCCTGCTGCTGCTGCTGCATGGACTCTTGATGAACCTGCGCATGGGCTGCTGCAAGAAGAGAGTGGTGGTGGTGAGCTGACATGTTAGCCTGGAAGGAATGGAACTGCTGCTGCTGCTCCGCTTGTTGTTGATGTTGCTGGTTTGAAAAGAAGGAAGATTGGTTATAGGTAACATGGTGCATTCCCAGATTATATGCATCTGAGCCACTGGCCATTTCTCCCGTTGCTACTCTCAGCCTTTCTACTTCCTGCTTCAGTGCTTCATTAAGCGCTGTGTATTTGAAACAAAATATTAATTCAAAAAAGATTTCATTTTATGAGTGTAAGTGTGAATTAAAAATTGTTGTTTGATGAGAGAGGATTTAGTAACTTCTTAAAAAATTGGACATTCAATTTGGGGCAAAAAAATACACATTTATTAGGGACGAGGGAGTAGCATTCATAAAGAAATTGGTAGAAATGTCCTCAAGGGAAGAGGCAACTGAAAAAAGAGAACTGGTAGATAGAAAAATGTGGCTTTAGGTTCGAAAAAACCAACGTAATACTCAAGCTTACCATCACGCAACTGAGCCTGTTGCTCCATAGCTTGTAACCGAAGCTTAAGCTCTGTGTTTTCAGAAGACAGACCAGTTGTATCTCTCTGTAAGAAACAAACAATAATCTACCGAAGTTAAAAGCAATCCATGAAATGACACAAGAATAGAAAGTGAAATAGAGATACTAGCATATATGTATGCGTCAATGAGTATAACATATACTTCTACATAAGTAGGAAACAAACTTGGTCAAGCGAATTTCTCGTATCGCCCTTCCGGCCTTCCCCACCCAACCCACCCCTCAAAACACACACACACACACTCACATGTATCGTAGATTGCATATAATGATCACCAAAAAAGTCTTCCAACAAACTGTAGGTGCCCAATATAAACTCAAAGCATTTGTTCTTTAGATCCTTGAAATTTGGGGATTTTAAAGGGTAGGCTGCCTAATGCAAAACTCATCCATTCTCTTGTCTGAAGCATGTGCAAAGGGTTTATGAGAAGTGGCGAAGCCACCTTGTGGGAAGGGATCATTCGACCCCCTTGTCTTTTGAAAGTTGATATTTTACTACCCTAAAAATTAGAAGGAAAAAAAAAAAAAACTTAACACCAAAATGACAAGAAAATTTCAGTTTCGATCGCCTTTTCTTGAAGAAAAAATAACACAAATTTGTAAATCTGACCCCCTTTCCTAGTTAAATTCGTATATTATTACATAACATTATACGTCTATGATATTCCAATTGCCTTGGCGAAAAAATTCTGGCGTTGTCACTATTTATGAGGCCAAACACTTGGATGCTAATTACTCCCTCCATTTCTAAGTGAGTGTCCATTAACATGATATGTGAAATTTAACAAATATCATGTTCCAATATATACTTGCAATAGAATAGATCTATAATAAGGGTGCTTATATATATTTGCAACTAAAGTTGTTTAAAAATCAACTTATTTCCCTCAAGTTAATAAATGACTGTCATTGAGGGACGGAGTTAGTGGTTTTAAGTGCCTGATTGGCCATCTGTTCATAGCCGTTGGTACTTCTAACAGATATTATCATCATTCTTCGACATAACTGAAAGCAAATCAAAATCCATCTAGTAAAAAGAGTAGCCAAGTCTGGGAAGCCTTTATTTCTGCATTCAAGGGACCATTGAGCTGATGAACTACCCATAATACATACTATAACACTGTACTTACTATAATTAGCTTTACAGTTGAATTCAGAAAAATAACAATCGTCCACCTACTGCAAATGACCGAGTGAGACAACTAAGAACATAAATTTAAAACATTAAACGACTTAGTTACTTAAATCACCTGAAACAGTGTCAGTTGTGCAGAAAGAGTGGTTGCTTCTGTTTGAAGTGTATGCACTTTTCTTTCAAGCTCATTTATATAACGCGCCTTCCTCTCTTTTGAACGAGCAGCAGACTGTCGATTAGCCAGAATCCTGTATAACGTAAAGCATCAGATAATCTGACAGCACACTTCAAACTAACAATAGAAGTCATGGCAACTCAAGATGCGACACATAAGATAAAACAAAAATATCTGCAATCAGTTACAGTAATTCTTTTTTGCAAGACTAGAAGAGTACTGTGGTGTACATACACAAAAATAGAGGAAAGGCTACATAAATCAAAGCTAGAGAGAGCTGAAATAACAAAGAGCAAGACAAGCAAGTGAGATATTTTTCTCTCCAATTTTACAAATAAAGATTTTTTATGTTTACTTTGGAGACCGTTTGTTTATCCAAATCTATTAAAGATGAATTTTATTTTGCAATATAAACAATCTTCTTCGATTTTCATCAGTTCCCCATAATATAATTTTTTTTTCCAAGAAGCAGTACACTACTCACTGCGAAGACCACTGGAGGAGCCACCTTTGTGGCATAGGGGTCATTTGACCCTTTAATTTTGGAAAGTGCCAATTTTATCACCTTAAAAATTTAAGAAAAAGACTTTTTACTAAAAAATAAAATTTCTATTAATTTTGACGCCCTCTATTTTTGGGCAAAGTTTGCAGTATATTATTCCTTTTAACCACCTAGTTGGACACCGTAATTAAAATAATCACCCCTAAAGCAATATTGACCCTTTCCAAAAAAGTCCTAGCTTCGCACTGCTGCCGGAACTCTTTACAAATATAAAATGTTATATAAACAATAAAAACACGTCCCATCAAACAAAAAAATCCTAAATATCACAAATTACATTAAATACTACTCCCTTTGACTCTGAAAGATAGTCTCATTGTATTTTTTTATAGTAAAATCAAATAAAATTTGATCAAGATTTAGTGAAAAAGTAGTTATCCAAATAAAATTCAAAAAATGGTTATTGATCCACAGTGAATAATACTATCAGTAACTATTTTAATGATTTTATTAGGATTGCGCAAGGAGGAGAAAGGGCATGTGTAGGTGAAAATCTTCATGTATTTTTGGTAGTCAAATCAAATAAAATTTGACCGGGAGCATAAAACTATGGATTACCAATCATCAACAAGCACTAATAACCAATTTCAAGAACCCTTAGTTGTATTTCATAAAAGTTGTGTCAGTCTCCTTTTTCTTAAGAGTCTCAGTCTTCATCGTTTCTAGATGATGAAACTTGGAGAGTTTACATTCTTATGTGCCAACATAAATGTATCCTTGATATTCTTAATTTTAGCCTTAGTATGTGCTCTGCAAACCAAATTTTGAGCCACTCATTCTATACGTTCTGAACGTGAACAACTTAAATTAAGCCTAAAAATGTGCTCTGCAGTGACAAAATTTAAGCCACTCTTTTAAGCATATTGAACATTTACTAAGCATTTCAACGTTCATCACAAGCGTATAGCCTCTCGAAAGTGTTGATTTTTTTAAAGATACAGTAAAAAAAAAAAAAGGGGAAACCCCGGTGCGCCAAGCGCTCCCCGCCAAGCGGGGGTTGGGAGAGGGAACCATTTGCTAGAGCCTTCCCCTGACAATTGCCAAGAGGCTGTTCGCCAAGGTTCGAACCCGTGACCTTATGGTCACCAAAGGAGCAACTATAAAATTTTGATAAAGCTGAAATCATGAAAAGATGGATTCAACTAGCTAACAACTTCCATTTGCTTTGACTGACAACATTAAAAAAAAATGTAAGCTACATGGTAGCTGTAACTCTCAAAAACATGCATAACTTGGTTCAAAAAGTATAGTATTGCAAGCAGTTGACTGATCTTAGGTAAAGTTAATGCAATTTTGGTGAAGGCAGTTTACTATGCTTACCACAATCAACAGTCGTTTGTTGACATTTACTTCTAATGACAAATGAAAAAAAATTAAAAAATCTCCGAGTGGTGTGACATCTGATCGCATCTCGACAATAGCAAGAGAAAGTTCCAAACTTAAGCCACAATCAGTCTTATCCCTCAAAAAAATCAAGATAAAACTATCTTAATTAATGATTAAATATCACATCAAGGGTCACCATATAAAGCAATCCTTTGTTCAATTGAACCAGGATAAGTTCCTCCCCACTTATAATTTGACCTAAGTTTGACTTGATTGACCATTAGATTCACTTCAACAAGTGTCTACTTCAGATTAGATTTCACGATAACTTGTGTTCAATTCCAGCTCATTTCTTGAATTAAAGTAGCTAAATTAGAATATAACTCGAATCATAATATGCAATAATCTATAGACGGATTGATTACCTCTTGGCTCGCTTCGGATCAAGTGCCCACAACTCAGCTAACTTTTCTGGAGCCATGGCCTTCTTAGCCTCAATACTCTCACAACCGAACAAACTCGAACTATCAACAGAATTACTATGCCTATGCCGTGGTCTCATGCTCTTCTCTCCATCACCACCAGTATCCTCACCACCTCCGCCACCACCAGCATTGTCAAGACCACCATCATTCAATCCAGATCCAAGCTTTTCAATGTCCATGTAAGTACAGAACAAATCATCCTCAGATCCGATCTCTTCAAAACTTCCTGAAGGCGCATCGAAGGGGTCGGAGACCAGATCTAGGTCGTCCGGAAGTCGGAAATTCATCTCGGAGTGAGCGCGGCGGTGGTGAGAAGGCCGGAAAGAGGTGGCCGGAGGAATAGGAAAGGGAGTCATAGAGACTGCATTTGGCGGCTTAGGGTTTGGATTTGATGGATCTTGCATTGTTCAAGTGCAATGCTCTCTCTCTCTAAAGTGTTGAAAGAGAAGTTGGTTAATGGACTGAATGGAGGGAATTATGGGGGGAGGGGATTTGGAAGGTAATTAACAGTTAAATGGGAAAGAGAAAGGAAGACAAGTTGACAAAGGAAGCTTTTTTCCAGGACAGTATGGATCTCGTGGACTGATAGTGTATGGTTCCCCATTGCTTTCCTTTTTCTCTTTTTTTTTTTCTCAAAATAAATTTCTATTTTACAAAATACGTAGTCCAGTTAGTTTAAGATTTTTACTTTTTTTTTTTTTTTCTTTGTCTCAAAGTTTTTAATTACTTCATTTTCCTAAATGGCAATAACCTACTTACTACAAGTTTTAGAAAAAACATGTTTCTCCATAAGTTATAAAAAGTTCACTTTCATTCTTACAAATATCGAGTTTAGACCTTAAAACATTGAGTTTATGCTTTAAAATACATAGAAAATAAAATAATGAGTTTAGGCGTTAAAACAGTGAGTTTAAGCTAGAAAATAAAATAGTGAGTTTAAGCCTTAAAACAGTGAGTTTAGGTTTTAAAACACTAGGTTGATGTATTTAAAAACATGATTTTTTATAACTTATGGAGAAACGGATTTTCCCAAAAAATTTGTGATTACACTTATAATAACAATTCGCTTATTATTTCATACATATTTTTTATATCCTATTTTAATTTTCACACTCACAACATTTTATTTAATCCGCAAAATTAAAATCGAAACATTAAATTGTGGCTGAGAAAGTATCTTTTATTTTTTTTAAATTTAATAATTATCAATCATTTAAGTAAGGGGGAATGTCGAATAAGTTTTAAAAAAAATCATAATACTCGATAAGTTTATTCTCATTTTGCATTATTATTTAATATACTGCATCATACAATGGCATATAATACTGTATTTATGGTGGCAATGGGCGGCGGCCAGTGACTGACAGCCGGAGATGGCAACCGAAATTCAGCAATCGACGACAGTATTGTAGATGATATATCATAAGTTTAAATAATGCATTTTGCATGCAGTATAATATATTGCTGCATAATAATTTATCAATATTTTAATTTAATGAGTAACTTGAGAAAATAGTGATTTATACATAAATAAAAAACTTAAAATTCCCATTATTAAACTACAAATTCTAATACACTTGCATTAATGGAGTAATAGTGACATTGTTAAGGAATTTTGTATGTGTATCATATATTCTACTAAAAACACTTAAATCTCAATCTTCTTAACCCTTTCTCCAAGTTAAAATCGTATACTACCTCTGTCCCCCACATACATACGTGTACATTTTGCCATTTTGGGTGTTTTAAATCTACGTGCACATTTTTTAAAATGGAAAGGAATCTTTACCATTCTCTTCACTCATTTTCTCTCCTACATTATTTTTATACTCACAACACCATTATAATTTACTATTCCCTCCACGCATTCTCTCTCCTATTTTACTTTCACACTCACAACACTTTCAATATAATACTCCCTCCTGAATTTATGCGCAAAAGTTAAAGTGTGCAACTAGGTTCGAAACCGAAGGAGTATACTCCCTCCGTCCCACGTGATAGTGAACTAGCTTTTTGGGTGTAGGAATTAAGAAAAAGTGATGTAAGAAAGAGAAAAAGTTAAATGTTGTGAGTATGAAAAATTAAATAGGAGAGAGAATGAGTGGGAGGAATAGTGAGGAGAGAGAATGTTGTGAGTGTAAAAGTGAAGTAGGAGAGAGAATGAGTGGGTGAAATAGTGAATATTCTTTGCCATTTTGGAAAGTTTGCATTCACGTGGGACGGACCAAAATAGAAATAAGTTTGCATTCACGTGGGACGGAGGGAGTATTCATTTGATGAGACAAAATGAGTACTCGTTAGCCTAATTTGAAATCGTGACAGTCCAGCTTTTCACAGAAGCTAAAGAGTAATGATTGCTCGAAATTTATCCATATCTCTCGTTTAATCAGATGCGTAAGATTTGTACATTTTCACTTTTGAAAACCAAATTATAAGAGTGACCAAAATGCATACTCACTCACTCTGTCCCGTAACAAGCGACACAGTTACTGTTTCGCACGAAAATTAAGGAAAAAGTGAAAATGTTGATGTGTTGTGAGTGTAGATAGTTGAGTAGGAGAGAGAATGAGTGGGGTGAATAGTAAATTATAATGGTGTTGTGAGTATTAAAATAATGTAGGAGAGAGAATGAGTGGAAAGAATAGTAAAGATTCTTTGCCATTTTAGGAAGTGTGACTTATCAATGGGACACCCAAAATAGCAAAGTGTGTCACTTGTTGTGGGACGGAGGAAGTATTATCAAAGGAAAAATTTTCCCGGAGCCCTCTGTCCAATTTTTTTTTCCTTTAAATTTTTTTTTTTATAAATTCTAAATAAATAGTTATCTTTATATTTAAATTTCTCAGACACCCCTAGGCTTCTCCTCTTCTCCCTCCCCTCAACTTCATTTATAACATCTCTCTCTAAAAATCACACACACCCAAACTTTTCTCTCTATAACCTATAACCATCTTCGACGAAGTCAGCAGTGGATCTCGGGCGATGGCAAAGGCGAAGTTCTCCTCTCTTCCCTTCGTTTCTCTCACACAAGTCACCTTCCTCTGCCAACGAACTCTCATATTTGTTCAGATCTTAGTGTTATTTTGTGGATCTTAGTGTTATTTTGTGGAGACGAATTGGTAGATTGTGTTTTGAATTTTTTTGGTTGCCTAATTTAGGAGTTGGAATAGACAATTACTACAAACATTTGCAACCAAATCCTACCCGAGATTACTTAGCATCGCAAGTCACCTCATTACAGTCAACTTCTTCTTCTCCCTGGGCAAACCCTTTAAATACCCTTTTCTCTTTCCCACTTTCCAACCTTCCCGTTCTCAACTGTTAATGTTAGATCATGTGTTGCCTTGAATGTTGTCCCAATTGTTGCAAATCAGTGTTGCTATTTAAATTTGGCAACACCAAAATAGTTACTGTATTTTTCACAAATAATAATGTGTAAATTAATGTTTTAATATCAGTTGTTAGTCTGCTTGAGATGAGCTTGAATGGTAAACAGAAACTGCCCAGGCGTGATTCACGAAAAAGATAAGAAAATTAATATATAAACATGTGATTTATATGATTAATTAATGATCAAGTAAATGAGATATTATTTAGCTATTCAGGGGGAGATCAAGTCAGAGTACAAGGCATCTACAGCTGAGAGGTACAAGCAAAAAAAGCCATGAATACCTAGTCTTCTACAAATGAGGCGAGAAGGCTAAAAAGGAGGAAACAAACTCAAGATTGTTAAATGATCATTTTGAGTAGGCTCCAAGTTTTGGAGGCCTATAATAGTGCAGTAGATCTTCATTGAAGATCATCCAATTCAGAAAACGCAAATCTGCACAAGAAAAGAATTCTGCTATTCAAGTGTTGCCATTCAGTGTTGGCAACACTCTGTCCGACACTCGAGAGTTTCATATAAATTTTTATAATTTTGTCAGTTTTTGAGTGTTCATTTTCAGAGAGAGTTCTTTATTTATTATTCCTTGAGTTAATGATTATTTATCATTAAGGGAACTTCTTTGACCTTGTATTGAATTCATATTATTAATAAAAAGGTCTTGCCCTCCTGGCACCCATCAAGTTATATATTTATATAATTTGATAAAAATTATATTCTTGTGTATTGTTTTTATTCTTTCGCTGCAAATTAGATTTATTTCTATTTATTTGTGTTTTTCTTGAATTGGTGTGTGTTGTTGTTAGTGTTGCCAACACTAAGGATAACACTTGTGAGTTTCGTCTCACTTTGTGAGTTTAGCCTCACTTTGCTAAGCCATAGACAATTTCATCACCCTTTCCAATAGCTGACATGCTATCACAATGTATCATGACAGGAGGTACTGGCTTATTCCAGCATGAAATATTCTCTAGAAAATTTCTGAGCCATTCGGCTTCTTCTCCAGCCTTATCTAAGGCGATAAACTCTGATTCCATTGTGGAACGAGCTATACACGTTTGTTTAGAGGATTTCCAAGACACGGCTCCACCACCAATGGTAAATACATACCCACTTGTGGATTTTGAGTCTTTTGTGTCTGATATCCAATTTGCATTACTGTTTCCAATACAGCTGGATATCTCGTATAATGTAATCCATGATTTATGGTATGCTTTAAATACCTAAGCACTCTTGTTAGTGCTTTCCAATGTTCAGTATTTGGATTACTCGTGAATCTACTCAGTTTACTAACTGAGTATGCTATGTCCGGTCGAGTACAGTTTGTTAAGTACATCAAACTTCCTATGACTCGAGCATAATTTAATTGTGATACTGGGTCACCTTTATTTTTGGCTAAATGTAGACTTAGATCTACCGGAGTTTTAGCCGGAGGCAGATCGAACGCTTTGAATTTCTTAAGCACATTCTCGATATAGTGAGATTGTGATAAGACAATTCCGTTATCTGTCCTAGAGATCTTTATCCCTAGAATAACATCTGCTTGACCCAGATCTTTCATGTCAAAGTTCTTCTTTAACATCTTTTTGGTTTTCATGATTATATCATGATTACTTCCAATGATTAACATGTCATCCACGTATAGATATACAATCACATATTCATCGGGTGTGCCTTTAATGTATACACATTTCCTTTAATGTATACACATTTGTCACACTCATTTATTTTGAACCCGTTCGACAACATGGTTCGGTCAAACTTCTCGTGCCATTGTTTTGGTGCTTGTTTAAGACCGTACAATGATTTGACAAGTTTACAGACCTTTTGTTCTTGTCCATGTGCAATGAACCCTTCAGGTTGTTGCATATAAATCTCCTCATCTAATTCTCCATTTAGAAAGGCCATTTTCACATCCATTTGATGTATCTCAAGGTTATGTAGGGCTGCAATAGCAATGAGAACACGAATGGATGTGATCCTTGTTACAAGAGAATACGTATCAAAGAAGTCATATCCTTCTCTTTGTTTGAACCCTTGAGCTACCAATCTAGCTTTGTACTTGTCAATAGTTCTATCTGCTTTGTACTTCCTTTTAAGGATCCATTTGCAACCCAACGGTTTGCATCCTGGAGGAAGATCTACTATCTCCCAAGTATGATTTTGCATGATGGACTCAATTTCACTATTGATAGCTTCTTTCCAGAGAGGAGTTTCTGGACTAGACAAAGCTTCTTGCAATGTCCTTGGTTCATCATCTAACATGTAAGTTAGAAAGTCCGGACCAAAGGTCTTAGCTACCTTTGTCCTCTTACTTCGTCTTGGCTCTTCATCTTCTTGAGAAGAACCAATAGCCGTATCATAAGTTCTTTTGTTTGAACTTGCTTCATTCTTTTCCTTACATGGAAATTTAGTTTCAAAGAATCTTTTACCGCATTCCTTGATTCTATAGTCATTCCTGCCGTTATATCAGGAATTTCAGACTTGTGTACTAAGAGTCGATATGCACTACTATTGTTTGCATATCCAATGAAAATGCAATCAATGGTTTTGGGTCCTATCCGCACTTGTTTAGGTTTAGGTATTTCTACCTTTGCTAGGCACCCCCACACTTTAAGATAATTGTAGGAAGGCTTTCTTCCATTCCATAATTCATATGGAGTTTTATCTTTATTCTTGTGTGGTAACTTGTTAAGAATGTAGTTAGCTGAAAGGATTGCTTCCCCCCACAAGTTGTCGGGTAAGCCCGAGCTGATCAACATTGTGTTCATCATCTCCTTAAGAGTTTGATTTTTCCTTTTAGCGACTCCATTTGATTGAGGTGTGTAAGGAGCAGTCATTTGATGAATAATGCCAGCGTCCCAGCAAATATTTTCAAACGGTGCTACATACTCTCCACCTCTATCACTATGAATCTTCTTAATTGTTACATTAAGTTGATTCTCAACTTCATTCTTATATCCTTTGAAAGCTTCTAAAGCTTCATCTTTGCTTCTCAAAAGATACACATGACAATATCTAGTGCAATCATCAATGAACGTTATAAAATACTTCTTCCCACCTCTAGTTTGCACAAGTTTTAAATCACATATGTCCGTATGGACTAATTCTAGAGGGGTAGTATTTCTTTCAATAGTGGGGAAGGGTGACTTCGTCAATTTTGCTTCCACACAAATTTCACACTTATTTTCTGAATCAAATTTAATTTTAGGAAGTAAATTTAAATTTACTAACCTACGTAATGAATTTAGATTCACATGTCCTAATCTATCATGCCATAAATTAGAACACTCAGACAATAAGCAACAACATCTTTATTCTTCGCCTCTGGGCGGAACACGTTCATTACATTCATTTTAAAAAGTCCTTTATCAAGGTACCCTTTACCTATAAATTGACCCATCTTGGTCAATATAAACTTATCAGACTCAAACACTAGCCTAAATTCGGCCTTGTTCAATAACGGGCCGGAGACTAAGTTTTTACGGATGTCTGGGACATGCAGAACATCCATTAAGGTGAGTTCTTTGCCGGATGTCATTTTCAGCACCACCTTGCCGAGTCCAACCACGTTCGAAGTTGCAGAATTTCCCATGTACAACTTCCTTCCACTGCAGGGAACATATGATGAGAAACTTTCTCGATCTGCACAAATGTGGCGCGTTGCTCCGGTATCAATCCACCATTCCCTTGGGTTATCGTCCAATTTAGCAAGATTGGCTTCAAACACTACGGCGGACAGATCAAGCTCTGACAGGTCTAATGGGACAGTCCTGTCTTCTACCACATTTGCTTGTGGACGGTTGCCATTCTGGTTGTTTGTTTTGGGATGCCGACAGTCTTTAGCCTTATGGCCAGGTTTGCCGCAGTTGTAACAACCTCCCTTGAACTTCTTGGCGTTTGTGTTCCCCTTTTTAGCATTCCCAGTAGCCTTCCTCTTCTTGCTGGTACTTGCTTCAGCCAAGTTCACTTTTGCCTCTACTGATGTAGTCCTGCCACTCTTGCTTTCGGATTTTCGATTGTCTTCCTCAATCCTTAGCCTCACGATCAGGTCCTCAAGCATCATTTCCTCCCTCTTGTGCTTGAGGTACATCTTGAAATCTTTCCATAGAGGCGGTAGCTTCACTATAATGACAGCTACTTGGAAAGATTCCCCGAGTTGCATTCCTTCTGCAATGATGTCGGCAATGATCAGTTGCAACTCACGTAACTGATCCATTACAGTTCGGGAATCAACCATCTTGAAGTCTAGGAATCGGCCGAAAATAAATTTCTTAGTGCCGGCGTCTTCCGTTTTATACTTCTTTTCAAGAGATTCCCAAAGCTCTCTTGCAGTATTTATGCCACAGTACACATTGTAGAGGGCATCATCTAACCCATTTAGAATATAATTGCGACACAGGAAATCGCTATGATTCCATGCGTCCAATGCTATTCTTGCTTGTGGGTCACCTTCATCTTCGAGGACCGTTGGCGGTGATTCTCGCAAGAACCGTGCCAAACTGAGGATGGTTAGGTAGAACAACATCTTCTGCTGCCATCTTTTGAAATCTGTACCGATAAATTTCGCCGATTTCTCTGCATGGGTATGGAGGGGAGCAGCAGGAGTTGGGTTAGGAGTATGGACGGGAGGTACAGAAGATCCCGAGCCAGGGGGAGGAGTAGGAGCGGAGGTGGAGTCGGATGCCATTCTTTAAACACACAAATATTGTCTTACGATTGTTGGAAAAAATGAGTGTATTTAAAAAATAGCTTTGAAAAAGAAAACGGGACGGAAAAATATTTCTCTAAAATAAAATAAGTCGAGGCAAGAGTTTGACTCTTTTTCCGTAAGACAATATTGCCCCGTATACGAGTGCTCACGGTCTACGGCAATTGTCCCCAAGATACAACGACTTTCGGGAATTTCAGATTGCAGCACAACAACTCTGAAACTATCGGGCGAACTACTGAATACTCGAAATTTTCTTGGACTCTTAATGCAAGACTTCTGAATGCTAGGATGCTTTTAGAGAATAGAATGCTTGAATGATTTGGATCGGAATGAAATGAGGAGGAGGGGGCTATTTATAGTTATTGAAGAGATGGGGTGTATATTGGGAATAGACACAAATTGCACCCGTTAAATCTGGACCGTTGGATCTAAGCAAATTGGATGGAGGAGATCTGTTGGGTTGACCCTAGTAGCCTTGACCCGCCTCTTCCAATAGACACGGGTCGCCCCAAATCTTTTCACCAACCATTGCAACCCATGAACCTAAGCGGGCTGCCCAATTCACCTACCAAACCCAAGCGGTCCTTAGCCCACTTTCTGAACCAACCCGGTCCGCCATCTTCCCACATCCATGATTCGGCTGGCCCAATTCCATTAGCCCAGCCGAGCCACACCCATCTGAACCGCACTGAGCCGAATTCCGTCAAAAGTTTAAGGCTCCTCAGCTCCCAGTGACCGATGCGTATGTGGGAAGTGCAAAGTGCGCCCTAAACCGCCCATTCTGCCCTTCGCGCGTTTCGCGGGTTATGGGTCTATTTTGAGCTAGAACAAAACTAGTTCAATAGCCCACTTGGATGCATGGTTGACCCAATGGTCCAACTAGGTTGGCCCAAGAAGATCAACTTGATATCTCCTTCCTTGGATGCTCACATTAATAAAGTGGAGTAACTTCCCTTTTCCTAACAATGTGGGATATGGCTTTTCCATTCCAACTTCTCTTCAATTAACAACATTAAGTTGCTCACTTTAACCATTAATTTCTTATTCACCCGAAATTGGTTTTGAGAAAATAAATATATCATTTTAATCTACACTAAATGTAGATTAATTATTTGCAACTTATTTCTATTTTTTACAAAATAGAAACTTCTAGAAACTTGGTTAAATATTGGTCAAACACCAATAATACTACCAATTTCTAACATAATTAATAAAAATGAAAAAAAAAAAAAGAAAAGTTTTTAAATAGAAACTAATGCTAAATCTGATGAGACTATTCTGTTTGAGAAGGGCACAATGGAATAATAAGAAGATGCATATTTGGTTGGTCAAAGTCAACGATATAGAGTATGAATGAAGCGATGCTATGCTTTAGAGATACTACACATAATGTGATGTGGTGGTAATATCCACAAATTATTGAAAGAAAACATTAACCGACTCGCAATAGCTTAAATTATGAGATGCTCTTGTGTGAAACTAGTTCTAGGATAAGTTATTTTAGAATCTATTTTGCGAAAGTGTCTTTTTTAGTACAATAAAGTGTCTGATGCAATATAAATAAAGTGTCTGATCTATTATGACACTAATAAACACATTTAAATCGATTGTAATGTTAAATAATGCAGTGATATTGTTGAAAAATAGTACCTGCTGTAGTGTTAAAAAGTGTCTGTTATAGTATTGAAAAGTGCCTCTTATAGTATTGAAAAATGCCTGTTGTAATATTGAAAAATGTCAAGTGAATTAAAAAACACATGCATGTTGTAGTATCAAAAAGTGCCTTTTGTAGTATTGAAAACTGCCTTCTACAGTATCAAAAAATGCCTGGTGAATTTTCGTAAGTTTCAAGTGAGTTCAAAAATACATGCCTGTTGTAGCGTTAGAAAGTGTCTCTTGTAGTATTCAAAAACTGTCTTATACAGTGTCAAAATGTGTCGGTGCGTTTTTCGTAAGTTCGAGTTATTTACAAAAATGTCACCGCGCCTATTGAAAAGTTCTACTTATTTACAAAAATGTCATCGCGCACATTTTAAAACACGTTCTGCGCTCAGTGAGCGTAGAACACGTTTCTCCAAAGATTTTGTGTTAAATTATATTAGCAAATTAAAATTCACTTATCTCATAATAATAAATAACCATTTTTTATTTGCTTTAAAATAAATATCGATTTTTTAAATAGCATATTAATATTAATATAATATTATTATTTTATAAGTAATGTACAAACTTTTTAAATATTTTTTTTTTAGAAATTGACGACTGCGACACTAATTATTATGGGTAAAAAGGATACTATATTCTATTTTTCCGTTAACCTTTACGAACACCATTTTATTGGGGCTGAGAAGTGGAAAAAATAACAACACTTGCAGCCCACCTGAAACAAAATCTATAACTATATAAAGGCTGAAGTGCAAAGCACTTCAGCACACCCCCAATTTTCCCGCTCAAACTAGAACCTAGACTAAATAGAGACTAGATTCATTATCCCTCTAATGCCAATTACTAAGCACACCCATTTTAATAACCCCAAAATATCAATTAAAACCAAAAATATTTACTCCAAAATAAAACGTCTCCTCCAATTCCCCATTTCATTCTCTCTTTCTCCCCCTTTTTCTCTTTCTCTTTCTCTCTCTCTCTCTCCAATCGCTTTTCCCCAAATATGGCGTTTCTCTTTCCCCATGGTTTCTGCCGACCCCTCTAGCTTTCCATGGTCACCGCCGCTCTCCCTTCTCTCTTCTCTTTTCTCTTCTCCCAAATAAGACTGCTTTTGATTCTTTGAATCATTTGGTCACATAGGTTGTTGCTTTTTAATTCAAACAACTGTAGCTCCAAATCCTTTATCAATGGCAAATCATCATTCTTGGCACGACCCTCTTCTTATTACTGACGTTTCCCACCAGCAAAATCAGTATCAATTTACTCACTGTAATCCTTTTGCTTTTATATTTTTTCAATCAATTTAGACATCTACCCAGTTTTCTTAAAGTCTTTTACCCAAGATTTGATTTTCTTGATAAATTCTTTCACCCTTTTTGTTTGCAGACCCTTTAGTCGAATCGCATAGCTCGCTGACTTTGACCATGGCAGATCCTGATGATTCTCGTCCTAATAAGATTGATGGTAATCCCTCCTTCTTTGTATATTGGTTGGGTTTTGTAATTTGTCAATTTTCGTATCCCATTTGAACACAGAAAATGGAGTTGATTGAATTTCTTTTATTCTCTTGCTTATTGTAGCCCAACACGCTGCTTATTTGTTACAGGTGGAAGAACCACGTGTTGCAGATTTTGTTCATGGTGCTGATGTAGTGTGGAAATATATCTTTACCTACTCCCAGTTCCAAGAAATTAGACAAGTCCGCTTCTGAATTTTTAGTTGACAAGGTTTCTGAATATCCTGGTGAAGTATCCATACTTGCACTAGGCCCCATCACAAACTTGGCTCTTGTAAGCTGCAATATCCTAATTCCAGTATTTCGAGTTCTTTATCTCACCTTTTCTTGGAGGAGTGATATATTTGCATTGATCTTTATTAAGGCTGTCAAGAGGGACAAGTCATTCGCAAAAAATGTGAAAAGATTGGTTGTACTCGGTGGATCTTTCTTTGCGCTGGGGAATGTGAATCCTGCTGCCGAAGCAAATGTATGTACAACTATTTCTGCATTTATCTACTATGCTGTCCGAGTTGGAATATATATCTTTTGCATTATTCGAAAGTGAATTCTCACATATGGATAATGGATAATGTCTCAATACTTCTATTTTTTCTGCCCAACTATGAAGGTACTAATTGTTGGATGACGCTTTTGTTTACGTACACCAGAGTGAATGCTTGCAGTTTACATTTTTCTTCTTCCTTTCCTGTTATCAAATCTTTTTTCCTTGCTAATTTATTGAGATATTCCTTTTACTCAGCAAGCACTAATATCCTTTAGCTGACTCCAAATCATTTTGGGAATAAGTCTTTGTTGTAGCTGTTGAGTTTCCTTTAGTTTCTGTCCATACTTCATACCAATAGAACTGCTGTTCCCTTGCTAATTTATTGAGATATTCCTTTTACTCAGCAAGCACTAAAAAATCTCGAAAGCAAGCTAACGAAGGAATTTTTTTTTAATTTCCTTCCCTTTCTTTCCCTTTCTCTCCATTTTTAAACTCGGAAGCAGGTCATAAGTATCAAATTAATTTAAGCCATTATCCAATACAAAACTGCACAAATTAATCAGCCATTTCCCAACAAAATTTCTACTACATATTTTCAGTAACATATGTACACATGAAATCTCTTGAAACCCATTTCGGACAGAGCCCAATATAAATACCTTCTAGCATCAAGAAAACTGCTATAAGTATCAACTTAATTTAAGCCATTATCCAATACAAAACTGTTAGAGCTGAGAAAATCGCCTTTGGTTATGACTTCCAGAGCAAGGATAATCACAGAAGTAGACTACATTTTCTGTACATATACACCCACCCGACAGGATTAATCCAAGAAAATCCCTCATCTTACGGAGTCTTTGCATTCAACCCCCTTTTCCAAGGCGTTGTGAAGCATCTCCATCTTCACCCTCCTCGAATGGGATATATAGTTATATACCCCTCAATAAAATTAAACAAGTTTGTACAAGCAACTCTGTGTTGGGAAGTATGGAAAGACATCAGTTTTTGTTATATGAAATGGCATAGTCTTTAATCATCTGCTTCAAGTTCTGCATTAAGATCAGAATATGATGTTTATATACAAGAATTTTTTTAATTTTTTTTGATAGAATATATTTATATACAAGAATGTCAAAACAAATAGAACCAAGATAAAGATTATAGGATTGGGAGGTGGGAGGTGGGGTAGAACCTGCAGTTCTTCATGAAGCACAGCACGACAAATATTTTCTTCATCCGTTTGTGTTTCTGCATAGTGGAATAAGGATTAGACCAACATTGTACTTCAAGAAAACCAAAACTTTAAGGAGGCTGACTTTGCATCAGTAAAGTAAAAAAGTTCAGTTCACTTATTTTAATCAATTTGGAAATGAGACTTTCTTTTCGGGACAAACAAAAGTAGAAAACGGGAACATCTTTATGGGACGGAGGGAGTAGTACATACCGTTCCGTATTGGCGATATGATTCCTTTATCTGCCTCGATATCATACTATATCGATCCTTATTCCTTCCCTTGGCAAGCTTAAGATCCTTTCCCAGTTTCAGAAACTCATTCCTGAACATTTAGGCAGTAAACTATATCAGACAACAAAACAACCCCTTTCAATAATAATATACAAACAAATAAATACTAAACGCTGAAATACTATAAGAATAAATGTACGACACCTGTGGGACTCTAAAATTGTATTTAATTCGTAGTAGCAATCATACTTCTCGCGATACTCCTGTACATACTCTTTGTACCTGGGGTTGCACAAAGAAACAACAACATATGATATATATAATCAAATACCAAAAATAATTTTGAAAAAATGAAAACATTTTTTGGCATGTTTATACAGGATTCTTTGTTAATATGGTTTTATATATCGCCCATAGCCACTTAGACATATGATAGGTAATTAAGAATCATAAATGTAAGACACAACTATACACTACTTACAGGGAAAAATCCTTTATTGGTCCCTTGAGCTCTGCTGCCTCCTTTTCATACTTGGAGTATGAACCGCTAATCTCGTCTGAAGAAGACCCCCTCTTCTTTAGCACACCATCTTTACTCTCGTTTCGTTTCTCATTTGTGTCAGCCATTGCTTCTGTTTTATCTGAAGTGCTTAATACATTGACTAACGCTGCCGGCTCACAGGTGTCTTTTTCTTTTCGTGTTGCCTTTGGCTCTTCATCTGTTTACCATTTAGCCTTCTTTCCAATTCTTGTATCCTCAAATCATTTTATTTGTTTCTATCATTTTAGGATGTCTTAAATAGTTACGAGATTACTGATCTTAATATTCTCTTTCCTCTCGGACGGCCTTCACTGACAGTGACAGTGGCAAAGCAAAGTCTGAATGTTATGTGTCATTTAACATTCTTCCCCTTGATCAAGGAGGTGTTCATCAAGCAATTATGCAACTTCCTGAGGTACTTTATTGCTGAAGTGTTTGCAAGATTTGATTAGCAGAATTGGGTTGTTGATAAAATGTATAATATGATATTTTGGTAACTAACTTCTGTTGTTAAACCTCAGAGAAAGGCAGAAAATTTTGTTCGAAAAGCATAGTGGAGGTTCTCTTGCCAGGTTAAGTAGGGAAGAACGTATTCAAGAGAAGGAAATGCGGAAGACACCAAGGGAAAATAGGTAACTTGGTCACACGTTTTTGAATCATTGGCTGCTATCTATATAAACCGTTTATATCTTATACATCCCAAATTTTATAGAAAAGTTTGTATCTTTATTTCAGGGCATTAAGAACAAAAGATCAGAAATTTAGAAGAAAACAAAAGAAAGGCATCTCGATCCCCACTCCTTAATCAAGGAGTTCTGCGAATACAACCAAACGTGGAACATGTGGGGCAGAAGATCAATCAGGAGCAGCAAACTTTTCAGCAGAAGAAATTATTGCGACCTTGGACATGTGTTAGAGGAAGGGTGTTTTGTGAAATTATGACCTATATAGAATTACAATTAAAAACTTCTTTTGTTTTATTTAATTTGATCAATATTATATACAAATAAAAATTACACATATTCATTTATTTATTTAAGTAATTAATTTTTTTGTAGACTACAATTTTTTTTATATTTTTTCAATAAGATTTTGATTTGATTTATCTTATTGTTGTTCTTAAATGATATGAATTTAATTTGTCTCAACGCATATCAATGATATTCAACAAAAGGGTGATCAAAATCAAACTTCTATTGGTACGAAGACATCTGTTGAACAATAATTATTGTATTGGAGGTTAAATTTGTCTCAAGACATCTAAACCTTGTAGTTATAATAATTATGTAGAAAAACTTTTTGATGGTAACGATTTTAGTCACCATGAATACCCATAAAGACCTTTGAAATATTGATAAGGATCTCTGATTTATTCAAATGAGTTGTAGTGTGGATTTGGTCATGTATATGAGTAGGTCTGCTGAGAAACGCGTTTCTCCATAACTATGGAGAAACACGTTTTTAATAGCCAGAAGCTATACGTTTGATAACCAGAAGAAAATTTCTGGATATCAGTCTCAAAGGGTTCTGGATATCCAGAAGCTTTGGAACGGATATCCAGAAGCCTTTGGGCGGATATCCAGAAAAAATAGATTTGAAGCCAAATCCAAGGCCAAGACCAGAAATTGCTTATTGAAGGTTTTCGGATATCCGAAACCTTCAAATGTATATCCGAAACCATCAATGAATATCCAGAAACATTTTGAAAGTTTCTGGATATCATTTTGAAGGTTTCAGGATATCACTTTCATAAGCTTCTGGATATCCTTTCAAAGGGTTCTGGATATCCAGAACCTTTGAGACTGATATCCAGAAGTAACCATGGGACAAGGTCATGGCCAATACAAAAAGTTTCTGGATATCCTTTCAAAAGCATCTGGATACCCGTAACCCGTTTCTCCATAATTTATGGAGAAACGCGTTTCTCCCTAGATTTTACGCATGTATATTGAAGTTTATTCAGGATGTTACTTTTATCGGCCTAGCAATGGCACTGCAAACAAGACAGAGGCCCCTATGAAAGAAGAGGTTAGTTTGCCCACAGAAGATGACTTCCATTTTGTATTACTTTTTAATTTCTAATATCTCCCACCATCACAGGTCACCATTCTTGAGAATGTACAATGGAAGGAATTCAGACTTCTTGCGTTTGTTTATAAAAATCAAATATTGGGAATGATAAAATTCTGCTTGTAAGCATGTGATTACAATATGCAATAATTACTACAAAATTATTCAAATAACTGAGTTTGTATAAATACAACTTGAAACATGTTTTACTTAGGATTTTCATGAGTATTTGCTGTAGTTTTAAAGTAAAATATTTTGTATTGGACTTACTATCAACTTTTATTAGAAATATTATTTTACAAGATTTTTAAAATATTTTTATATAAATACTAAGTTAATTTATAGCACGTACATATTAGACATGGAATTAACATATATTATACTCCCTCCGTCCCAATCTAAATGTCCAAAAATGGGTTCGGCGCGGGAATTAAGGAAAGTGAGGTAGGAAAGAGAAAAAGTGAGGTAGGAAAGAGAAAAAGTTTAAATGTTGTGAGTATGAAAAATTAAATAGGAGAGAGAATGAGTGGGAGGAATAGTTAGGAGAGAGAATGTTGTGAGTGTAAAAGTAAAGTAGGAGAGAGAATGAGTGGGTGGAATAGTGAAAAAAACTTTCCTTTTTTGGAAATGGGACATTTTAAATGGGACGCCCAAAATGGAAAGTTTGGACATTTAGATTGGGACGGAGGGAGTATATTATATGCAAAAAAATTTGATCTTTATTACACTCTCCATCCCACAAAGTTCTTGGTGTGGATACTTTGGCTGATGATGAAACAACGAGAAAAAACTATCCGAAGAAAATCGTTTTAAAATAACTTTACTTAAATTGATTTTCACTTTTATTGGAAAAACCGTGAATGAAACAACAAATGTTGTTTACAAAGAAAATTTTCAAAATTTGTAGTTGTTATTGTTAATTTCATTATGAATATTTTTAATGACATTTTTAGCAACTTTTTTATTTAGTTTTCGTTATTTCTCACAGTTTGTTGGTCGTGCGTTTAACGCACGGGTGTTAGACTAGTAACATATAATGGCTGCAAATCTTTAAAAGCCCATTTCAAAAGGCTTAGATTTTTTGGTTGCTTTTCATTTTTTATAACTGCACTACTAGGGGTGTGCTCACTGAGATTTGGCTCGGTTAAACCGTTATCGAGTCAAAAGTATTCGATCGTCCTCACTTGATTTTAACTCGGTTCGGTATAATTGATTTTCGACTTCGATAAGTATCGGTTCGGTAATATTCGGTCTTGACACCTTTACTTTATATGACCGCTGAGCTCAGGCCAAATTTTGGCCAAACATAAACATTTTAGCATTTTACATCCTAACAACAGTCACACTTGGGCTAAAAAAAGACTTCAAATAATTCCCTTGTTTGAGGAGAAAATATTAAAAGACTAATTGGACAAAAATGTTTTTGAGGAGAAAATATTAAAAGACTAATATTTTCTCCTCAAACAATTGGACAAAAATGTTTTTCCACAAATTAAAAGACTAATTGTTTGAGGAGAAAATATTAAAAGACTAATTGTTTGAGGAGAAAATTACGTCCTAATCCATCATTCTAACCAAAACTACATTCTAATACAATAAAAGATCATATTTACCTCTTATTATCATAACACAAAATCAATTATCGTATATTCCCTATATACCATAAATAAAAATTACAACCCTCCCAGATTACATCCACACAAAATACACACTCCCTCCTCTTTCTCTCTTTCTATACTCTCTCTTTCTCTCTAACATACCACCTTCAACCACCCATAACTCCGGCCACCCCTCCCCTACTCCGGCAACCATCTCCCCCAATTTCGGCGACCATCCGTCCTACTCCGAGGATCATCTCTATCTCTCACACTCCGACCACCACTTCCCTACCTACCTCCGACCACCCACCATTTGCCTCCCAAGAAATTTTTGTCAGATCTGAATCTCCAGCGCCTTAATATACTAGAAAGTGGTGATTTCAGATCTGGATCTCCACCGCCCTTATCTCTCCGACACTGCACTCCCTTCATCTCTGTCGAGCATGTAACGACCCTAAACCTAGGCAATATTTTAGCATCCTATTATATGCATTTTATATTATTGGTTGACTTTATGTGCTTATTTTATGTCTTTAATTGGTTGTGAAATAATTTTAAAGCTTTATGATTTAATGGAAAATAGGATAAAGTATTTTGGGTGAAGCATAATAAGTGAAAATAAATAAAATATAAAATGTAGTCAAGGTGTGTTGGGTAAAGATTTAGAGTAGAGGGGTTAATTTTAATACCTTAAGCCTAGGAGGACTTAATTGATCAATTTTGAAAAGAATTCAATTAATGAAAGTATGGGGAGGCCATACCTCCCTACTATTCCCCTTACCTCCCTTCATTTGACTTCTTCCTCCTCCTCCTTCCCTTATCATCTTCTTCCTTACTTCCTCCAAGTTTTCTCCATGGAAAGCTCTCCCTAGATCCTTCCTCTTAAAAATCATAATAAATTCAATCCTTCTCCATTTGACGATCCGGGTGTACTTTCGTGTTCGTGGAGTTGAGGGAAACACATCAAACTAAGAAAATCATTATTCTATCTCATATTTGCTAAGGTAAGTTATTATGACTTTCTTCTAATAATTGCCATTTTATGTGTTAATGAATACTTTGTTGAAAGAAAAGGATTTTGGAAATTTTAAATAATGTTATTTGAGTAAAATAGATTATTTAAAGTTGAATTGATTTTTAGTAATGAGATGGTGGTCTAAGTTGAAGGAATGAGGGTATAATGAGTGTAAGATGCTAATGACTTTAATGAAGTTAGTGTATGTGATTATATCCATCTTACTTTGATTTGGGAGATGTTGTAAGTATACCTCAATTGGGTTGAAAGAAGTAGAAAAATGATTTGATATGCTTTTAATGGTGTGAGTTATTAGGACTTTCCTTTAAACTTGCTTATAAAATGTTAAATGTTGATATTAATTGTTATAATGGATGTTTGGTATATTGGAGTACTTTCTTGGAGTGGAAAAGTTGATTAATGACCTAAATGTGGTGTTGTTGTTCATAGGAATTGATAAAGAGTAAGATGTTATGGTTAAAGTAGAGACAAGAATGTTAAACATGAAATGTGGTTGTGTGATGGGTGAATTAATCAAGTGGTATGTGATCTAGGTTTATCTTAGTGATGGGAATGATTTAGTAAGAGTTTTGGGTAAAGTTAGTGAGCCTTGTTATGCCTTAAAAACAGAGTATGTTGGTGTTATGCATGAAATTGGTTAATGATGTTCATTTCAGCTTTATTATGAATTATAGGCTGAGAGCACGACTTGTGCTCCGGAGCACGAGTTGGGCATGAGTCGTCCCTTGGGATTTGAACTAAGTCGTGACTTGTGGGGATCGAGTGTTTTAGGAGGGGTATCAGAGGGGCACGAGTCGTGCCCTGCACTTCAGTCTTTGAATCATTTTCTAAGCTATAGAAACTTATTCAACTTGGGACATAATTGGACCCTCTTCAACTATAATGGTAGTAGAACATTTTAGCTATACAATGGTATCTTCCTTGGTCAAAATGGAATTGTGGAAGTAGTTTAAATATTGTCCGGAAAATGGTTGTTAAGATTGATTCGTACTTCACCAAAGTGGTTCAAACTTGGGAAGTAGATCTTGAACTTTTATTAAGGTTATCCGAGGTTGTGTAATGACTATGTAGGAATGGTTTATGATACATAGTGGCCTTACGTGCTCCATATCCTTGGTGATTGGGTTTGAATAGTGTAGAAGCTGTATGTTACGCTATTGTGCTAGTTTGGAAATGTGTATTTATTATATTGCTACCTTGTTATCCAAAGTGTGGATTTATCTAGCATATGGTTATATGTCTATCCCAAGTGTGGATTTATTGGTTATATTGTTGCTTTACTTGGATTCATATTCATTGATGGTACTATGTATAGTGTATTAAATGAATGTTGCACATTTTGGACTCATTAATGTATTCCAGTATAAATGCTAGGGTTCCCTACTTTTGAATTCCTAAATTGTTTGGGATTTGTTCAAGGATTTATAGCCGTTGTGCTAATATGTTGAATACTTGTTATAGTATTTCTATCTTTATGATATTCTATTGTTGTAGGATTCCCTACTTTGGAATTCCTAAACTGTACATGTTGAAACAAAGATTTATAGCCGTTGTGCTAATATGTTGAATACTTATTATAGTATTGCTATCTTCATGATATGCTATTGTGGTATGTATCCCTACTTTGGATCATACAATGTTTGGTTAAGCAAGTATGTTATTACTGTGCTTAGTTATGAAAATCCAGCTGGTATTTGTTGTTGGGCAATGTTATGGAATTATAATGGCACCGAACTAAGTTCATTATAATTCATACATTGGTAATCCGGATTTGTCCCCCTTGTATGGGATTAGTGGGCTAGCATCTCCTTTTGAGGTAGATGGTCTAGTTTCACTAGGAATATGACTGTGTGTCAGAATCCCTATGGTACTGTTATTGTTTATGGTTTCGGAACCGCTTCATCAACTGTTGCTACTGCTCGAATGTGTATATCCTTTTGGAGATAAAACCTTGGCTCAGTATCCTTCTAAGTGTTACTTTATCGTACTTATGTGTTGTGATATATTCATGATGAGGTGGTCGTTGTTTCCAACCGGTATTGGACGGTTGGCGGCAGGGAGCCTCTCTTATTATGTGGATATGTCTTTTGATGTGTTGCATCTTGTTTGGCATCTTGCTGCATTCATAATAGCTTATTGATATTTATTCTCACCCCTTCCTCTTTTACTGTTTTAGATTGTGCTGAGACAGGTGACCTGAACCGGCGAGGCAGGGGATAAGAGTGTGGACTTTGGCTTTTGGGACTTGTCAGGTTATGAAAATAAGTAGGTTTTCTGGAGTCTTTATTAAGTAATACTCTTTTATAAAGTTGTATAGAAAACTCTTTGTAAAATAATGTTATTTGGGGGTTTTCGATGTAATTGATCAGATTATAGTTTATTGAAGTTGTTGTTGAAATTTCCTCCAAAGTGGAGACATTATCAGTTGGTTTTAATTTGGAAGTTGAGAATCGGTTTTCTTTTAAGATGAAATAAAAGTTTTAAAAATTCAAGGTGAGTTTTCTTAGTTTGGGCCCCTCAAGCTCGGGATACGTGTTAGGATCCGGGTTGGGGTGCTCACAGTTGGTATCAGAGCTTAGTTTAGAGGTCAAGGGTAGATGTCTAGACTAAGAGGGAGTGTGTGGTAATTGACGTCGAGTGTTTGATGCAGGAGTTTGTTCTAATGGCCGGAAGCAATGATGACAGCGAAGAGTTCCAGATAATGAAGGAAAATGGATTGTTGAACGAGTATGTTAAGATTTTGGGAAATTATGAGAGATAAATGAATTTGATGATTTTTGTACATGATTAATTGGTTTTTGAAAGGTTGAAATAGAGTGTTGGAAGTAGTAGAGAAAAGGGTGATAAAATGGTTGTGTTTAATTGGGAAGGTGGTGTACTATGGTTATATGGCTTAGAGTAAGTATGTGGTATTGTTCGGGTACCTTATAATGAAGTTGGCTAAGTTTGTAAAGTTGTTGTTGCGATAGTTGGAATGAAAATGATATGATTCTTAATTATCTATGTTATATGGCTTAGAGGAAGTATGTGGGATTAATCGGGACTTCATAATGAAAATGGACTACGTAGAGTATAGTAGTTGTTGAATTTGGGTATATATGGTATATAATAATGTTAAGGGTATAAATGATATTGAGCATATGAACTTGATTATTGACAAAAAGTGTTAGAAATCATCTTGAACTTGGTGGATCATGTTTCTTTGACTTGGGGTAATTTCACCCAGCAGTTCGAGGATTATTTCATTTCAATGGTTACAAGGGACAAGAAGGAGATCGAATTCTTGAGGCTAGAACAAGGGAACATGACGGTGGATCAGTATTCAGTCTGGTTTGAGGAATTGGCTCGGTGTTGCCCTCATTTGGTATCACATGAAGCGAGAAGAGTTCATAAGTTTGTAAAGGTTTGAGGATTGAGTTTAGGAAGAAATTATTGATTGATAACTTCACCAATTATCAGACCGCCATAGATAGAGCATATAAGGTCGAGAATGACATTGAGGAAAATCGTGGAAGATCCGAAAGTGGGATTAGAAATAAACCAAAGTATCTAGGACAAGTGGCCTTACGTGCTCCATATCCTTGGTGATTGGGTTTGAATAATGTAGAAGCTGTATGTTACGCAATTGTGCTAGTTTGAAAATGTGTATTTATTATATTGCTACCTTGTTATCCAAAGTGTGGATTTATCTAGCATATGGTTATATGTCTATCCCAAGTGTGGATTTATTGGTTATATTGTTGCCTTACTTGGATTCATATTCATTGATGGTACTATGTATAGTGTATTAAATGAATGTTGCACATTTTGGACTCATTGATGTATTCCGGTATAAATGCTAGGGTTCCCTACTTTGGAATTCCTAAATTGTTTGGGATTTGTTCAAGGATTTATAGCCGTTGTGCTAATATGTTGAATACTTGTTATAGTATTTCTATCTTTATGATATTCTATTGTTGTAGGATTCCCTACTTTGGAATTCCTAAACTGTACATGTTGAAACAAAGATTTATAGCCGTTGTGCTAATATGTTGAATACTTGTTATAGTATTGCTATCTTCATGATATGCTATTGTAGTATGTATCCCTACTTTGGATCATACAATGTTTGGTTAAGCAAGTATGTTATTACTGTGCTTAGTTATGAAAATCCAGCTGGTATTTATTGTTGGGCAATGTTATGGAATTATAATGGCACCGAGCCAAGTTCATTATAATTCATACATTGGTAACCCGGATTTGTCCCCCTTGTGTGGGATTAGTGGGCTAGCATCTCCTTTTGAGGTAGATGGTCTAGTTTCACTGGGAATATGACTGTGTGTCAGAATCCCTATGGTACTGTTATTGTTTATGGTTTCGAAACCGCTTCATCAACTGTTGCTGCTACTCGGATGTGTATATCCTTTTGGAGATAAAACCTTGGCTCAGTATCCTTCTAAGTGTTACTTTATCATACTTATGTGTTGTGATATATTCATGATGAGCTGGTCGTTGTTTCCAACCGGTATGGGACGGTTGGCGGCAGGGAGCCTCTCTTATTATGTGGATATGTCTTTTGACGTGTTGCATCTTATTTGGCATCTTGCTGCATTCATAATAGCTTTTTGAGATTTATTCTCACCCCTTCCCCTTTTACTGTTTTAGATTGTGCTGAGACAGGTGATCTGAACCGGTGAGGCCGGGGATAAGAGTGTGGACTTTGACTTTTGGGACTTGTCAGGTTATGAAAATAAGTAGGTTGTTTGGAGTCTTTATTAAGTAATACTCTTTTATAAAGTTGTATAGAAAACTCTTTGTAAAACAATGTTATTTGGAGGTTTTCGATGTAATTGATCAGATTATAGTTTATTGAAGTTGTTGTTGAAATTTCCTCCAAAGTGGAGACATTATCAGTTGGTTTTAATTTGGAAGTTGAGAATCGGTTTTCTTTTAAGATGAAATAAAAGTTTTAAAAATTCAAGGTGAGTTTTCTTAGTTTGGGCCCCTCAAGCTCGGGATACGTGTTAGAATCCGGGTTGGGGTGCTCACAGAGCAGCATCTTGCACCACAGCTCCAGCTGTCTTTTCAATTTATTCGGTGACATTCAACGCCTGCTAACCGTCCTTTTAGGAAAGAAACTGACATCGGCTGAAACATCAATTTTTCTTGATAACATAAAAAAAATTTCGTATAAATTGACCTCTATGATCCATTACTACTACTCCCTCCACTGCCGCTATTTCTCTCCATCTTCTGATCGATAGACGCCGCCATGGCCGGCTTATAATTCGACGACGACTGTTGTGAGGATTGAGCCTGGAGCTGAACCGTAACGAGTTAATCCGCCGCCGCTGCTGGAGTTGTTGCTGAGGTTAATCAAAGAATGTGAGGAAGATGATGATGAGGATGGGTACATATTTGTATTTTTGCTTGGCTTTTCCCTCGACAAACAAACTGAAATTGAAATTTAAGAGAGAGATAAGAGAAGAGGTTTTTGTTTGATAATTTTACTTTTTTTTTTTTAAACAATGTAACAAATGTGTTATATATATATATATAAATATATATATATATATATATATATATATATATATATATATATATATATATATATATATATATATATATATATATATATATATATATATATATATATTTTGAGACGGATGGAGAAAGTATATTAAAAATATATACTCCCTCCGTCCCAATAAGTGCTTCACCCTTTTGGGTGGGCACGCAAATTATGGTAATGGGAGGGAAAAAAAATGTTGTGAGTGTAATTTGAAAATAGGAGAGAGAATTAGTGGAGGAAATAGTAAATTTGAAAAGTGTTGTGAGTGTAATAGTGAATTAGGAGAGAGAATGAGTGGAGGAAATAGTAAAGATTCTTTGCCAAAAAAGGAAAGGTGAAGCTTCTAACGGGACGCCCTTTTGGGTAATTAGTGAAGCTTTTATTGGGACGGAGGGAGTATTTATTTTGGTATGGATGTAGTACTATTTTTGTTATTGATAAATAATATAAAACAAAAAATTATAAAGTCTTTAGTTGTTTGGTTGTCGTAGTTGATAGTGTTCTTATTAATCGTTTAGTTGATAACTGAGAATTTATCAGTAAATTCTCAGTAGTTTGGTCGCCGGATTTGATCGTTTTCTTAGTAATTTAGTTGACAACTAAAAACTTACTGATAAGTTCTCAATTGTTTGGTCGCCGGAGTTGATCGTGTTTTTAGTAGTTTAGTTGACAACTGAGAACTTACTAATAAGTTATCTGCTGTTTGGTCGTCGGAGTTGGTAGTTGCTGAAGTTGATCGTGTTTTTAATAGTTTAGTTGAAAACTGATAACTTACTGATAAGTTCTCATCTCTTTGATCGACTGAGTTGATCGTGTTCTTAGTAGTTTAGTTGACAACTGAGAACTCACTAGTTCTCAGTTGTTTGATCACCGGAGTTGATCGTGTTCTTAGTGTAGACAACTGAGAACTTACTGTTAAGTTAAGTTCTCAGTTGTTTGGTTGCTGGAGTTGGTGGTCGCCGGAGTTAATCGTGTTCTTATTACTTTAGTTGACAACTGAGAAATTAATGATAAGTTAAGTTCTCAGTTATTTGGTCGAGGGAGTTGGTGATCGCCTGAGTTGTTCGTGTTTTTAGTATTTTAGTTGACAACTGAGAACTTATTGATAAGTTAAGTCCTCAGTTGTTTGGTAGCCGGATAGGTCGTCGGAGTTGGTTGTCGCTGGAGTTGGTGGTCGCCGGAGTTGACCGTGTTGTTATTAGTTTAGTTGATAACTGAGAACTTACTGATAAGTTAAGTTCTCAGTTGTTTGGTCGCCGGAGTTGGTGGTCGCCAAAATTGATTGTGTTCTTAGTAGTTTAGTTGACAACTGAGAACTTACTGATAAGTTAAGTTCTCAGTTGTTTGGTCTCCAGATAGGTCGACAGAGTTGGTGGTTGTCGAAGTTAATCGTGTTTTTAGTAGTTTAGTTGACAACTGAGAACTTACTGATAAGTTAAGTTCTCAGTTGTTTGGTCGCCGAAGAGGCCGCCAGAGTTAATCATGTTTTTAGTAGTTTAGTTGACAACTGAGAAGTTACTGATAAGTTAAGTCTCAGTTGTTTGGTCGCCGGAGAGGTCGCCGGCAAAAAAAAAAAGTCACCGGAGTTGGTCGCCGGAGTTGATGGTTGCCGGAGTTGTTGATTGGAGAAGATGGGGAGGGGGTGACCTAAGGAGATGGTGGTTGGAAAAAAATAAATTGATAATAAAGGTGGACTTAGTAAAATGATGTGAGGGTGAACTTAGTAAAATGATGGGAGGGTATACTTATTAAGTTAGTGATTATATATTTAGATTAAATATTGCTTGTTTTGTAAGGTAAAATTGATAAGTTTGAGGGATTATATGGTAAATCCCCCTTGTTTGGGATTCCAAAAGCCAGGATCAAAGCAAATAAGGAAAGATGTTGTAGCCTTATAGGAGAACTAAAACAGAAGAGCTAATCATAGAAATTGAGATTCAGTCTATGCATACTATACTTGTGTAAGCGTAAAAATGGGGTATGTTTGTTTAGAGGGAAAGAGAGTGTTTGTTCATTTTTTTTCTTATTTTAAAAGCCACTAGTAGATAACCCGTACTCCGTACGGAAAGCTAATTTACTAATATCATGATTTATTTTTTATAATATAAGTATATTATAAATGAATCAAAACATTAACATTTATAAAGTTAGAAAAATTGTGTTCAATTTTAATAAATTTGTTGCACATAAGTTTAATAGGAATTGCATTGTGACTAACAATGTAGCAATTTTTGCTATTTTATTTTTGATGTTCATACTTTATGCCATTTATTTTTTATGTCATAATTTATGTCAGTATGCAACATTTTTTATGGACGTTAACAACGTGAATGAAAAAACTAATGACCTATTTCTTTTCAAATTACAACATTTTAAATACAATGTAGGGGGTTCCAACCCTTAACCTTCCCGAGAAAAGTACGTCTTTAAGCTAAATGCTCATTGGCATTATTAACGACCTACTTTGATATATATATATAGTAACTATTATGATTAACTAATATTATTAATAGTAATAGTTAACATATATTGTAACTATAATACTATTACTTAACCTATATAGTAAATTAATACTATTTATAATAATAGTTAGCATATATAGTAACTATTATAGTTAATTAATACTATTAATAGTAATAGTTAACATATATAGTAACTATTATAGTTGACTAATACTATTAATAGTAATAGTTAACTTATATAGTAACTATTATAGTTAACTAATACAATTAATAATAATTGCTAACATATATAGTTACTATTATAGTTAACTAATACTATTAATAGTAATAGTTAACATATATAGTAACTATTATAGTTAACTAATACAATTAATAGTAATAGTTAACTTATAAAGTAACTATTATAGTTAACTAAAACAATTAATAGTAATAGTTAACATATATAGTAACTATTATAGTTAACTAATACAATTAATAGTAATAGTTAACTTATAAAGTAACTATTATAGTTAACTAATACTATTAATAGTAACTAGTTAGTAACCCGTCGGTACCCGACGGTGAATAATTTTTTTTTGATTAAGTAAATAATTATTTATGTGTTTTAATTGATTTTTAAGTAACAATATAAATCGAAATTGATAATCAATGTAGCTGATATTAGGAGTATAATTAATTGATTTTTAAGTAACAATATAAATCGAAATTGATTTTTAAGTAACAATATAAATCGAAATTGATTTTTAAGTAACAATATAAATCGAAATTGTGTAACGGCACCAGAATGATTGAGTGACAATCATTCTGGTGCCGTTACACAATTCAGCAGCTTGATCAAAATTTCTCAAAAGCATTACTATGCACCCAACCTTCAGCTTAATAATGTGATTTGCCAATCCAGAACACTTGATGGTGTTTAGAAATTCAGGTGAGAATATATTTTCAACACCATTTTCATCATCCTCATCCTTACAAATGGCATCAAAACTCATATATTCAACTTCGTCTCCCAGAAAGAGTGACATGACATAATCATTTATGTTATCGACAATCTCATTTGTTGGAGCAAGCACAAATCTAAGTCAAGAACCGTCTGCACTGACGGTGAATCATTTTTTTTTATTAAGTAAATATTTATTTATGTGTTTTAATTGATTTTTAAGTAACAATATAAATCGAAATTGATAATCAATGTAGCGGATATTAGGAGTATAATTAATACAGAAAAAAGATGTTGACACATGATGTAACGTTGAAAGCCCTTGAGACAACTATCTCGCCGGCACAAAACCACGGGAGGTTAGGTCCCTACCTAACCAAAAAACATTATTAAGATTTTAGTGTTACAACTTTGGAAGATAAAGAGATATGGTTACAATAGCGTGAGTTTAATAGTGTGTGCCTAAGTGTCAACATAATCTCTTCCATCTCCTATATATTTAAAGAAAAACAAAATAAAAACAAAGAAAATAATAAAAAATTTCAATACTTTTGTTTAACCACAAATTGTGCGACATAAATTCTCAGAGTCTGTCGAAAACTTCCTTGTAGACTACATTCAACGTCTTGTCATATGTTTGAGCATCTGAATCACAAATAATAACTTTAAGTCCTCTCTTGCTGGTTACTCTGGAAAATGCTACATAAAGTTGTCCGTGACTGAAAACAGGTTGTGAAAGATATAGTCCTACATGGGAAAGAGATTGTCCCTGACTCTTGTTGATTGTCATAGCAAAAGAAACGGCAAGTGAAAATTGCCTTCTTTGAAATCTTACCGGAAATTTTGTCACATCTGACGGAGACATTATCATTCTAGGAATAAGCACCTTCATGCCAGCATTCTTTCCCGAAAGCATCTTGGCTTCGACTACGTGCTTACCTACATATATGTAACAAAATTAAGTATTAAATTATATGTATATAAAAAATAAAAAATTACTGTATTTATCTAATAAAGTGACAATCATTCTGGTGCCGTTACACAATTCAGCAGCTTAATCAAGATTTCTCAAAAGCATTACTATGCACCCAACCTTCAGCTTAATAATGTGATTTGCCAATCCAGAACACTTGATAGTGTTTAGAAATTCAGGTGAAAATATATCTTCAGCACCATTTTCATCATCCTCATCCTTACAAATGACATCAGAACTCATATATTCAACTTCGTCTCCCGAAAAGAGTGACATGACATAATCATTTATATTATCGACAATCTCATTTGTTGGAGCAAGCACAGCTCTAGTCTGGAAGAATCCTTCGACATCCTTATTTTGCAATAAGTCAGGATATATAGATTCGACTATTTTTGCAATAGGATCTGAAGCCTCACAAATCAATATATCATCAGGAAGGTTAATGTCAATTTCCCTGTCATTATCTCCACCTGCAATCCCATCTCCGACACTCAAGAGCCACTGAGCGAAATCTCTTATCTCTTCGGAATTATGAGAAGTAGAATTACCCTACATTAAGTTAAATATATACAAATTACTTAAATTGAAATAAAAATATTTAAGTAGATGAATAAAGGCTATTTAAGAATTACCTGCAATCTCATATTATGCGTCAATCTGAGAACCTCACAGTCATTCCATATTTTGGATGAACAGAGTGCAGCATGCACAATATCATGCCTACTCCCTTTAGGAACAACAGGTAAAATCTGTCTGAAGTCACCACCGAATACAATAACTGAACCACCAAATGGTTTATTGGAATATCTCCCCTCGGGTGTACGAATAATATCTCGGAGGCTACGATCGAGAGCCTCAAAACAATGTTTATGAGCCATTGGAGCTTCGTCCCATATAATTAGTTTGGTTTTCTGTAGAAGTGTTGCCTCATCCGTACCCGACTTTAGTTTACCGCAAGTTGAGCTCTCGTTTACCTATATCGGGATACCGAACCTAGAATGCGCGATCCTACCTTTCGAAAGGAGCAATGAAGCTATGCCACCGGAAGCAACAGAAGAACAATATCTCTCCCTGCTCCTTAATGCGTAAACACAGTGTTTTCCATAAGAAGGTCTTTCCCGTACCACCATAACCATAGAGGAAAAACACACCATTGTTTCCTCGATCAACAACCGATATAATCTTATCATAAACACCCTTTTGCTCGAGGTTAACCGAGGATGTAATCAAGTGCTCGGCTTTCATCTCATCAATGTCATAAGATGTCTCATCTAGAATGAGCTTATTTATCGCATCACCAATGACATTGCCCACCGGTTTAGGCATGCTTTAAATTTATGAAAGCTAGCTGCAATTCTCGATCGCAACTTCTCAATTTCCGTCAAAGCAAGATTCTGGACCTGTTCATTAATTAATTTCAAACCTGAAATTATAAAAAACAAAATAAATATATTAATATAGATAAATATATAGAATCATATTGTATAACTGTAAAGTAGAAATAAAATCATAATTGATATTTATTGTAAAACCAATATGTAAACATGGGACGAAATACCCGGATTATCGTGCATCCTCTGATACTTGTACTCTATATCATCGTATAATAAGTGCCAAGTCTTCTCCCATACCTCTCCGGATTCGACATACTATTAGATAGTAGCAACATAGAAAATAGTCTTCTCAGACTATCGGGCAACCTCCAATGACTCGCTTCTATAATTCCATCAATATATTTCTTGTCATCATATAATAATTCCAGAGCGTAACATGCAGATTTGAAATCGGAATGAACAACGCGATTTACAGTTCTCAAATCCTTGAATTCCATGGGACCCGCTACATGATTCAACATTATCCTGAGGTAATACAATTCTCCGCAATTCATTGGAACATGATAAATACGCCCACTGCAAAACGTTTATCTTTCCTCGGACCCCATTCACGTTTAGTTTTATCCCATACGAAATGATGAGGAGATTCACGTATTTATATTTCCGAGCCTCGAATGAATACCGTTATACTCCATCCACTTCATAAATTGAGATTCTTTAACCTGTCGCTTTATCCAAAACATCGGAAGAAAGTCTCCGTCCTTGAAGGGGATACTATGGTCACCCTCCAAGTGAAAAGCCAAGCGCTCAACAGGAGGGGTCCAATAATGTATGTCGAATCCGAAAATCCTCCACATAGCTTCACACGCAGAGACATATCGACAATCAATTTTCCTTTTCACCTCATCATTTTTGATTGCAAGGCATATCCTGTCGGTTCCCTTATTTATATACTTGAACAAATACTTGATTGCCTTGCTCTGATTACAGTACTCGACATTTATGTGAGCTTCGTACTTTAGCAAAAGATATGGATTGAATGGGACAACTGAACAATTGTCGAGAGCAACTCCACCCTTATCAATTATGAAACCCGTGTCTCTTCGTCTATATACATGATACCCATTCTCGTCTACACGAGTGCGATCATTGAATGATTTAGGGAATTTCTTTGAGCACCTGTTGTGATCCATACACGGAGATTTAGGATTAGCAAAGACCACATGGTCCATGCAACATATATTCAGCAACTGCCTTGTATAATCTAGGATATTTCTCATTGTCAGGAATCTCATCAATAATCCACTTGTCAATATCTTCAGGATTATGACCCTGATCCTGGCGGTTAAGAAAGAGAAGAATATGAGCATGCGGACGGCCCCTCTTCTGAAACTCCACCGTGTATATAACTGCATGAATCAATTAACAAAATAAGAGGAACATGCTAATAAAAAATATAAATGACAAAACAATAAGAGGAAAACAAATAATATTTAAAGATTTACTTGCTTTTGGGGTGCCAAATACTTTGCCTTTCTTAAAATCTGCAATCATCTGATTAAGCTTCATTTTAAATACCCTTTTAATACATCAGGCCTATCCTCATGCCTAATGTCATATTTTTTACAGAATCTCGTAATCTCCGGCCATTTAGGATTACACATAAATGTTATGAAAAGTGACGGATACCCAGTCCATTTACATATAGCGAGAGAATCCTGATAATTTTGAGTCATCCACCGCTGCCCGCCGGTATAAGAGGATGGCAATATAACTCGTCTCCTAGATGCTTCGCCGGTATCTCCCCTTACCGATGCATCCGACAGATTTTTCTAAGTTTCCATCCGAAGAGTAGGCTGATTATAACGTATCCATTGAAGCCTCTGCGTATCCATCATAACATATGCATCAACCATAAATTGCTGCAGCAACCGACCGCTTCTCATAAGTTGTGATCCTTCTCTTATCCTCTCCTGAAATCGAAAATATAAAAACTCTTCTATTGACAAACTTGATCTCTTTGCCCCGGGAGGTTTATTTCTTGGAATGTCTGTGAAATATCCATCTTCACCGTATACAAATAACAGAGGATAATATAGAGGAAGGTAAGATTTATCAAATTTATGAATATGTTTCAGATCCCCATTCTGCTTTTCAATAACAATGTCCCTGACATCACCCGAATTATCAATATCACCTTATAGCAGCGACCTCTGAGGTTATCGGCATATTAAACGATTTTTCATCTCTACCCCGATTTCCTATAAGCCTCAATTTAATATCTTTCTTCATTCCAATATGTGCTCTGGCCATTTTGTACGTCTGTACATAAGGGTTATGCACATCTATCATATTTTTCAAATCAGCAACAATTGACTCATCGAATGGAGAAGGCTTATCTTTATCTTTCCTGCTTGTGTGAAAGAATTAGACATATAAATAGAAGATAGTCATACAATATATGTAATATACATTATAATTCTCGAATAATTAAATAAAAACGTACCTGAAAGCATTAATTCTATTTTTAACTTCATTATCCGTGTCATAGATATAAAGCTGAGAAAGAACCTATCATATGATCATTGTTTCCTTTCAATTTAAACGAATAAGGACCACGACCATTGTTTATGCCATGGTCAACTGCACTGGTCATTGAAGTGAATGCGAACATAGAATTGTACACTCGAATATTGTCTTTATAATTTTTACTCTTTTCATGCTTGTTCTCTAAGAGATCACTCAATAACTTAGGTGGCTGCACTAATGGGTCAATCTGAACTTTTTCATTCATGCAAAGATAATGAAAATTTAGGCTGTGTCGATGCTTGCGTACTTTTTAACCTTTCATCATACCAGAACATCGCACCACATTTCGCACATTCGTACTCCGGATCGTCTATATCCCCATAAACTACAATATATTGATAAATATTTAAATTATGTTAGTAATTCATTGGCTATACAGAGAAAATAATAATATAATATATACTTGAGAAAAAAAAATAATAAACACCTGTATTATATTGTTCGTCCGAATCTTTTTGCTTTCTATCGCCGCGCTTTCTTGGATTTTTCCTTCGATTTATTAACGACTCACTTGTTGTCGCATGCATGCGAGAATTATTTATTAACGCGGATTACGTATACAAATGGAATATATGACTTAGTATTAATGAAATATTTTATCATAAACTATTGAATAATAATTTGTAATAATAAATAGTTTTATTTAAAAATCGAATGTTGAACAATTAAAAAAAAATCATTACCTAAATTCACAGTAGGAGATAATAATGTTGTATTATTTGCTACTGTTACATTATCAAGTTTGATGTTCTGTTTTAGTACTTTGTGATTTATGCTTTGATGATCGACTCGGCGCTTTCCTTAGTCTACCCTGCTAGACACGTTGTGACACTGGTGCCGACTGCCGACACACGAGATATGACTCGGACTCGTCAGGTTGAAAACGGACTCGACAATTTTCATTTTTGTTTGATTGAAATTAATTTTTTCATCATTCCCACTTACATATCTAATGTATTAAGCCGATCAAACAAAGAAGGAGGAAGAAAAGAACCTGAATTTAGAAAACTCTGTTTGTTTCGACCTATGTAGAACGACAAATGAGTGAGAAACGAAGGGGGCGGGAGGAGAGAGAGACAAACACAAAGGGTTTCTTGGTTTATTAAACTATTATATTTTATTAACTTTATTTAAATATGAATAAATTATTTATTTATTTTATTGTTTTATTTAACTGCAAACTTATAGAAATTAAAGACTCATAATTAAACATCAAATTGTAATATTTTAAACAATTACACTCATAAAATAAACAAATCTAAAATACTACACAAAAAAAATAAACAGAAAGCAACAACGACGTCGTTTGGGTGCAAGTGAAAATTTATATATACAAAATATTAAAATTGTGTCAAATATATACATTAATAAAATAAGATTCATTTTTTATAGAAAAATATTAAAATTATGTCAAAAAATCCAAAATTAGGCTCTATTTATAGAGAAAAAGAAATTATAAACATAATTAATATTTTCATCCAAATAATATAATTTCATTTCAATAGTGAAAGTACAAAATATACAAATAGCTCGAACCAATTTCGTTCACAAAATGAACGAAACTGGTAAACGAAATTTTCGTTCATGACCTTGAATGAAATTTCGTTCACCACTAAATGGCATGAAACAAAATTGGTTCACCATTAAACATTCTCTAAAGGCTAGCAAAATTTCTGACTATGCTCAATATTTTTAATACTATCATTCTTAATACGGAGTAATATCAATAATCAAAATTGACTTTTTTTGTTGTTGGTGGCATTGTAATTACTGTACTTCCTGTCACACATAAAACATTCTATGAAGACTGTTACATTTTTTTAATAGTTTTATTTTTAATTTTAAAATTAGATTTTGAAATCCAAAATGGATTCCATGTATTTCTTAACTGATTCTGAAATTTGAATAAATTGAACTCCATGAATTTGATTGAGTCATATAAAGAATGGATTTATGGAAATTTAAATTCGTCGGACTCTTCTAATCTTTCTTTTCTCTAATTTAGTTATTGGAGGATTTTTAATAATTTTAACAAAATAATTGGAAATAAGCTAATAATGTTATATTCAAATTTGAAATTTGAAATCAGAATATTCAACTTTTTATAATTAACCTGTTATTATAAAATAAAATCGTAAATTTGAAATTTGAAATCGAATATTCAAATTTGAGATTGAAATACAAATCAAAATATTCTGAAACTACAAAGTGGCTCTTTTTTTTTTACCTTAGTAAGGTCGGACATAATTTTTTTTAATGAATTACATGTTTTATTTCTTTATTTAACATAAAAATATATACTCTCCCAAATATCAATCATCAAATTTTAATCCCAGCTTGCAAAAAGATGAATTCATTTGAATATATTACTCAGATAAAAAAAAAAAGTCCAGGTGTTTAACTATATTGTTACATTAGTTGCGATCCTTGCGGAGTCAATGAGTCGGTCATTCAAACTTCACAAACATGATTTATATTTAATATAGAGTTCCAATTCAAGCTTTAATTCTTTCCCTTAATCAAGAATTATAACTATGTTAATAACACATTCGAATATTTATGTATATTTAGTAGGATATGAATTGTATCCTTAACCGATAATACATTGTCAAATTATCTCTTATTAGTTTTTAAGATAGATGAATTTAAAATCATCACTTATCCATCCAAGTTTGAATTTTAGATAGAAGTTAAATGAATAATACTTTTTATTTTCAAATAATTCGATTTTCTATTGATTTCTAGAAACTGTATACGAAATTTATGGTTAAATGTAATTTATTCTGGCATCTCTTTTAAATTTCAAAAATTACTAATTATTTTAAATTTTCAAAAATTACTAATTATTTTAAATTTCAAATTTCTATTGATTTCTAGAAAATGTATACGAAATTTATGGTTAAATTGAAATTTAGTCTGGTATCTATTTTTAATTTCAAAAATTACTAATTATTTTAAATTTCGAAAATTACTAATAATTTATGTAGACTCGATAAGCGTAGCTCACTTAACTATTGGTGTTTCACGAGGAATTCTTACAAATTATTTCAGGTGCTGACAAAAAATGAAGAAAGACTTTCAGTTTTGATGTGAAGCGAACAATATTCATGACTACTGCACCGCCTAAGAAAAAGTTCATCATAACTAAATGCACAAAGTCGTGTTATGTGCAATTTTTAAGGAAAAATAGCAAATAGTAAAAATTGCAGAGAAAAGGATACGACTCAAAGGCTTTACACGAAAATATCGAAAGATATACACTTGAAGAGTGAAGAAACATCTTACATAAAAGCAATAATCAAGAAGGAAATGGAAATGAAATCATATCAACTGAAATGCCATTAACAAAGACCTAAACAAATTACATTTAAAGGCAATAATCAAGAAGGAAATGGAAATGAAATCATGTCAACTGAAATGCCATTAACAAAGACCTATACAAATTACATATGAAATCTTATTGCTTGTCCGATACATCAAAATAAGACCTAAATCTAATTCAAACATAAAATTACTGCCTATCTAATTACAAATCTGAAAATTACAATAAAACCAAATACAAACTTATTCCTTAGTTGATCTCCATCAGCCCATTGATTAATTGGCAAGTGTCGAAGATGTTTAGCGACGGGAAATTGCCAGTAGAAGATTATACCTTCTCGTTGAAGAACATGGTTGGGATAAACAATCTTGCAAATGCCGTAGGAATTGGTAGAGGGAAGAAACATCTTACGGGTCCTTCCAAAGCAAATCAAACCGTTCGTATCGGCTAAGCAAAGCTCGGTCAACTGATTTGTTCTAGGAAGGGCATATTTTGCAAGATTTACGATGGGATGCTTGAAATGCGATGAACAATGATCATGTCTCTTACAGAATGAGCACTTCTGTTGCTAGAACACTGCGAAAAAAATAATTAAAGGACACAATCAAAACCCCATAGGACACTATATAAAATAAAAGTGCAAAAAGGCACAAAATGATCTATAGGAATTTTAGGCATCGATTTAGAAATAAAAAAATCCAATCCGAAAAGAGGTTGACTTACATAGAGATCTTCATCGTCTTCAGCTAACCCAAACATCTTTGTCTGAAGCTTTAACCGTTGCTTGCGGCGGCGGAGAAAGTGGTAAAAGATTTAGGTTTTGGGGCGGAGGAGAAAGAGTTTAAGGATTTAGGGTTTGAGGTTTGTGTTAAAGGAAGTGTAAAATATTGTCGCATATATATAACCCAGAGGGGAAAACCGTCAATGAATATATGTACCAAAATAGTATATAGCTTATAATAATACTAATAATACTGCCCTTTTTGTCGATCTTATCTCTATTACTCCATTTATCCCAAACTGAATGATCGTTTTTTATCGAAAATAAATAATATTATAAATTTTATTCTTAATTTTTTTTTTGTCCCTAATAATGATTTTTTCCTAAAGAATAAACTCATAAATTCTTATATTTTAGTAAAATTAAACTTTTAAAATGAATAAAAACACTTAGATATAATCTAGAAATTTAAAGTTATATTATCCGAAATATATATAACTGAAAATGATTTGTTATGCTCAGATGACATCTTAGTTAAATTTCAAAAATTTGAGATTTATCGGAATATATTATCCACATTTGAAAAATTGTTACAGCTAAATATAATCTAGAAATTTAAAGTTAGATATATCTTATCAAAATTTTAAATTTTATCTAAATTTCAATTGCATTATCAGAATTTTTGCTCCGGATTCTTTTTTTTGTTTATTTAAAATTCCGAAATATAAAATTTGCATTATCAGAATTTTTTTGCATTATCAGAATTTTTTTCGGATTTATGAAAAAAAAACACTTATCCTATTTTTGATTTTTTCGGATTTATGAATTAAAAAACACTTATCCTAATTTCGGATTTATGAAAAAAAAAACACTTATCCTATATTTTTTTAATTAAAATCTGGAATAAAAATGAGTTGAAAATGGAATTGCTGACGTGGCCTTTGACGTGGCCTTTTCTGGAGCCTCTAAATAGTTTTGTTGTTTATATTATACTAGTTTTACTCCCATGCGATGCACGGATCATTACATGACATTAATTTTTTAGACGAATAAAGTAGTATTTTTTTTAAATATTTATTGAATGAAGAAAGTAATGTTCATAGTATTATTTTTCGGTTATTCATTTTGAGTTGAAAGTAATATTTATTATTTAAATGAAGATTATAATTTTTATAGAAGTATATTTTTTAAAGTATTTATTTGAGATGAAAAAAATAATATTAAAGTGAGACGGAGTTTATACCTTTGGTTTGTTTCAATCAGTTGTGATTTGTGGCTGACCGATTGTTTTTTTTTTTTTTTTTTTTTTTGGCTGACGATTTTTTTTTTGGCTGATCGATTGTTATTTATTTATTTTTATTGTTTTTTTTACTGACAGATTGTTTTTTTTGCTAACCAATTGTGTGTATTTTTTTTATCCGATAATTTTTTTTTCTAACCGATTGCCGATTGTGCATGATAGCTTCCTAGGCAATGGATACTATGTTAGGTAACTCAATTTCAATCCTAGAATTTGGACCACAAAGCCTCTATACCAGTTACTTGGGTTGGGTACTAACCGATTGGTCTTTTTTTGTTCTAACCGATTGTGTGTGTTTTTTTTAATAAACTGGTTTTTTTTTCTTTTTTGCTATTTGTTAACCGATTTTTTTTTTCTAACTGATTGATTGTTTTTTTTTTTTTTTTTTTGGCTTTTTACCAACCGATGGTTTTTTTTTCTTTTTGCTAACTGATAATTTTTTTTTCTTTTGGCTAACTGATTGTTTTTTTTTTTTTTTTGGCTGACCCATTTTTTTTTTGGATGACCGATTGTAGCCTTGGTTTGTGACCGATGGTGTCTGACTTGGATCGATCATCCACTTATCATTGACCGATCACCATGCCAATGATTTACCGATCGTTGTAACCGGTTAAACTCGAACCGGTTAACCATCTTAACCGATTACGGTTTACCGGTTATACCGGTTTTAACCGTTTTTAATTTTTTTTTTCAAATTAGGTTTTGAAAATAAATTTTTAACAAAATTATTTTTTGAAAACATTCAAGGCCACAGCCAAGGCCGGTCAATTATAGCAATGCCACAGCCGAATGATTATGCTTAACTTGGCCAAGGCCTCATTATATACCAAGGCAAGGCCATTTAACTTTCTTTTTCTATTGATGTGGAAATTGAGATATCCTTCAAGGCTCAGGCCAAGGCCAAGGCCATTATACTTTCCTTTTATTTCGATGTGGGATAACATGTACTTTTTAGAAAGTGTACCATTCATCGGTCAATACTACTCCTCTAAATTAGCAATACCTAAATCGGTTAAGCCTTAAGAAAGGGCAAAACACACTCTCATCGGTCACATACACAGTAATACACTATTATTATCGATTTTTAAGAATCGGTATGTTGTGTGACCGACTTGCTCAACATGTTGCAATATTATTTTTTTAAATATTCATTGGTCATTTTGGAAATGTGATTTCATACCCGGCTGATGTTTTTCGCATAGCATTAATTAGTTTTTGAATAAAAAGAAAATTAAAAACGAAAATAAACTTATCTTCCTTAAATCTGCAATTATTTTTCTCAACTTATAATTAAAAAAAAATACTTCACATTTAATTAATTTTCACTAAAAAGATATTGAAAAATTAAAAAGCAAAATTAAGAAAGGATAATTAAGAAATTTATATTTAAAAAAGAGTGGTTTTTTTTTCTGTGCCCAAATTAAATGAAATAGTCTCTATTTATAGAGAATTTTTTTTATGAATTTTGGTGTAGAATTTTTTTTTAAAAAAATTAATTTATTGTAAAATAATTGAGGTAAAAAAAAAAAGCGGATAAAAAATAAAAATCTGAAATAAAATTGGCCAATCAGAGATCGCCATGTGTCACCATGTTTTTTTTTTTTAAAAAAGTAAAAAACAGCCGTCGTTCACGCGCCTCTTGGCGCGTGTAATGACACGCACCGATTTTCTGCTAATCAGAGCCTGCCACAAGGACCAGGCGTTACCTATTTGCAATTTTGCCACGCTGTAAAATTACTAAATTGTTCTTGGCTTTTGGGGAGAAAACTTTCAATTCTTTGCTTTAATATAGATATAAACATAGATATAGATATAGATATAGATATAGATGAACCTTCCTTCTGTTATCTGTTAGTTGTTAGAAAATAATTAAGAAAGCGCACTTTAACCCCCCCCCCTCCCTAAATGTTATCTAAAAAGGTTAATTTACTATACTTTCATATATTTTTTATTATTCGTAAAAACTTATTTCACCCATAAATATTAAAATAAGATGTTCATGACTTAAGCATAAATGTCTACTATTCGGCTAAATCAATTCTAGGTGGGGTCTGGGCCCAAAATAGATGGGCTTCCATAGGTCATGCTTCAATGGTCATCGTCTTCACCGCCTCTTACCGATCCAAAACCATATCAATTCCCTGTCTTGCCTTTTTGCCTGCTTAACCGACCAAACAAATCTATCCTTAACCGATCCAAAACCAAAACAATTCCATGCCTTGTCTTTACTTGCTTAACCGATACAAACAAACCACCGATAGAAACTCCGTCTCACTTTAAATTATAAAATAATAATTATTAATAAAAAAATTAAATAAAAATATTATTTTTTCCATCTCAAATAAATACTTTAAAAAATATACTTTTATAAAAAATTATAATTTTCATTTCAAAAATAAATATTACTTTCGACTCAAAATGAATAACCAAAAAATAATACTACATTTTTTGTCCCAAAAAATGAACATTACTTTCTTCATCCCAAATTAATATTTAAAAAAATAATACTGCTTCCTTTGCCTCAAAAATTAATATTTGTAATGTTAGTGCCTTCGTTTCATTTTAAATTATAAAATAATAATCATTAATAAAGAAAACTAAATAGAAATATTATTTTTTCCATCTCAAATATATACTTTAAAAAATATACTTCTATAAAAAATTATATTATTCATTTCAAAAATAAATATTACTTTCGACTCAAAATGAATAACCAAAAAATATTACTACATTTTTTATCAAAAAAATGAGCATTACTTCCTTCATCCCGATGAATATTTTAAAAATTAATACTACTTCATTCGTCTTTAACAACATCCAAAGTATATCATGCCATAACCCACAACCGATCCAAACAGTCAATTTGTGGACTGATCCAAACAATCGGTCAATGCATGTGCCATCGGTCAACAAAATAAAAAAGTAATAGCCATTTTGGCCTATTACCGATCCAACCAAGGATATCAAAAAAAAAAAAAGTAATAGCCATTTTGGCTCATTACCGATCCAACCAACATTGTATTGTATCCAAACCAAACCAAGCATACATGCGTCTCACTTTAAATTACAAAATAATAATAATTAATAAAGAAACCTAAGTAGAAATATTATTTTTTCCATCTCAATTAAATACTTTAAAAAATATACTTCTATAAAAAATTATATTATTCATTTCAAAAATAATTATTATTTTCGACTCAAATTAAATAACCAAAAAATAATACTTAATTTTTTTTTCAATGAACAGTAATAGCTAAAAATATGATCAGCAAAACCTTAGTTGTTACCGATGGAATGACTAAATTGCCCACAAGGAAGTGACTAAATTGCCCCCATCAGCAAAGGTTTCTTTGCTGTCATATTTGTAGCTATTAAATGATCGGTCAGCAATACCTTAGTTGTTAATAAGTTCATGTACTCGCATGTTTAACCGATCAACAAATATGGAATGCTAAAAATATTAAATTATCGGTTAAAAAAAGTTGCTGAATATGATCGGTTAAAAAATATGACCGGTTAAAATATTTTTTTCATCTCAAATAAATATGACCGTTCATTTGTAAATGAGTATTATTTTTTGGTTATTCATTTTGTGTCGAAAGTAATATTTATTTTTGAAATGAAAATTATAATTTTTTATAAAAGTATATTTTTTTAAGTATTTATTTGAGATGGAAAAAATAATATTTCTATTTAGTTTTCTTTATTAATAATTATTATGTAATTTAAAGTGAGACGGAGTTTGTACTTTTGTATCGATTGGTTAAGGGGTTAAGGCTTTGATTTGTTTGATCGGTTAAGGGGTTAATTGTTTGGATCGGTTAAGCCTTAAGGGGTTAAGGTTTTGATTTGTTTGGATGGTTAAGGGGTTAAGGCTGTTTGGATCTGGATCAGTTAAGGGGTTAAGGATTTGATTTGTTTGGATCGGGAGTTAAGGCTAGAGGGAAAATTGATTTGGTTTGTTTGGATCGGTTAGAGGGAAAATTGATTTGGTTTGAGATATACTTGGTTGGTTTTGATCGGTTGTGCCTGGTTGGTTTGGATCGGTCGGTCATCCACTTATTATTGACTGGTCACCATGTCAATGATTTACCGATCCTTGATTTACCGATTCCCTAGTCACAACCGATTACGGTTTACCGGTTATACCGGTTTTAACCATTTTTAATTATCTTTTTCTTTTTCAAATTAGGTTTTTAAAATAATTTTTCAACAAAATAATTTTTTGAAAAAATCCAAGGACACGCCCTAGGCCGGCCAATTCTAGCAATGCCACGGCCGAATGATTATGCTAACCTTGGCCAAGACCTCATTATATACCAAGTCAAGACCATTTCACTTTCTTTTTCTATCGATGTGGGAATTGAGATATACCGATCATCATGTCAATGATTTATCGATCTTTGATTTACCGATCCTTGTCACAATCGATCCTTGTGACCGGTGAAACTGGTGTCCCATTTAAAAAAAAAAAGTAAATCCGTCTACATACACGCGCCTCTGTCGACGCATATATTGCACGCGTCATTTTTCTCCCAATCATGACCTGCCACGTGTAATTTGCGTAGCATATCTTCAATTATGTCCTGGAAGGAAATGACTAAATTGCCTTTGAAATTTTGGCAAAATTTTTGGCGCTATTACTGTTCCTTGGATGACCTGCTTTAATATATAGATAGATATGATATTTAACCTATATAATAACTATTATTATTAACTAATAGTATTAGCTAATAAGGAGAATATCAAAAGTCATATAGATTTTGGAATAGTGATGATGTGGCTTCTCCAAAATCAAGAGTTTGTCTAAACTTGTCCACGTGACGAAGGCATAACCCTCCTCACCAACTTTAATATATATATATATATATATATATATATATAGATTTGCACCGTCAAATGTTGTTCTGGATTAAGTAAATGTCTTTGGAATATAATGCTCAACTTCAAAATCCATAAACTATTAGCCAACATCTCTTTCTATCCAATCTCCTTTTCTAGTTTCTTATTTATTATTTTGGACAAATTTCAACAAGTAAATTTATATTGATGAACTTTGGGCACAAATGGAATATAATTTCTATGGGCACAAATGGAATATAATTTCTATATCAAGATGAATACGTTTATGCAACGAGGAAAGCCCTTGAACAATCGTTCTCCGGCATAAAACATCGGGAGGTTTTAGGAAAACCTACCCTAACCAAAATGATTTTATTGATATTTCGTTGTTTGGGTACATAGTAATGGGGTATTCAAAGAGTGGCTAAGAGTGCATGCATTTTACAATGATGTGTCTAAGTTTATATACTTGTCTATCTTATCCTTGAATCTCGGAGATTTGTTGAAGATTATGGCCGTTGTGTAGTTTAACAGATTTGAACTGAGTCTTTTATTGCGGTTGTGGTCGAGTGGAGTCACTATTTGACTAGGTCTCTTTTATGCATAACTTATTCCTGAAAAATAGGAAGAAGATAACGAACAGCTACAAGATGTTAGTTCAAGGTGTAATATCAAGATGTTAGCTCAAGACGTATTATCAAGATGCTGAACATGCTGAGTTAATTTTTATACCTCAAACAATTGCCCCCAAAATATTTGAATGTCTTAGTAGAATACAGAGAGTCAAGTATTTTGACACCTGTTACCCACTTTCTTGAGGTGTTACTTTGGCGGTTGAAACGTATGGTTAATATGAGTGGTAGCGTATATAATAAGGGTAGAAGTCTATAATCACCTTTACTCCCTTAAATACCTTCCTGACCGGTTAAAAAGTTATTTTTTACAAGCCATCTGAAGTCCAGCGCTAGGTCTTCGTATTTTCCAGTGAGTTTCTTCTTTTCTTGCTTTACATCTTCTTCATCAATTTCTAGGCGTAACAATGGCAAAAGGTAAAAGGAAAACTGTAGATGTAGACTCATGTTTGCCCAAGGGTTTTAGATGTTTGGGGTTTATAAGAAATATGGAAGAAAAGTGATGTAGCTTCAATGAGTCCCACGTTGAAGCTTTAAGAAAAAATAAAGCTTTTCCTGAAGGTGCGGAATTTCTAATTCCTACTGAAGATTTGAGTGCTGACTGTGTTTCAGATGAATGGGTAGGTTTCTACAAGTACCCTTTCACTGCAGGTTTGAGATTTCCCTTTTCCCCTTCAATCACTAGATTTTTCAAGGTGACTCAGTTGGCCTATACCCAATTAATGCCTGTTGGTTGGCACATTTTACTTACCTTGGATATAATTGCCGTCGAAAATGCCGTAGTAGCGGGTCTTGAAGAATTAGCTTTTACCTCGGAAATTAGGGCTCACGAAAATGGTAGGTACAATTTTAGAGTCAAGGCGGGTAAGGATCCCTTAGTTTTAGATATGGAAGCTGCTGATAGGGGTTGGAAGACTTTAGAGAATGTTGATTGGATCCTTTTTTGTTTCCTGAGTCCCTCCGTAAATTTCAATCAACAATTGCTGAGTTTGCTGGAGACAGTGTAAGGGAGGTAGAAGAAGAGAAGGTGAGCAAAGCTTCTACTAGTACGAGTGTGAACAAGATGTCGTCTGGTATGTTTCTCCTTTCATCTTGCCTTCATTTCTTCATTATTTCTTCATCCTGATTCAGCATCCATTTGACGTTTTCATCATGCAGTAACTCGGTCCCAAGGTGGGTTTGACATGAAGGACATGATGTCTGTGGTCAGGGATAAGGTAGGAGTAAAAATTGAGGGTGGAAAACCTCCTATCCCCAAGGGGGATGGTTCAAATAGCAAGGTAGTGTAAGTGCTCCAATTTGAGCTTGTTAGAATTTTCGTTAGAAAATTAACGAAAGTTATAACATTCCTAACAATTCCCAACATTCCTAACATTTCTAACAAAGCAAGGGCAAAGTGGGCATTGTTATTTAAGGATAAACCAAGGAAAGGAATCAAAAAAGCAAAAGAAATAAGAAAAACCAAAAATAGAAATGGCTGGAACAAAAACTGGCTGTTTAATTTGAATTTTCAAAAGATTATTCCTTGTGTCCAAAGCCTGAAGCAGCATTTAATGAACAGTGCACGCTGTCAACCCTATCCGCGCGGACATCATTGTCATTTTCAGAGGGCTATAAATTGAGCCCTCCAGTCTCAAAAAAAAAGAAGAACACATTTCCTCAACTGCACTTTGGCGAAAATAGTGAGAAAACAGTGAGAATTCCATAGAATTGTCACCTTTTTCTCAACTATTCAACCAAAATCACACTCACTCAAACACTCTCATATTCAAGCCTCAAACACTCTTACTCTCAAGACAAAAACTCCAAAACACAAGGAAGATAGGTATAACCTCCCTCTCCTCACCCTAAATTTCATCCTTGCATGCATTTTCAAGCTACAAAATGTAGTTCATTCATCTTCTTGCCCTAGATCCAAGAAGATCACCATGGAAGTTCATCTCCATGGATGATCTTCTACAAGGATCTACATTATTTTCAAAGTGTTCTTACTTTCTTGCAAAGAAAACACATTTTCAAAATCCTAAAAAATCATTTTCATACATCAAATCCCATTTTCAAAGGATAAAATCCCCCTTCCCAAGCAAATGAAGTGCTTAGTCCTAATGTACCCCAAGGATGGTTTGATATAGTTGATTCACCACTAAAATTTCAAGTGATCACTAATCAAAACCTAGGGAAATGGGGACAAGCATGGATGCAAAACTCCCTTTAAAATTATGTTTTTCTTTCTTGAGAAGTTGCTGTCCAGTAGCAATTTTCTAAGACCCCATTCCATGGTCTAATTTTTTGGACACAGATAAACTTAGAATTTGGTGTTGACTACAAAACACTTTTTGTAGCCAACATCCATATCTTTCCAGAAATATTTTTACTTAATTTTTTTGCGTGAGTAAAACTCCATTTTCCAAATTTTCTTTTGAAGGTCAGATCACCAGTTTCTGGGAGTCCAGATCTCATATCTGAGATTTCCAGAAGGTTTTGAGTCCTCAAATCTTCTCCAAAATGAAAAATTCTTTCACATAAATCTTATTTGAGGTGTCTGGAACAACTTTCATTCTCTGATTTTTCTCAGATTATGAAGTTTTGAAGTCCTTAAATCTATTTCAAAATCAGGTGTCCACTGCCTTTTTCATTCTGGCAGAAGTGGTTTTCAACTCCCAAAAATCTTTTGAGTACCAAAACTCAACCCAAAAATCACACCAAAAATCATGGGATCTGTCCAAAGAATAATAAAGAATTTCCAATTTTTACTTCCCTCAGTTTCAACTCATTTTAGCCAAAGTAATACACACACACACACACACACACACACAACAAATGGTTTTTAGCTTGGAAGACTCGTTTTACGAGGCATTTCGGGTGCACACTAACGTCCTTCCCGGCATGTAACGTGACCTCCGAACCCAAATTTCTAATCTCGGGCATTTTTCAAAGTTTTGGCCCTTAAAACAAAAATGGCGTGGTGTAAGTGCTCCAATTTGAGCTTGTTAGAATTTTCGTTAGAAAATTAACGAAAGTTATAACATTACTAACATTCCTAACATTCCTAACTTTTCTAATAAAGTAAGGGTAAAATGGGCATTGCCACTTTAAGTTAAACCAAGAAAAGAATCTCAAAAAGCAAAAGAAATTAGAAAAATCCGAATTAAGAAAGTTGAAAAACAGCTTCAGTTTGAATTTTAAAAAGATTATTCTTCCTGTCCAAAAGCCAGCACTGTAGCAGATGAACAGTGCACGCGTCGATCCTTGTCCGCGCGGATACGTTTGATTCTCACAGTGTCCTATAAATTGAACCCTCCTCTCTCAGTTAAAACAACACAAATTACTCACAGTAACAAAACTCTGGCGAAATATAGAGAGAAAACAGTGGGAATCCTTAGATTGCCACCATTTTCTCTCCAATCTTTCCCAAATCTCACTCACTCACAAACACTTCAAAACACTCTCATACATACTCTCATACATACACTAACTCAAGCTCAAATCACCCTTTAGGAGGAGGATTAGAGAGAAAACATAGAGGACTTCATTGTTATCTACTTGTTTTCTCTTTAACCAACTCTAATCACCAACCCTAAACACATTTCAAATCTTGATACTCCTCAAGTCAAGCTCATACACAAGGGAAGATAGGTATAACCTCCCTCTTCCTACCCTAAATCTCTCTTCTTCATGTATGCATCTCAAGCTTTAAAGATGTAGTTTGTTCATCTACTCATTTGTTGTTCATCTTTCTTTGACCTAAAAATGTAGTCACCTTGGAATAAATTTCCAATGGATGACCATTTAAAAGGTCTAAATCATTTTCTTACTCACTTAAAAGTGTTTTTCTAAAGATCATTCACTAAAAAGTGTTTTCCAAAAATCATTTTCATACACAAAATCTTTCTTTCAAAGGATGAAATTCCCCTTCCCAAGCAAATGAAATGCTTGAAGTCCTAATGTACCCCAAGGATGGCTTGATATAGTAGATCACCACTAAAATGTTTAGTGATCACTAATCAAAGCCTAGGGAAATGGGGACAAGCATGGATGCAAAACCCCCTTTAAAATCATGTTTTTCCTTCTTGAGAAGTTGCTGTCCAGTAGCAATTTTCTAAGACCTCTGTCCATGGTCTAATTTTTTGGACATATAGAAATTTGGAATTTGGTGTTGACTACAAAACACTTTTTGTAGCCAACATCCATATCTTTCCAGAAATATTTTTATTTTATTTTTTGCGTGAGTAAAACTCCATTTTTCAAATTTTCTTTTAAAGGTCAGTTCATCAGCTTCTGGAAATCCAGATTTCAGATCTGAGATTTCCAGAAGGTTTTGACCCCTTAAATCATCTCCAAAATGAAAAGTTCTTTTTCAGAAACCTTTTTTAAGGTGTTTTGAACATTTTTCATTCCCGGACTTTTCCCAGATTCTGGATTTTTCAAGCCCTAAAGTCCATTTCAAAGTCAAGGGTCAACTGCCTTTTTCATTCTGGCAGAAATGGTTTTCAACTTCCAAAAATCTTTTGAGTTCCAAATCTCAACCCAAAAATCATCCAAAAAATCATGGGATCAGTTTAAAGCCTTAAAAAGAGTTCCCAATTTTTACTTACCTCAGTTTCAAGTTATTTTGGCCAAAACACACACACACACACACAACAAAGGATTTTGAATGTTTGGAAGACTCGTTTCTACGAGGCGCGCCGGGTGCACACTAACGTCCTTCCCGACGCGTAACGTGACCTCCGAACCTAAATTTCTGATCTCGGGCATTTTTCAAAGTTTTGGCCCTCAAAACAAAAATGGCGTGGCGACTCCGTTTGATTCACAAAAAAAATCGGGTACATCACAGTGGCGACTCCGCTGGGGAATTAAGCTTTTTCTAAAAAAAAAAAAAATGATATTTGGTATATTGGTGGAAACCATTAAACTTCCCGTTATCGCCTCCTAACACGAGTCGGGGATAAATTGTGGTTTAACAATCCCACGTACCGGTATCACCGTTTTCAAAAAAAAAGAAAAAGCTTTTGAGGGTCAAGCTTCCGTCCCGACATTTGAAAATCCTTTGTTTTGTGTGTGTTGATTTTTGCACATTTTTCGTGTTTGTTTTGGCCGCCTCGGAAAAAGTCAAAATTTTGACTGTCGGAATTATGTCCCTAACTGTTGGAATTTTTGTGATTATGTGCTTATGTGCTCATTAATTTTCAAAAAAAAAAATTTCAAAAAAAAAGAAAATTTCCAAAAAAAAAAAAATCATGCATCATGCTTTTTAAGACACATAAAAAATTTCTATTTTACTCAGAAAAAGAATATAGACTGCTTGCACACTACGCGCACGTGACCATACACTGCACACTACGTCCCTAACCCGGGGAAATCCTTGTCGCGGTCCGTTTGGTCTTATTACGCCTCTCGGATGAGCACAGGACTACCCAAACATCCCATGGAGCCTCGTGTCGACCATGCACTTGTCCGTGACACACTTTGTCCGAGACCCGGTTGGTTTTTAGTCTGGTCTGTGTCATGCCCTGTCTGTGTATAGACCTTTCCTTTCAAGCCTTTGTCGGCATACCGACTCAATATCTTTCGGGTCCCTAATCAGTCGAAGTCATTCCGGCTTTCCGCCGCAGACTTTGACCAAGATATTGACCGGCGCCTTGACTTCGGCTCTGACTGGCACAAATTATACACTGACTCCCAGCATGACACTGAGTCATCAAGGATTAACGGTTATTCCATGCCTAATTACGGCTTAACTGACGACAAGTCAAGATCAACTGCGGACATTTATCAGTCCAAATCATGCCGACTTTTTCGTCGAGCCCTCGGACACGATCTTGACTTTGACGTCAGCTTTGTCCGTAATTTACATCGAATGCTCGTTAAGACTCGATTACCCGCCAGACTTCTAGGATCGTTTTTCTTTCGGTCGGTGGGACCCGCTTGCCCTATAGGACCCTCGCCCGGGCCGCCCACCCTGGGAGGTCGAAATACAGGTGGAATACGAGGGGCTTATAGACGTAGTGACGGGGCCCACTGATCCAGGAATCAGAGTAGTTTGAAAAAAAAAGAGAAATCTTTTCCAACCGATTAGGTTAATAAAACGTGTTCTAAGTAAACATGAACAAATAACTGCATGTTGCATGAGCCTAAAGCCCAAACACCTACCCTCCTTCAATTCCCACCATCTGAACCCTCGTGTCTTTCCCCCGCAGCCCCGCACAAAGCTTGGTTTCGGACACCGGGTCACCGTTTGATCAGTTGGGAAGAGTCAAGCGCATCGTCAGCTTCACCGTTTGTTCCGACTACGGGTTTCAGAATGTCTACGTCAGCTGGTAACGATGGGGACAATGTCACTCCGCCGCCTGGGATTCCTCAAACAGAACAGCAGTGGAATCAGTTAGCCGAACAGATGAGAGTGCGACAGGAAGCACAGCTGAACAGCCTTATGGAGGCTATCAAAAGCCATGGATTGGCCGCCAGTCTCAACCCCGATGGCACCTTCACCGTGGAAGAGGAGGAGGACCCCAGTCCCAATCTTGGTCGCCCTGACTACTCCAGAATGCCACCACCAACCTCCTTTGGTACCACCAGAACCCATGCTCCTCGATCTCTGGGTCAGGCCATTGGATCCATGCAGCCTGACGGGGCGAATCAGTTCGCAGCTCCTCAGTGGGGGCGAAATCAGTACGGAATGTCCTCTCATGGTTGGGGGTGCCTCGGAATGCCACAGCAAATGGGGATCCCACCGCAGTTTGGAACCAATCAATCCGGACCTTCACAGCAACAGTTTGGGATACCACCCCAGTTTGGTTCGGGGCAACAATCAGGAGTCCCATCTCAGAATGGTACTAGCTCAGCTGCTCCTCACACAGCTCTCACAAATCCATTTCTCACTCAGACTTCTATGGGTTATCAAGCCTCCATCCCGGTGTCATCCGAATCACCAGGACTGCAGTCTCCCCCTGGTTACACACCTTCGCCACAGGCAGCCATGCAATTCAACAATCCAGGACAGCATCCCACACTCAAGCCTACTTATGGGCCTCACTCCGGAAATCCGAGCTATCCGGCTACCTCAGGTCTGCCTCTGCCTTCCCTGCCAATGGAAAGCCAACAGCAAGCCGCTGGGTTTTATCCTTTTGCCCAAGCTCCTACCTACCCTCCCTGTGGTAATTTGGACCAAGGACAAGTTTTCACCTATGCCCGGAATATGGTATCCCTTCCACCGGTGTGCCGCCAGGTGGTAACTCCTCTCTTCAGCTCGATCACTGGTTTGAACGCTATGGCTCCACCTTCGGATCCCCAATTGGCTTGGTTTATGGAGCAACACAAGGAAATGAAAGCACGTATTGCCGAATTGACCGCCAAAAGAACACCGCTCTTCGACCTACGTATCCCGACTCGATTGTCCCCCCGCCTCACAAGTTTGTGATGCCCACTCTGGAATTGTTTGACGGAGTGCATGCCCTAAAACTCACTTGGACACCTATACTTTGGAAATGAAGGCTAAGGGATGCACAAACCAAGCGCTACCGATTACTTTAGTCTCTCTTTGAAGTCGTGGGCTTTGAAATGGTTTTTCCGATTGCACTGAAGCTAGGGCTACTTGGGAACAGATTACCGCATTTCACGTATAAGTACAAAGCCAACTTGGAATGGGAGACAAACAGAGTTGACTCCGCAAACAACGATGCGGCGCCACTAATGAGAATATTGGGGATTTCTATAAGAGGTGGAACTTAAAGCTCAGTGAAATGGCCATTCCTCCCTCCGACGAGGAGCAGCTAGGACATCTTTCGCTCATGCTTGAAGCCACATTTGAGAGCTTCCCTCACCACTTCCCCTACGCCGACTTGCGTGCAATGGTTAATTCCGGGCTAAGTTTGAAAAGGCTTACAATCGCCAGCCCGACCGCCGCACTCCGCCACGGATATCGGGCTCCTCCCTCCAACACTACTCTCGCTTTCGCTAAAGGCAAAGAGGCGATCGGCTACGCGGGACAGGACTGTAACAATGCCACTTCCTTTGTTCCTAAGAAGCCTGGTGCATCCAGATCCCGGCTCCAAGACTTGAGAAACCTTGGAATGCCTTTAAGCGATATCTTCAGAGGATTGGTAAAAGAAGGTTTGCTCCGGCCTTTGGATAATTATCAGCCAAGAAACCACAACGCTCCTTTGGACACCTCCAAGCATTGTGCCTTTCATCGCACTACGGGCACCGATGATGATTGCGTCCCCCTGAAGAAGGCAATCCAAAATTTGATTGAGCAAGGGAGATTAGAAATGCCTGAAGGGCCTAATACCATCGATAACCCGCTCCCTAACAACATGAGTGTCAACATGGTCGAGTTTGGTGATCCAAGACTTGTGGGCATAATGGAATTTGACTCGCCCCTTTGTGAGGTCGATGAATCACCCATCGCAGGCGATGAAAGTGGTTGGATTAAGAAAGAGGTTGCCAAGGAAATCCTGATGGAAAGGTCTGCAATAGCTCCCGTCTCCAGCGTCGAAGATTAGATGCATGGTTCAACAGCAAAGAGCGGCTAGATTGGGGGCTACCTATCTTTAAAATAGTCTTTTGAGTCAACCTTCGTAGGTTCTAGTACTTTTCTTTCACCTAAGTCCTTCCTGGACATTTGTCGTTGTAGTCCACTTTGGACATAGTGGTTAAATGCCTAACTTTTAATATAAGTCTTTTTTCTCTTCTTGCTAGACTCGAGACATCACTTGCGCACCCACGTTACACTTAATTGAAATGGTTTTATCCAAAATGATCACTTGTGCTGCTTAACCACTAATTCTTTGAAATGATTAATATTTAAATTAATCGGAGTGAGAAAACCAATTAATATCCTTCTCAAATGGGGGCTTACCAACTCCCCATCTTGCATCTCATATGCTCACATCCCTTTCATCATCATCATCTCGTTGCTCGATGAATTTGCATGGATCTTTTCTCATATAAAGCTTAAGCAAGCAATGAAGACTTAATCTCGTTTAGGTCATCCAGTAGGGATTGCGGTTGAAACCTTTCACCCATAGGAAAGCCATTATCTCACCCTTACTAAACACTACCCTCTCATTTCAAGATCGGCGTGTTTTGAAACCCGGTTTAGCCATCATTTTTGCTCCATACTGAGAGAAAGTCCAAGCGAGCCCGAGAAGTTAGCTTCGAGAATCGGCGATGCGCAAATTATCTCAAGCCATGAAGGAAGGACAAAGATAATCCTCAACTCCTCAGGAAGCTTTCCAAGTCAAAAAAAAAAAGCAACAAAAAAAGAAAAGAAGTCAAAAAAAAAAACAAACAAAAAAAAAAAAAAAAAAAAAAAAAAACAAACAAAAAAAAAAAAAAAAAAAAAAACAAAAAAAGAAGGATTTTAAAATCCTCACAATCTCGGATATAATTCCAAGCTCCTCAGGAAGCCTTCCAAAAAAAAAAAGAGAGAAGAACTCAAAAGTCCCCGACTTCTCAAGAAGCTCTCCAATGATCAAAAAGGAGCCTGAATTCTCGCAAGATCGCGAAAAGTTGTCAATAGCTCGGACTTTCTCTTATCATTACCTTAAACCAATCCCAAGCCATCCTCTCAATTTTAGAGGATACTCCCATCACCATTACCTCGCTTGGCCAAGTCAAAATCTGACCTCTCATTCTTGGAGGCAATCAATCTTCCTCGCCATAGATTTCCCAAACACATCCCTGCAAGCCAACCTCTCATCTTTAGAGGATCAGTCAGCAAAAGGCCCAGCCGACCTCTCATCCTAAGAGGTCATAATTTCCCAAATCACCCGATGGCCGATCGAAGCCCGGAAACCCAACTACAGTCCCTACCGGATAGCAGTTTCATTCTAATATCCTCGATGTCAGGATCAAATTAATGCTTCATTGCTTGCTTAAATTGGAATCTAATCCATCTTGGTCCAAAATTACCAATCAAAGATTGTGCAAATTCAACCCTTCCCTTCATGTGAGCATATTTCATTTCTCCTCACAAACACTTGCCGTGGATGTCCCACTGGGGCTTCACATCCGTGTCTTTCATGGACACTCTAAGGGGATATGTTATTCAATCCTCCAAATCCTCAAAATCCCCAAAGGTCCTCAGACCCTCGAATTTCAACGTTCATTCTCTTTTCATTCGGGATAAGCCCGAACTACGGCGACCTGAGCTCTTCATAATGGAGGGAACGTAGGCAACCAGAAATGGTCCGGTCGAAATCACAAACAAATTCCAAAAAAAAATAAAATCCGTTCTCATCAAGGATTGTCCCTATACACTTTCCGCCCTTCCGAGCTTGATTCTCGATAACAGTTGGTTTTCTCCTTGTGATTAATCAAAATATTTGTTCATATCAGATTTAAGGGTTGAATAACCCGAACATTAACAAAGGGTTTTAAGCAGCCTTGTGATCATCATGAATAAGACAAGTTTTCAAGTGTCTTGACAAGTCTTCTCTCTCTCCATCATAGGGAAATAGAGCTAAACACTGTCTTTCTGTCAGCAGGGGCTTCCATACACGTTTCCACACCTTATGTTTATACTCTCTCAAAAGAGTCAAACCCAAAAGCGAGAGTGTCATACACAAATTCGGGAGAAATTCCCACCTTTCAAAAGATATGCCCCTGCACATAAACATTTCTGAGTCTTGTCCAGTAACTGGTTGACTAAGGTCTGAAAAGATGGGTGCCTCCTCTGTTAGACCGCTCTGAATTTCTTCACGCTGGGGCTTGCTAAGCGGTTCTCCCAGGTTCTCCTGTATCAGCTCTTCAAGATTGGGGCTTCGCCAAGTCACTTCTTCAAAATCTGAAATTTGCCTACTCAGTTCTTCAAACCGGGGCTTTGCCAAAGAAGGGATCTTTCCTCGCTTTAATGGGATCCGGGGGCTTTGCCAAGCTGGTCCTCTGGACCTGAATTTTATCAAGCCACAAGAAAGGTCTAGTCACATCAACAGCTAGATTTTCAGCTTCAGAACTTGGTACATAGCAGCTTCCCGTAGCGTCGGAATCTAAGATCTGGGTTTCACCCGGCATTAGCAATTTCATCAAATCATTCTCCGAACAAGGTTTCGGCCAAGTCACGGCTCACCCAAATGCAAGAAGCTTCACTCGTATCAACGTGCCCTAGAGCCTGTCAGCATCAGCTTCAAATGACCAAGATTGAGAGGGAAACTGTCAACCGAGACCCGGGGTCCGAATCCAATCTCATCAAAATTGAGGTCCATGTGATACTATTAACAAAACCTCATCAACAACCGCGGTTTAAATCGCGATCGAGGGTTCTCACCCCCCACTTGCTCAAAATCTGTTCCAAGCAGTCTCCAGACACATACATCCCCACAAAAATCTCCCAAGGGCTCATGTAGCATGCACAAAACTTGAATCAATAGGAAAAATCCTAAGTGATTGAAAATCATAAATCGTAATTTCCCTGCCAAAAAGCGTAGGCTAAGTGCATCTTCGGAAGCAAGTAAATGCATCATCTCATAATCATTTTTGGTTCCATACATGCATCTGTCGTCATGAATGCCATATATGCATCTTCCTCTTCACTAACGAATGCAGGAATTCGGCAAGGATGATCTTCACCAAAAGTCGACCTCCAACATCTACAAACATATGAAGACCGCCTCCAGTGTCTACAAATCGGTCAGAGACGCCAAGCTCTCAAATACAAATCGGTCAGAGATGCCAAGTTCTCAAAATACAAATCAGTCAGGGACGCCAAGTTCTCAAATACAATTCGGTTAGAGACGCCAAGTGCTCAAAATATAAATCGGTCAGGGATTCCAAATTCTCAAATACAAATCGGTCAGAGACGCCAAGTTCTCCAATACAAATCGGTCAGAGACGCCAAGCTCTCAAATACAAATCGGTCAGAGACGCCAAGTTCTCAAATACAATTCGGTCAGAGATGCCAAGTTCTCAAAATACAAATCGGTCAGAGATGCCAAGTTCTCAAAATACAATTCGGTCGAAGACGCCAAGTTCTCAAATGCAAATCGGTCAGAGACACAAAGTTCTCAAAAGCAAGAAGTCCCAATGTGAAGACAAGCTCAACAACTTCTACAAGGTTGACGATCACCAGCAAGATGCAGACTCAACCAAACTCCTCCTTCAGGTCAAAATGCCTCCAAAGACAAGAAATCGTCGCTTAAACCGCAACCCAACAACTCTTCATCAACATCAGCCGTAGCCTCAGTCCTTCCGACAGCTACAGGTAAGCACAACACAGGTATGAAAGCATATCTTAGTCAACTACTTTTTTAAAAGAACATTATCATCAATTTTTAGGGTGACTTCCCAAAAATAGTCAAAACCGTAGGGCGACTTCCCAAAAATAGTCAAATCGTAGGGCGACTTCCCCAAAACAGTCAAAACCTTAGGGTGACTTCCCCAAAACAGTCAGATCGTAGGGCGACTTCCCCAAAACAGTCAAAACCTTAGGGTGACTTCCCAAAAATAGTCAAACCATAGGGCGACTTCCCAAAAATAGTCAAACCATAGGGCGACTTCCCAAAAAATAGTCAAACCATAGGGCGACTTCCCAAAAATAGTCAAAACCGTAGGGCGACTTCCCCAAAATAGTCAAGTCATAGGGCGACTTCCCAAAAATAGTCAAATCGTAGGGCGACTTCCCCAAAACAGTCAAAACCTTAGGGTGACTTCCCAAAAATAGTCAGATCATAGGGTGACTTCCCAAAAATAGTCAGACCTTAGGGTGACTTCCCCAAAACAGTCAGATCATAGGGCGACTTCCCAAAAATAGTCAGATCATAGGGTGACTTCCCAAAAATAGTTAGACCATAGGGTGACTTCCCAAAAATAGTCAGACCATAGGGTGACTTCCCCAAAACAGTCAGATCATAGGGCGACTTCCCAAAAATAGTCAGATCATAGGGTGACTTCCCAAAAATAGTCAGACCTTAGGGTGACTTCCCCAAAATAGTCAGATCATAGGGCGACTTCCCAAAAATAGTCAGATCATAGGGTGACTTCCCAAAAATAGTCAGACCATAGGGTGACTTCCCAAAAATAGTCAGACCATAGGGTGACTTCCCAAAAATAGTCAAACCATAGGGCGACTTCCCAAAAAATAGTCAAACCATAGGGCGACTTCCCAAAAATAGTCAAAACCGTAGGGCGACTTCCCCAAAATAGTCAAGTCATAGGGCGACTTCCCAAAAATAGTCAAATCGTAGGGCGACTTCCCCAAAACAGTCAAAACCTTAGGGTGACTTCCCAAAAATAGTCGATCATGTGGTGACTTCCCAAAATAGTCGACCTTAGGGTGACTTCCCCAAAACAAATGATCATAGGGCGACTTCCCAAAAATAGTCGATCATAGGGTGACTTCCCCAAAAATAGTCGGACCATAGGGTGACTTCCCAAAAATAGTCGACCATAGGGTGACTTCCCCCAAAACTTGATCGGATCGTAGAGGGACTTCCCAAAAATAGTCAGATCATAGGGTGACTTCCCAAAAATAGTCAGACCTTAGGGTGACTTCCCCAAAACAGTCAGATCATAGGGCGACTTCCCAAAAATAGTCAGATCATAGGGTGACTTCCCAAAAATAGTCAGACCATAGGGTGACTTCCCAAAAATAGTCAGACCATAGGGTGACTTCCCCAAAACAGTCAGATCATAGGGCGACTTCCCAAAAATAGTCAAGTCATAGGGCGGCTTCCCAAAAATAGTCAAGTAATAGGGCGACTTCCCCAAAATAGTCAGATCATAGGGTGACTTCCCAAAAATAGTCAGACCATAGGGTGACTTCCCCAAAACAGTCAGATCATAGGGCGACTTCCCAAAAATAGTCAGATCATAGGGTGACTTCCCAAAAACAGTCAAAACCTTAGGGCGACTTCCCCAAAACAGTCAAAACCTTAGGGTGACTTCCCCAAAACAGTCAGATCATAGGGCGACTTCCCAAAAATAGTCAGATCATAGGGTGACTTCCCAAAAATAGTCAAATCTTAGGGCGACCTTCCTAAAGCAGTAGGGTCGAAGACTAAAGATAGTCGAAAGACCCGAACTACGACTGGCTTGATTCCTCTTAAGGATACGTAGGTAGCCTATCATTAGGTTCAGCCACCAGACCAAAATGGTCATTCCTATCCCCAGCAGAGCGGATATACAACCCTAGCCATCAGACCGAAGAGGGTCATTTCTTATCCCCAACAGAGTTTCTTTCAGCAATCGACTGTAGAACTCGCTCGCCAGGTTGACATCCTAAAACAAGCCACCTGTGGTCGACAACTAAAGATAGTCGAAAGACCCGAACTACGGTCGGCTTGATTCTCACTAGGGATACGTAGGTAGCCTATTAAATAGGTTCAGCCACTCGATCACTTGATCATCCTGCCAAATATGGAGCCTTACTCTTATCGACGACCCCGCTTCCTTCGAAAGCGCCGTCGCCGAGGGGCTACTGTAAGTGCTCCAATTTGAGCTTGTTAGAATTTTCGTTAGAAAATTAACGAAAGTTATAACATTACTAACATTCCTAACATTCCTAACTTTTCTAATAAAGTAAGGGTAAAATGGGCATTGCCACTTTAAGTTAAACCAAGAAAAGAATCTCAAAAAGCAAAAGAAATTAGAAAAATCCGAATTAAGAAAGTTGAAAAACAAATTTCAGCTTGAATTTTAAAAAGATTATTCTTCCCCTTGCCCAAAAAGCCAAAGACCGAAAGCGTATGAACAAGGCACGCGTCGATCCTTGTCCGCGCGGATACGTTTGATTCTCACAAAGGTCCTATAAATTGAACCCTCCTCTCGGTTAAAACAACACAAATTACTCACAAGAACAAAACTCAAGTGAATATAGAGAGAAAACAGTGGGAATCCTTAGATTGCCACCATTTTCTCTCCAATCTTTCCCAAATCTCACTCACTCACAAACACTTCAAAACACTCTCATACATACTCTCATACATACACTAACTCAAGCTCAAATCACCCTTTAGGAGGAGGATTAGAGAGAAAACATAGAGGACTTCATTGTTATCTACTTGTTTTCTCTTTAACCAACTCTAATCACCAACCCTAAACACATTTCAAATCTTGATACTCCTCAAGTCAAGCTCATACACAAGGGAAGATAGGTATAACCTCCCTCTTCCTACCCTAAATCTCTCTTCTTCATGTATGCATCTCAAGCTTTAAAGATGTAGTTTGTTCATCTACTCATTTGTTGTTCATCTTTGCTTGACCTAAAAATGTAGTCACCTTGGAATAAATTTCCAATGGATGACCATTTAAAAGGTCTAAATCATTTTCTTACTCACTTAAAAGTGTTTTTCTAAAGATCATTCACTAAAAAGTGTTTTCCAAAAATCATTTTCATACACAAAATCTTTCTTTCAAAGGATGAAATTCCCCTTCCCAAGCAAATGAAATGCTTGAAGTCCTAATGTACCCCAAGGATGGCTTGATATAGTAGATCACCACTAAAATGTTTAGTGATCACTAATCAAAGCCTAGGGAAATGGGGACAAGCATGGATGCAAAACCCCCTTTAAAATCATGTTTTTCCTTCTTGAGAAGTTGCTGTCCAGTAGCAATTTTCTAAGACCTCTGTCCATGGTCTAATTTTTTGGACATATAGAAATTTGGAATTTGGTATTGACTACAAAACACTTTTTGTAGCCAACATCCATATATTTCCAGAAATATTTTTATTTTATTTTTTGCGTGAGTAAAACTCCATTTTTCAAATTTTCTTTTAAAGGTCAGTTCATCAGCTTCTGGAAATCCAGATTTCAGATCTGAGATTTCCAGAAGGTTTTGACCCCTTAAATCATCTCCAAAATGAAAAGTTCTTTTTCAGAAACCTTTTTTAAGGTGTTTTGAACATTTTTCATTCCCGGACTTTTCCCAGATTCTGGATTTTTCAAGCCCTAAAGTCCATTTCAAAGTCAAGGGTCAACTGCCTTTTTTCATTCTGGCAGAAATGGTTTTCAACTTCCAAAAATCTTTTGAGTTCCAAATCTCAACCCAAAATCATCCAAAAAATCATGGGATCAGTTTAAAGCCTTAAAAAGAGTTCCCAATTTTTACTTACCTCAGTTTCAAGTTATTTTGGCCAAAACACACACACACACACACAACAAAGGATTTTGAATGTTTGGAAGACTCGTTTACGAGGCGCGCCGGGTGCACACTAACGTCCTTCCCGACGCGTAACGTGACCTCCGAACCTAAATTTCTGATCTCGGGCATTTTTCAAAGTTTTGGCCCTCAAAACAAAAATGGCGTGGCGACTCCGTTTGATTCACAAAAATCGGGTACATCACAAGTGGCGACTCCGTTGGGATTTAAGCTTTTTCTAAAAAAAAAAAAAAATGATATTTGGTATATTGGTGGAAACCATTAAACTTCCCGTTATCGCCTCCTAACACGAGTCAGGGATAAATTGTGGTTTAACAATCCCACGTACCGGTATCACCGTTTTCAAAAAAAAAGAGAAAAAGCTTTTGAGGGTCAAGCTTCCGTCCCGACATTTGAAAATCCTTTGTTTGTGTGTGTTGATTTTTGCACATTTTTCGTGTTTGTTTTGGCCGCTCGGAAAAAGTCAAAATTTTGACTGTCGGAATTATGTCCCTAACTGTTGGAATTTTTGTGATTATGTGCTTATGTGCTCATTAATTTTCAAAAAATTTCAAAAAAGAAAATTTCAAAAAAAAAAATCATGCATCATGCTTTTTAAGACACATAAAAATTTCTATTTTACTCGTAAAAGAATATAGATCGCTGCACACTACGCGCACGTGACCATACACCGCACACTACGTCCCTAACCCGGGGAAATCCTTTGTCGCGGTCCGTTTGGTCTTATTACGCCTCTCGATGAGCACAGTGACTACCTAAACATCCGCATGGAGCCTCGTGTCGACCATCGCACTCTGTCTCGCGTGACACACTTTTTGTCCGAGACCCGCTGGTTTTTAGTCCGGTCTGTGTCATGCCCCGTCTCGTGTATAGACCTTTCCTTTCAAGCCTTTGTCGGCATACCGACTTCAATATCTTTCGGGTCCCTAATCGCCGAAGTCATGCACCCCGCTTTCCGCCGCGTACTTTGACCAAGATATTGACCGGCGCCTTGACTTCGCTCGATCGGCACAAATTATACACTCGACTCCCAAAGATGACACTCGAGTCATCAAGGATTAACGGTTATTCCATGCCTAATTACGGCTTAACTCGACGACAAGTCAAGATCAACCGCGGACATTTATCACCCAAATCATGCCGACTTTTTCGTCGAGCCCCTGGACACGATCTTGACTTTGACGCCGCCTTTGTCCGTAATTTACATCGAATGCTCGTTAAGACTCGATTACCCGCCGACTTCTAGGATCGTTTTCTTTCGGTCGGTGGGACCCGCTTGCCCTATAGGACCTCGCCCGGGCCGTCCACCCCGGGAGGTCGAAATACGTGGAATACGAGGGGCTTATAGACGTAGTGACGGGGCCCACCGATCCAGAATCGAGTAGTTTGAAAAAAAGAGAGAAATCTTTTTCCCAACCGATTAGGTTAATAAAACGTGTTCTAAGTAAACATGAACAAATAATCCGCATGTTGCATGAGCCTAAAAGCCCAAACACCTACCCTCCTTCAATTCCCACCATCTCGAACCCTCGTGTCTTTCCCCGCAGCCTCCCGCACAAAGCTTGGTTTCTGACACCGGGTCACCGTTTGATCAAGCCTGGGAAGAGTCAAGCGCATCGTCGCCTTCACCGTTTGTTCCGACTCCGGGTTTCGTAATGTCTACGTCACCGGTAACGATGGGGACAATGTCACTCCACCGCCCGGGATTCCTCAAATGTAACAATGCAAAGGGAATCCGCTTAGCCGAACGTATGAGAGTGCGACAGAAGCACAACAATGCCTTACGGAGGCTATCAAAAGCCATGGATTGGCCGCCGCCTCAACCCCGATGGCACCTTCACCGTGGAAGAGGAGGAGGACCCCGGCCCCACCTTGGTCGCCCGACTACCTCCTGCATCGCCACCACCAACCTCCTTGGTACCACCGTAACCCATGCTCCTCGATCTCCGGGTCAGTGCCATGGATCCATGCAGCCTGACGGGGCGAACCGCCCCTCAGCTGGGGCGAAATCGCACGGAATGTCCTCTCATGGTTGGGGGTGCCTCTGAATGCCACAAAGAAATGGGATCCCACCGCAGCTTGGAACCAATCAATCCGGACCTTCACAAAGAATAGCTTTGGGATACCACCCCGCTTTGGTTCTGGGCAACAATCAGAGTCCCATCTCGAATGGTACTAGCTCACCAAGCTCCTCACACAGCCTTTCACAAATCCATTTCTCACTCACTTCTATGGGTTATCAAGCCTCCATCCCTGTCATCCGAATCACCAGGACCCCAGCCTCCCCCGGTTACACACCCTTTCGCCACAACCACCATGCAATTCAACAATCCAGACAAAGATCCCACACTCAAGCCTACTTACGGGCCTCACTCCGAAATCCGAGCTATCCGGCTACCTCAGGTCCGCTCGCATCTTCCTCGCCAACGGAAAGCCAACAAAGAAGTCAGCTGGGTTTTATCCTTTTGCCCAAGCTCCTACCTACACTCCCTGTGGTAATTTGGGCCAAGGACAGTTTTCACCTATGCCCCGGAATACGGTATCCCTTCCACCAATGCACCAGCTGGTAACTCCTCTCTTCCTAGCTCAAATATCGGTTCAACGAATTCCCTATGGCTCCACCTTTCGATCCCCAATTGGCTTGGTTTATGGAGCAACACAAGGAAATGAAAGCACAGATTGCCAATTGACCGCCAAAAAGAACACCGCTCTTCGACCTACGTATCCCGACTCGATTGTCCCCCGCCTCACAAGTTTGTGATGCCCACTGAATTGTTTGACGGGAGTGCATGCCCTAAAACTCACTTGGACACCTATACTTTGGCAATGAAGGCTAAGGGATGCACAAACCAATAGCTTGGCCGATTACTTTAGTCTCTCTTTGAAGTCGTGGCTTAAATGGTTTTTCCGATTGCACCAAGCTAGGGCTACTTGGGAATGTATTACCAAGATTTCTACGTATAAGTACAAAGCCAACTTGGAATGGGAGACAAACAGAGTTGACCCGCAAAACAACGATGCAAATACTTAACGAGAATATTGGGGATTTCTATAAGAGGTGGAACTTAAAGCTCAAATGAAATGGCCATTCCTCCTCCGACGAGGAGCAAGCTAGACATCTTTCGCCTCATGCTTGAAGCCGCATTTGAGAGCTTCCTCACCACTTCCCTACGCCGACTTGCGTGCAATGGTTAATTCCGGGCTAAGTTTGAAAAGGCTTACAATCGCCAGCTCGACCGTCGCACTCGCCTACGGATATCGGGGCTCCTCCCTCCAACACTACTCTCGCTTTCGCTAAAGGCAAAGAGGCGATCGGCTACGCGGGACAGATCAGAACAATGCCACTTCCTTTGTTCCTAAGAAGCCCGATGCATCCGTGATCCCGGCTCCAAGACTTGAGAAACCTTGGAATGCCTTTTAAGCGATATCTTCAGAGGATTGGTAAAAGAAGGTTTGCTCCGGCCTTTGGATAATTATCGCCCAAGAAACTCCCAACGCTCCTTTGGACACCTCCAAGCATTGTGCCTTTCATCGCACTCATGGGCACCCGACAGATGATTGCCCCCCGAAGAAGGCAATCCAAAATTTGATTGAGCAAGGGAGATTAGAGATGCCTCGAAGGGCCTAATACCATCAATAACCCGCTCCCTAACAACATGAGTGTCAACATGGTCGAGTTTGGTGATCCAAGACTTGTGGGCATAATGGAATTTGACTCGCCCTTTCGTGAGGTCGGGATGAATCACCTCCATCGCAGCGATGAAAGTGGTTGGATTAAGAAAGAGGATTGCCAAGGAAATCCCGATGGAAAGGTCCGCAATAGCTCCCGTCCTCCGTCGAAGAATAGATGCATGGTTCAACAAAGAAAGAGCGGCTAGGACTGGGGGCTACTCTATCTTTAAAATAGTCTTTTGAGTCAACCTTCGTAGGTTCTAGTACTTTTCTTTCACCTAAGTCCTTCCCGGACATTTGTCGTTGTAGTCCATTTTGGGACATAGCGGTTAAATGCCTAACTTTTAATATAAGTCTTTTTCTCTTCTTGCTAGACTCGAGACATCACTTCGCGCACCCACGTTACACTTAATTGAAATGGTTTTATCCAAAATGATCACTTGTGCCGCTCAACCACTAATTCTTCGAAAATGATTAATATTTAAATTAATCTGAGTGAGAAAACCAATTGATATCCTTCTCAAATTGGGGGCTTACCAACTCCCCATCTTGCATCTCATATGCTCACATCCCTTTCATCATCATCATCTCGCTGCTCGATGAATTTGCATGGATCTTTTCTCATATAAAGCTTAAGCAAGCAATGAAGACTTAATCTCGTTTAGGTCATCCAAGAGGGATTGCGGTTGAAACCTTTCACCCATAGGAAAGCCATTATCTCACTCCTTACTAAACACTACCCTCTCATTTCAAGATCGGCGTGTTTTGAAACCCTATTAGCCATCATTTTTGCTCCATACCGAGAGAAAGTCCAAGCGAGCCCGAGAAGTTAGCTTCGAGAATCGGCGATGCGCAAATTATCTCAAGCCATGAAGGAAGGACAAAGATAATCCTCAACTCCTCGTGAAGCTTTCCAAGTCAAAAAAAAAAAAAAAACAAAAAACAAAAAAAAAAAAAAAAAAAAAAAAAAAAAAAAAAAAAAAAAAAAAAAAAAAAAAAAAAAGAAGGATTTTAAAATCCTCACAATCTCGGATATAATTCCAAGCTCCTCAGAAGCCTTCCAAAAAAAAAAAAGAGAAGAACTCAAAAGTCCCCGACTCTCAAGAAGCTCTCCAATGATCAAAAAGGAGCTCGAATTCTCGCAAGATCGCGAAAAGTTGTCAATAGCTCTGACTTCCTCTTATCATTACCTTAAACTAATCCCAAGCCATCCTCTCAATTTTAGAGGATACTCCCATCACCATTACCTCGCTTCCTTGGCCAAGTCAAAATCTCGACTCTCTCATTCTTGGAGGCAATCAATCTTCCTCGCCATAGATTTCCCAAACACATCCTCGCAAGCCAACCTCTCATCTTTAGAGGATCTGGCCAAGAAAGGCAAATTAACCTTCTCATCCTAAGAGGTCATAATTTCCCAAATCACCTACGATAGCCGATCGAAGCTCCTAAACCCAACTACAGCCCCTACCTGGATAGCAAGCTTTCATTCTAATATCCTCGATGTCGATCAAATTAATGCTTCATTGCTTGCTTAAATTGGAATCTAATCCATCTTGGTCCAAAATTACCAATCAAAGATTGTGCAAATTCAACCCTTCCCCTTCATGTGAGCATATTTCATTTCTCCTCACAAACACTTGCCGTGGATGTCCCACTAGCTTCGCATCCGTGTCTTTCATGGACACTCTAAGGGATATGTTATTCAATCCTCCAAATCCTCAAAATCCCCAAAGGTCCTCGTACCCTCGAATTTCAACATTCATTCTCTTTTCATTCGGGATAAGCCCGAACTACGGCGACCCGAGCTCTTCATAATGGAGGGAACGTAGGCAACCAGTAAATGGTCCTAGCGAAATCACAAACAAATCTCAAAAAAAAAAAAAAAAAATCCGGTCTCATCAAGGATCGTCCCTATACACTTTCCGCCCTTCCGAGCTTCGATTCTCGATATCGCTGGTTTTCTCCTTGTGATTAATCAAAATATTTGTTCATATCAGATTTAGGGAGTCAATAACCCGAACATTAACAAAGGGTTTTAAGCAAATTGTGATCATCATGAATAAGACAAGTTTTCAAGTGTCTCGACAAGTCTTCTCTCTCTCCATCATAGGGAAATAGAGCCAAACACTGTCTTTCCGTCGCCAGGGGCTTCCATACACTTTTCCACACCTTGTGATGCTTATACTCTCTCAAAAGAGTCAAACCAAAAGCGAGAGTGTCATACACAAATTCGGGAGAAATTCCCACCTTTCAAAAGATATGCCCCCGCACGTAAACATTTCGAAGTCTTGTCCAAGAATCGGTTGACTAAGGTCCGAAAAGATGGGTGCCTCCTCCGTAAGACCGCTCAATTTCTTCACGCCGGGGCTTGCTAAGCGTTCTCCTGTGTTCTCCCGTATCGCTCTTCAAGCCGGGGCTTATATAGTCATCTGGGTCCACATTGGGTTCTTCACTACGAGATAGACTCGCCAAGTCGCTTCTTCAAAATTGGACTTTGCCTACTCAGATCCGGACTTTGTCAAGACGGTCCTTTTGGACCCGAATTTTATCAAGCCGCAAGAAAGATTTTCACTTTCGTAACTTGGTACACGGCAGCCTTCCCGTAGCATCGGAATTCAAGATCGTGGTTTCTCCCGCATTAGCAATTTCATCAAATCATTCTCCTGAACAAGTGTTTCAGCCAAAGTCACAGCCTCACCCAAATGAAAGAAGCTTCACTGCATATCAACGTGCCCTGTAGAGCTCCGTCAAAGACGCCTTCAAATGACCAAGATTGAGAGGGAAATCAACCGAGACCCGGTCCGAATCCAATCTCATCAAAATTGAGGTCCATGTGATACTATTAACAAAACCTCATCAACAACCGCGGCTTAAATCGCGATCGAGGGTTCTCACCCCCACTTGCTCAAAAACTGCTCCAAGCCCGCATACATACCCATGCATCCCCACAAAAATCTCCCAAGGGCTCATGTAGCATGCACAAAACTTCGAATCAATAGGAACAATCCTAAGTGATCAAAATCATAAATCGTAATTTTCCCGCCAAAAGCTTAGGCTAAGTGCATCTTTCGAAAGCAAGTAAATGCATCATCTCATAATCATTTTTGGTTCCATGCATGCATCCGTCATCATGAATGCCATATATGCATCTTCCTCTTCACTAACGAACGGTGAATTTTCGGCAAGGATGATCTTCACCAAAAGTCGACCTCCAACATCCACAAACATATGAAGACCGCCTCCAAATTCTGGCAAAGATAGGCCGAGACGCCAAGCTCTCAAATACAAATCGGTCAGAGATGCCAAGTTCTCAAAATACAAATCAGACGCGGTCTTCAAATACAGCTGGCCAGACGCCAAGTGCTCAAAATACAAACATCGGCCGAGACGCTCAAATTCTCAAATACAAATCGGCCGAGACGCCAAGTTCTCAAATACAAATCGGCCGAGACGCCAAGCTCTCAAATACAAATCGGCCGAGACGCCAAGTTCTCAAATACAAATCGGCCGTAGACGCCAAGTTCTCAAATACAAATCGGTCCACAGACGCCAAGCTTCTCAAATATACCCGGTTCTACGTAGACGCCAAGTTCTGTCAAATACAACCGGTCAAAGACGCCAAGTTCTCAAAATACAAATTCGGCCGTAGACGCCAAGTTCTCAAATGCAACCTGGCCGAGACACCAAGTTCTCAAAAGCAAGAAGTCCCAACGTGAAGACAAGCTCAACAACTTCTACAAGGTCGATTTATCACCAAAGAAGATGCACTCAACCAAACTCCTCCTTCAGGTCAAAATGCCTCCAAAGACAAAGAAATCAGTCAGTAAACCGTCCCACGAACCCAACAAATCCTTCATCAACATCACCAGTAGCCTCATTCTTCCGACGCCACAGTAAGCACAACATTACAGGATGAAAGTATATCTCCAAGTCAACTACTTTTCTAAAAGAACATTATCATCACCTTAGGGGGCGACTTCCCAAAATAGCGTCAAAACCGTAGGGCTTACTTTCCTCAAAAATAAATAAATCGTAAAGATTTCCCAAACAGCCAAAACCTTAGGGCGATCTCTCCCAAAACAAATTAATCGGGTAGGCGTATTTCCTCAAAACAGTCCAAAACCTTAGGTGACTTCCCAAGAGTTAGTCAAACCATAGGGCTTACTTCCTGCAAAAATAGTCAAACCATAGGGCTTAACTTTCCCAAAAATAGTCAAAACCATAGGGCGACTTTTCCCCAAAAATAGTCAAAACCGTAGTATACTTCCCCCAAAATAGTCAAGTCATAGGCGAATTACCTCAAAAATAGTCAAATCGGTAGGGCGATTTCTCCCAAAACAAGCTCAAAACCTTTTAGGTACGACTTCCCAAAAATAGTCGATCATAGGGTGACTCTTCCCAAAAATAGTCGACTCCTTAGGATTGACTTCAAAACAGTCGTATCATAGGGCGACTTCCCAAAAATAGTCGATTATAGGGTGACTTCCTCGAAAAATAGTTTCGTAATTATAGGGTGACTTCCCAAAAATAGTCGTGACCATTTAGGTGACTTCCCCAAAACAGCGATCATAGGGCGACTTCCCAAAATAGTCGATCATAGGGTGACTTCCCAAAAATAGTCGACCTAAGTGGTGACTTCCCAAAATAAAGCTGGGATCATGTATTATTTCCTCAAAAATAGTCGACTATAGGTGATTTCCCAAAATAGTCGTAATCATGTGCTTATGCATCTTCCCCAAAATAGTCGCACTACATGTGGTGACTTCCTCAAAAATAGTCAAACCATAGGGCTTACTTCCAAAAAATAGTCAAACCATAGGGCGTACTTCCCAAAAATAGTCAAACCATAGGGCCATTCTCCCTAAAATCAAGTTTGAAACCTGTAGACGACTTCCCAAAATAGTCAAGTCACAAAGGGCGACTTCCCCAAAAATAGTCAAATCGTAGGGCGACTTCCAAAATGGGGCAATAAAACCTGGGGGTGTGGTGACTTCTCCCCTAAAAATAGTCGATCATAGGGTGACTTCCCAAAATAGTCGACTTAGTGGTGACTTCCAAAAATACAATGTATCATAGGACGACTTCCCAAAAAATAGTCGATCATAGGGGGTGACTTCCCAAAATAGTCGACACCATAGGGCGACTTCCCAAAAATAGTCGTACCATGTGGCGACTTCCCCAAAATAGTCAACTATCATAGGGCTACTTCCCAAAATAGTCGACTGCTGTGGTGACTTCCCTAAAATAGTCGACTCTTAGTGGTGACTTCCCCAAAACAAATGATCAGAAATGACTTCCCCAAAATAGTCGATCAATAGCGATTTCCCAAAAATAGTCGAACCATAGGTGACTTCCCAAAAATAGTCGGGACTCATGGGTGACTTCCCTAAAATGGGCCAGAATCATCACAGGCTTACTTCCTCAAAAATAGTCAAGTCATGTAGGCGGTTTCCCTAAAATAGTCAAGTAATAAAAGGGCGATCCCTAAAATAGGGTCGATCATGTAGCGACTTCCAAAAATAGTCGTGACCATAGTGCGACTTCCCCAAAACAAATAGCGATCACAGGCTACTTCCCAAAAATAGTCGATCATAGGGCGACTTCCTAAAATAAATAGTCAAAACCTTAGGGCGACTTTCCCCCAAAAATAAAAACCCAGTGTGGACTTCCCTAAAACAAAGCCGATCATGTGGCTTACTTCCCAAAAATAGTCGATCATAAGTACGACTTCCCAAAAATAGTCAAATCTTAGGGCGACCTTTCCTAAAAGTAGGGTCGAAGACTCAAAGATAGTCGAAAGACCCGAATCATTACGACCGGCTTGATTCTCTTAAGGATACGGGTAGGGTAGCCTATCATTAGGTTCACCACTGCACCAAAATGGTCATTCCTAATCCTGCAAAGAAGAAAGGATATACAACCCTAGCCATCAGACCGAAGAGGGTCATTTCTTATCCCCAACAGAAGTTTCTTTTCAAAGAATCGAATCAGAACTCGCCATGCAAAGTTGACATCCTAAAACAATACCCGTGGCTGGTGGTCGCATACACTAAAGATAGTCGAAAGGCACCCGGAACTTGGCCGCTTGGTCTCCTCACTAGTGGATACGTAGGTAGCCTCATTAAATAGGTTCACCCACTCGATGCTAGCTTGATCATCCCGCCAAAGTATGGAGCCTGATTTTATCGACGACCCCGCTTTCTTCGGGTGCGCCGTCGCCGAGGGGCTACCGTAAGTGCTCCAATTTGAGCTTGTTAGAATTTTCGTTAGAAAATTAACGAAAGTTATTAACATTACTAACAATTCCTAACAATTCCTAACTTTTCTAATAAAGCGAGGGTAAAATGGGCATTGTTATTTAAGGTTAAAACCAAGAAAAGAATCTCAAAAGCAAAAGAAATGGTCAGAAAACCAAAATAGAAATGGTCGAAACATAAACTGCCGCGACTGAATTTTCAAAAGAAATATTCCTCAGGTTCAAAGCCCGAAGCAAGATTTAATGAACAAGGCACGCTGACTCCTATCCGCAAGGCGGACATCTTCTCATGTTGGCTCAGAGGGCTATAAATTGAGCCCTCCAAATACAAAAATAAGGAGGAACAACACAACTCACTGCACCGAATCGGCCTCGGGCGAATATAGTGAGAGAAAACAAAGGGGAATTCACTTGAATTGCCACCATTTTCTCCAATCTTTCCCAAATCTCACTCACTCACAAACACTTTCAAAACACTCTCATACATACTTCTCATACATACACTAACTCAAGCTCAAATCACCCTTTAGGAGGAGGATTACAGAGAAAACATAGAGGACTTCATTGTTATCTACTTGTTTTCTCTTTAACCAACTCTAATCACCAACCCTAAACACATTTCAAATCTTGATACTCCTCAAGTCAAGCTTCATACACAAGGGAAGATAGGTATAACCTCCTCTCTTCCTACCCTAAATCTCTCATCATTCATGCATGCATCTTCAAACTTTAAAGATGTAGTTTGTTCATTCTACTCATTTGTTGTTCATCTTTGCTTGACCTAAAAATGTAGTCACCTTGGAAGTAAATTTCCAATGGATGACCATTTAAAAGGATCTAAATCATTTTCTTACTCACTTAAAAGTGTTTTTCTAAAGATCATTCACTAAAAAGTGTTTTCCAAAATCATTTTCATACACAAAATCTTTCTTTCAAAGGATGAAATTCCCTTCCTAAGCAAATGAAATGCTTAGTCCTAATGTACTTAAGGATGGTTTGATATAGTAGATTCACCACTAAAATGTCAAGTGATCACTAACCAAAGCCTAGGAAATGGGGACAAGCATGGATGCAAAACCCCTTTAAAATCATGTTTTTCCTTCTTGAGAAGTTGCTGTCCAGTAGCAATTTTCCAAGATCCCAGTCCATTGTCTAATTTTTTGGACATATATAAACTTGAATTTGGTGTTGACTACAAATCACTTTTTGTAGCCAACATCCAGAGATTTCCAGACATATTTTTATTTTATTTTTTGCGTGAGTAAAACTCCTCTTTTCAAATTTTCTTTTAGAGGTCAGTTCATCAGCTTCTGGGAATCCAGATCTCATATCTGAGATTTCCAGAAGGTTTTGACCCCTCAAATCTTCTCCAAAATGGAAAGTTCTTTCGCACAAATCTTATTTAAGGTGTCTGGAACATTTTTCATTCTCTGACTTTTCCCATATTCTGGAGTTTTAAGACCCTAAAGTCCATTTCAAAATCAAAGGTCCACTGCCTTTTCATTCTGGCAGAAGTGGCTCTCAACTTCAAAAGGTCTTTTGAGTACCAAATCTCAATCCAAAAATCTTCCAAAAAATCATGGGATCAGTTTAAAGTCTTAAAAGATATTCCAATTTTTACTTTTCTGAGTTTCAAATTATTTTGGCCAAAACACACACACACACACACACACACAAATGATTTTCAGCTTGGAAGACTCGCTTACGAGGCATTCCGGTGTGCACACTAACGTCCTTCCCGGCGTGTAACATGACCTCCGAACCCAAATTTCTGATCTCGGGCATTTTTCAAAGTTTTGGCCCTTAAAACAAAATGGCGTGGCGACTCCGTTCTTTTCCCGGGTTTTATTTGGTTTTTTTCAAAGAAACGCGAAAATCGAATTTTTTCCCCGCGAAATGGCGACATCATCATCAAGCGACTACTGGGACATTAAGCTTTTTCTAAAAAAAAAAAAATGATATTTGGTATATTGGTGGAAACCATTAAACTTCCCTGCTATCGCCTCCTAACACGAGTCTGGGGATAAATTGTGGTTTAACAATCCCACGTACCGGTATCACCGTTTTCAAAAAAAAAGAAAAGCTTTTGAGGGTCAAGCTTCCGTCCCGGCTTTGAAAATCATTTGTGTGTGTGTGTTGATTTTTGCACATTTTCGTGTTGTTTTGGCCGCCTCGGAGAAAGTCAAAATTTTGACCCGGAATAATGTCCCTAACTGTCGGAATTCTTGTGCTTATGTGTTCATTAAATTTCAAAAAAAAAATTCAAAAAAAAAGGATTTTCAAAAAAAAAGAGAAAGAAAATTTTCAAAAAAAAAATCATGCATCGTATTTTTAAGACACATAAATTTTTTTTCTATTTTACTCAGAAAAAGAAGATAGACTGCTTGCACACTACGCGCACGTGACCATACACCGCACACTACGCCCCTAACCCGGGAAATCCTTGTCGCGGTCCGTTTGGTCTTATTACGCCTCTGATGAGCACAGTGACTACCCAAACATCCCATGGAGCCTCGTGCCGACTACGCACTTGTCCGTGACACACTTTGTCCGAGACCCGTTGGTTTTTAGTCCGGTCTGTGTCATGCCCCGTCTCGTGTATAGACCTTTCCTTTCAAGCCTTTGTCGGCATACCGACTCAATGTCTTTCGGGACCCAATCGCCGAAGTTCGCCGGTTTTCCGCCGCAGACTTTGACCAAGATATTGACCGGCGCCTGACTTCGGCTCGACCGGCACAAATTATACACCGACTCCCAAAGATTGACACCGAGTCATCAAGGATTAATGATTATTCCATGCCTAATTACGGCTTAACCGACGACAAGTCAAGATCAATTGTGGACGCTTATCGCCCAAATCATGCCGACTTTTTGTCGAGCCCCTGGACATGATCTTGACTTTTGACGTCGCCTTGTCCGTAATTTACATCGAATGCTCGTTAAGACTCGATTACCCGCCGTACTTTTAGGATCGTTTTTCTTTCGGTCGGTGGGACCCGCTTGTCCTATAGACCCTCGCCCGGGCCGCCCACCCCGGGAGGTCGAAATACAAGGAATACGAGGGGCTTATAGACGTAGTGACGGGGCCCACCGATCCAGATCCAGCAGTAGTTTGCGAAAAGAAGAGCAATCTTTTCCAACCGATTAGATTAATAAAGCATGTTTTAAGTAAACGTGAACAAATAATCGCATGTCGCATGAGCCAAAAGCCCAAACACCTACCCTCCTTCCATTCCTGCACATCCGAACCTTCGTGTCCTTTTCCCCCGCAGCCTCCGCACAAAGCTTGGTTTCGACACCGGGTCATCGTTTGATTAGTTGGGAAGAGTCAAGCGCATCATCGCCTTCACCGTTTGTTCCGACTCCGGGTTTCGTAATGTCCGCATCGCCCGGTAATGATGGGGATAACGTCACTCCGCCTCCCGTGACCCTCGTACGTAACAACAAAGGGGAATCCGCCAGCGTAACGTATGAGGTTACGACAGAAGCACAAACTAAACAAACTTTATGGAGGCTATTAAGAGTCACGGTCTGGCCGCCGCCTCAATCCCGATGGCACCTTCACCGTGGAAGAAGACGAGGATGCCAACCCCACTCTCGCCGCCCGACTACACCAGGATGCCGCCACCCACCTCCTACGGTGCCACTACCGTAACTCCATGCTCCTCGATTTTCGGGACACCAGCCTCCCCAACCACGTACATCACTGGATCCACGCAGCTCGACGGCACAAACCGCCTCAGTGGGGCAAAGCCGCACGGAATGTCTTCTCATGGTTGGGGCTATCTCTAATGCCACAGCCTAATCGGGATCCCGCTCGCTTCGAACCGATCAATCCGACCTTCACAAGAATAAAGGCCCACTCGGAATGCCGCCACAACTTGGTTCTGCCACAGTCAGAGCCCCTCTCGTAATGATGTACTATTTCACCAAGCTCCTCACACAAATCCATTCCTCACTCAGGTTCGATGGGTTACCAAGCCTCCATCCCTGTCACCCGAATCACCAGACCGCAAGCATTCCCCCGTGTTACACACCTTCACCACAGGCGCCATGCAATTCAACAACTCCGGGACAAGCAGCCCGCACCTAAGCCTACTTACGGGCCCCACTGAAATCCAAGTTATTCGGCTACATCGGGCTACCTCCACCTACTTTGCCGCTTGAAAATCAACAAAGAAGCCGCAAGGTTCTATCCTTTTGCCTCTGCTCCTACTCATGCTCCCTGGTAACTCGGCCCAGGACAAGTTTTCACCTACGTCCCCGGACGGCCGTTCCTCCACCACCGCTTCCAGTGGTAGCTCCTCTCTAGCTCACCACTAGCTTGAATGCCATGGTTCCGCCACAAGACCCTCATCCGGCCCGGTTCATGGAGCAAAGACAAGGAAATGAAAGCGCAGACGCCGAACCGATCGCCAAGAAGTCCGCCTTTCGGCCTACGCACCCGACTCCATTGTTCCTCCGCCCACAAATTCGTGATGCCTAATCTAGATCTCTTTGATGGGACCGCATGCCCGAAACCCATTTGGACACATATACCTTGGCGATGAAAGCCAAAGGATGTACCAATCGCCAGCTTAGCCGACTATTTCAGTCTATCCTTGAAGTCCAAAGGCCTTAAAGTGGTTCTTCCGTTTGAAACCCGAAGCCGTGGCTACATGGGACCAGATTACCAATGCCTTCACAGAAAAATATAAGGCCAACTTGGAATGGGAAACAAATAGAGTTGACCTACAAACAACAAAATAAGCAAAGATCCCGACGAGAATGTCGGGACTTTTACAAGCGGTGGAATTCGAAACTCGTGAAATGGCCATCCCTCCTTCCGAAGAGGAACAACCGGACATCTTCCAGCCATGCTTGAAACCACATCTCGAGAGCCTCCCTCGCCACTTCCCATACTCGCACTTACGGCCATGGTTAACTCGCAGCCTAAGTTTGAAAAGGCCTACAATCAAGAACCGGCCGCTGCACCCGCTACAGATATCGAGCTCCTCCTTCAAACACTGCCTCTTCTCCCGCCAAAGGCAAAGAAATGATTAACTATGCGGGACAGAATGTAATAACACAACTCCTTTGCTCCCAGGAAACCAAATGAGCCTGCACCACGGGTCATGAATCTCGAAAACTTTGGAATGCCCCTAAACGACATCTTTAGGGGACTGGTGAAAGAAGGCTTGCTGCGGCCTTTGGAGAATTTCCAACCCAGAAATTCGAATGCTCCCGTGGATACTACAAAGTATTGTGCTTTTCATCAAGCTCACGGACATCCGATCGACAACCGCTTCACTCAAAAGGCAATCCAGGGGCTAATAGAGCAAGGAAAGTTGGAAGGCCCCCGAAGGGCCTAACACAGCCAAAAATCCTCTCGCCAAGGAACCATAATCGTGTGAATATGATTGAATGCGAGAATCTTCGCATGCCCACGAAGATGCCGATGAAGGTCCCCAAATACCCGTAGCCAACCTTGTCGAGGATCCCTGAATTCGGATTCCCCTCAGGCCAAGGATATCGAACGAATCAACCCATCTTGGTCTCATGTCAGAGACTCCTTGCAAGAATACGAAGCCCGCTATTTCTCGGATGAAGTGGAAGGCCAATACTGAAGAGTCCGGGCCGTTCCTGGCCAAAACATGAGAGGACCATTTACACAAGATGGTTAGAACAATTGAGAAGAATTGAACAAGAAAGCTTCCCGAGCACTGTCACCGGGCTTATCAGTAAAGAGGCCGAAGAGCATCCGGAGCTAGTACACTTCGCAAACCGGCTATTGGAGAAGTCAAATACGACCCCGAAGGCAATGAAACCGAAGAATCAGAGGAGGAAGAACCCTTCTACATTCTACCTCGGTGTTAAATACGTGCCACCCTCTCACTCTTCCCCCGCAGCTTCTCGGGAGGAGAAGCCGAGTCACAATTACCACTTCCAGGAATGGGAGCATATGACAATTTTGCGGCCGCACGCACCCATATTCCCCAACGGGTTTGATCGGCGTTCCTCTCCGCCGAAATCCCGATAGTATGGGAAGAAGATTCCGATGACAGCAATGATGATGATGATGACGAGAGCGAAGAGTCAACCGAGGCCCCGCATCCGAAACAACTGGAATAATCATGCCGGAAATGAGCCCATGGGAGCCGTGCACAATGGCCGGTTATCACAGAAGCGACGACGAAGAAACTTCTAAGACGAATATGAGACCGAGGACATGAAGGCCATGAAGTTTCATGGATCCGAGCACGTGGATGTCTTAGAATTCAACACCGCCTACCATGCTTTGGGGAAAGGGTTTTCGTGTGTCCGATCCAGCCGATAGTCGAAGATCTCGATCGAAAGAGGAAAATTAACTCCCATCCGCCTCAAATGAGAAAATAACCATGGTTAGATCAAATCCACCCCTTAACAAAGTAACACTCCTCGTCAGTGTTACCCAAGAAGAGGTCACCTTCCCCGAATGTATGTCACTTTCGATAAATCCTAGAAACCGGCATGATACCTGGATGCGCCTCCCACACGTAACGCTATAATTATCTCCAACTCGAGTATTACGTAAAGGAACCGTAATGGCCGCACTATACCGTGGATGAAATCGAAAAGCCGCCGAGTCCCGACAAAAGCGACTCTTGTTGCATGATAACTATGAGCAAGGCCGGCCATGAGAGTGAATCGAAGGACGCCCTAGCTCGTGGACCATCCAAGGGGCAACAACACAACCCCAAACCCAAAAGCTCGTGACACGGGAAGCGCTTATAAGGGCCGCCCGGGAAGGAGCCATGCATCGGCCCCTCACCGTTGCTAGGCTCCCGGGTCGAGGAACCCGGTGGCCAATAGCCAAAAGGGCTCCCCGTTGACCTTAGCAGCATTGAAGAAATCCAGTCAAGAGACGGCTGATGAGGAAGTTAATCTGTTGACCCGATCTCGGCGTATCTTCCAAGGAAATCCCAAGGCGAGATAAGAAGGCCACAGATCAAACACCAAAAGAAGATCGCCGCCCCTATGCTAAGACAGTGAAACTCCAGACCACGAAAAAGAGGATCCCGTGCTCACCCGGTTGAAGCAAACACAGCCAACATTTCCCTCTGGTCTCTACTCACCTCGTCATATCCCCATAAGCTGAAGCCGGAAGAAAGCCCTGCCCGCACTCTAGTCCCTATTGATGCTACTCCCGATGACGTGGTACAACCGATTGGAAACATCCACTACGGGAACATAATCACCTTTCACGTATCTCGACCTCCCTCAATTTGGGGCCGATCATAACGAGCCTCTCTTCATCAGTCCAGTTGGATGAACGACGCCTCCCTCGGGTCCTGGTTGATAATGGGTCCAGGAATGAACATTCTTCCCAAGCAAAGATCATGAGCTTGCTTGATATCAAGACTACAGACTTGAAGCCTTCCTCCCTCACAGTCAAAGCTTACGACTCGACATCTCGAGAAGTCCTTGGAGTCGCTACCTTGGACCTCTGGTTTGGACAGAAATTGATACCTGTGGAATTCCAGGTTATTGACATCCCAATCACTTTTAATGCCTTATTGGGAAGACCTTGGCTGCACCAGGTCAAGGGGGTCGCCTCAAGCCTCCACCAGTGTGTGAAATTCGTTTCGAATGGGGATTTGACAACCATTTACGGAGATTTAGTCACTTTAGAGGGCACAGATACGGGCGGAATACCTATTCTGGAAATCAAACATGACGAGGAAGGTCACATGCTAACGGGCTTCACGATCGAGCCTCCCAAGGCCCAAGTGTGCAACATAGACCTGACGGTCACTCGGGATAAAATCCCACCGGTCTTGAAAATGATGAGAAAAATGAGCTATCTACCTGGCCTCGGTCTAGGGAAGCACCAACAAGGAACTCACAAACTCATCGAGGTGAAAGGACAGAATACTCGCCACGGCCTGGGATATGAGGCCTCCTCAGTGGACACTGCAAAAGGAAAAAGATTTGAAGCTGCCACAGGAAAGGTCCCGGTCGACAACCCTAAATCTCTCCCCTTCAGTCCTAATTTGGCTGACTACTTTGTAAAGGGTCCCACACAACCAGGAAACATCACAGAGCCCACTCCTACGGCAGGATGGCTAAAGCTACAGGATAGCCTCAACAAGTTTAGAGGAACCAAGGCTAACCCGGTCCGTAGAATGTTCCTGGACCTACCCAAGATACCTGGGGCTACCACTACCATGAAGAGTGAGTATACCTTCAAAGGCGTGCCAAGCCTAGTGGAACAGTTCGAGAAGCTTACCACCACAAACCCGATTGCCCAGGAAGATCCGAAGCCTGGGTTCGAATTGACAGTACCAAAAGCTAAGGCCACGGAATTTCCCTCAGATGATTGGGATGGCCCCATCATGCAGCAGTTTGACGAGTGTCGAAACGTCAAAAGAAAAATTTCCGACTCAAACTACCTACAATTGATTTGTAGATAGGGTAAGTAGGGTCGAACCACCGAGACACGAATTTAAAGTATGTAAAATTATTGCTATGAAAAAGATTTCTATAAAGTGAAGAATTTGTTGTTTTCAAAAATAATGCTTTTGCAAAATTAACTAGAATTTGTTATAAAATAAGATTTTAATAATAAGACGAAAATTCCCGAAATTGGCTTCACAATTATGCTCAAGTTTCACGGTTCATCAATCAAAGTATACTTGGGGTTTTGTTCTTACGAAATTATGATTGGGACACTTCGGCGGGTGATTTGCAATCAAGTGTTCCCAATTAATCTATTCTCTTGGCCCGTTCATAGATTAATTAGAAACCCATTTAGAACTTAAGAACAACAAAAGAAACCACAATTCTTATGAATCTTTTGGCGGGGATTCAACAAATTGTTACTATCAAGCCAAGACTAATTTCAATTGTGAGTTTGGCGATTCACAATTGAAATTCTAAATTATTCAAGAATAAATATGTGATCAAGATAAATATTCTAAAATTCCATTGAAAAGCTACTTGATAATCCCAAGTATTACAATGATATTGATGAAAAGTAAAACTCAAAACATAAATTGTTACCTCCAATTCCAAGAACAAGAAGTTTAGCTATCCATTAAAATCAAGAACACCAAGAAAATAAAATGAAAAAAAAGAAAATAAAATAAAATGAAAAGATAATATCTGAAAATAGTGTCCCTCCCACTCTTAATATAACAAAACAAGTGCTGCCTTATATTCCTAAGTTTTGAACATGAACAGTCACCGAGTAAACACATGAACAGTCTCCATTCCATGAAGCCCAAGCAAAGCCCAATTCCTTTCAAACTCGGCCCAACTCCTTCCTACAATCCTTCGGCCAGCTCTTCATGCATTGGCCCTATGATGTGCTTCATTGGCCGGCCACTTCATGCGCTGTGGCCTTGGTTAGGCCCAATTAGTATTCGTTTCGCCCCATAATTGCACCGTCGCCTTTTTTCGCATTTTGGACATTATAAAAATTTCTGTTGCACTTTCCGACCTTGAACTTCATATTTTCGCTTTGCCCCGGACTTTATTTAACCAATTTTTTTTCCAATTTTTCAAAATTGCAATAAAGTCCCTGAACTTTCAAAAATTACAAAAATTACAGTTTGGCCCTCAAACTTCCAAAGTGGCACAAAATGCTTCTAATTTGCTCAATCTTCACTTGGACCCCTGAAAACTAAATAAACACTAAAAACACCCATTAAAACACACAAAACTCAAGGATTAAGCTAATAATAAGTTTATAAAGTATTAAATGGATGAGTGTAAAACTCACTCATCAAATACCCACAAACTTATACATTTGCTAGTCCTCGAGCAAACACTAAAATAAACTATAAACAATATAAAACTAAACTGACACAAAACTAAAAACAAATTACTCTACCCGATAATTAACTATGTCCCCACATTCTTGCATGTTCCACAATTGCATAATTCACAAATTACCATCAACCGCGGGATAAAATACATTTAACTATACAAGTACCAATATATTTTCCCATTAATTGTGGTATCTTACTTAATCATTATAATCATGCCATCAATCTCTATGCTTTAAAAATCATCTCACCCTTTGCTTTCAAACAAGATCTATTTTTATAAAGCTAAGTACACCAATCATCTTTTATTTTCTTGACTTTATCTATCAAACAACAACACTTCAAAAAAAACAAATTATGAATACTCCCTCGAATTTCACAACATAACAACCACTTACACCCCCCAAACTTGATCATTTAAGCACATTACGTTAAGATCTTCTACCGTTCAAGTAGGGAACACTGTAGCAGCGAACTCCATGCCCCTAATACTAGGTAGAGATTTATTACTTTATACTCCTATTTGGCAAGGAATCATCGTCGCAGCGAACGCCGTGCCCCGAGCTACTTTAGAAATATTTATTTAAAGGTTTTGAGAGTTAGCCACTTCGGTACGAGCTTGGTACGGACCATCGCGGCGGTAAAGCTCTTCCTCCATAACGCTACTGCATACCCAGAAATCTGATTAAGCTAGAATAATCCCTAACCAATTAATCTACACGTCTGGAGGTTTCACCGAGTATAAATTGAATTGCCATTGCTCTCACTTTCCTTTCAATTTAATTTCACTTTAACTTTATACAAGACAACAAGGGGGGTGTCACATCACATAATTTCATATACATCTAAGGAGTACCCATATTTTGATTTTCATGATTTTGCTATTTAGTAAACAAATTCAAAAAATTAAAAGATGATGGTGTACTATAAACTTGATAAAAGAGACCAAAATTATCAACAAAGTGATTATTAACAAGAGTACACAAAGAAATTTATGACACAACTATAACCTTTAAGCAATGTACCAAAATTAATTAAAAATATACCAAAACTTGCATATACAAATTATCACACCACATTATCCTCATAAGCGATCACAAAAGATCACATGTAATTATGGGAAACACCAAGAATGTTAACAAAACACTATACAAGAAAAGGACATAGCTAACTACTTTTTTTCTTCATTTTCATTTTTCTTCATTTTTTCATTTTTTTTTCTTTTTCAAACTAAATTAAAACTAACCTAAGAAACAAAAACACAAAGTATATACATTTCCCACCCCCAAACTTAAAACGCACATTGTCCCTAATGTGAATAAAAAAAAGAAAAAACACAAAAAAAAATAAATAAAAAGGCTGAAATACTTACAACCTCAATCAGCCGAAAGACCCGCACGACGGGCAATGTTCTTCGCCCGTGCATCCAACTTCTCCACGTTTGCATTTATTTGTTCCATGCATGCTCGATTTTGTGGGCCTCAATAGTTCTTTCCAAACACCTTGTCCATGCCAAGTATTTGAATGGGCCGGGCCCAAGGATGGGTATGGGTATGGAACTAAATCTGAAGCGGCTTTTGTAATCTCTTCAAGACTCATTTTCAGATGTTTTCAGAAGAACAACTCGAGCTTCACTTATTCTGCCTTTCATGACCAGCCACCGTGGCAACTCTGGCATCACCATCACACCGGCGGCAATACCCACCGCCGGTAACGCCACCAGGCCAAGCATTAGCCTCCAGTTAATAGGCAACCCAGATAAAGCATAATTGAAAATATATCCAAGTAAAATTCCAACATTGATGAACACTTCAGGAAGTGACGTTAAAAAAACCACTTGACATTGTCGGCGACACCTCAGCCGTGTACACCGGTGCAAATATGAGAGAGTATCCGACCCCAATTCCGGCGATCACCCTTCCTACCGTTAGGAAGGAGTAGGAGGGTGCAAGTCACGTAAGAAGCGCCCCAATCAGAAAAGTTGCTGCTGCCAGAACAATGGTGTATCCCCGGCCAATCCACTCTTTTTCCCAGAGGCGAGTGATCTGATCAATGAACAAACATTCAAACTACCCACTAAAATTTCCTCTTGTGTACAGAACAATGGGTTTTTGATGTACAGAACAACTCCACTCATCACCCCAATATCTTGAGTCACCTTTGATTTTGATTGGAAGGATTCTTTTCTTTAGCAACCTTAGATAACCGCTCACCATTTTTCACACTAGCTCGAGTCCGTCCCATCTCCAAAATTAACAACAACAATTTTATTTAAAATGAAAGCTTGAAGTGTTGAATCTGTGAAAAAGAATCGGTGAAGTGAGGGCCGGATTGGGTGGGTTTTGGCTGGTAATGGAGAGGGTGTTCAATGGATTGGAGTTCTTTGGCTGGAATTGGGTTCGGCCGAATTTGGGACTTGACTGGAATCGGAAGAGGGAAACGGGAAGGGGGGTTAATCAGAACGGCGAAGGAGAGGAGGTGAACTGGGACGGCGCCGGTAACGGGAAGGGAACTGGGATGGCGCCGGAATTGCAGAGGAAGAGCCGGCGTTAGACTTGGCCGGTCTTGGCCGGAATTAATGAAGCTTTGCAACTCGACCGGAAAGACCACACCCACGTGATTTCACGGCTGGCTCGGAGAGGGATTTGGAAAAGAAGGTGGATTGCGTCTGATTGGAGAGAGTTTTGGAGAAGAAACCGGGGAGAATTTTCGCCGGAATTGGGTTGGGTTTTGGCCGGGGAAACGGGAAGAAAAGAGGGAGAATCGGAGAAGGACAAGACGAGATCGGAGAAGGGAAGAGAGGGGAGGGCTGGAGAGAGTTTCAATATGGATTGGAGAAGGAGAAGAGGGAGTGTAACGGAAAAAGATGAAGGAGGGGAGGAGAATCGATTGGTGTGGGAAGAACGTGGGTTAGGGTTTTGATTGGAGAAGGAGGGGAAGGGTTAATGGTGGAAGGGGAACAGTGAACGTTTCAAAAAAAAAAATTATTTTATTTTTTATTTATTATTTTTTTTATTTTTTTATTATTATTTTTTTAACTAACTAACCCCTTGATTAATGGAAAGCTACAATTGCACCCCTCCCCTAATTTCCTAAACAACCCCTCTACTTTTGCACAATCTTGAATCATGGCCATGGATCAAACCATGGCCTCCCCATGGACAATGCTGAATTTTTCACCCCTTTGGTGTCCATGGCCATGGACAAAACCATGGTCTGCCCATGGTTTGCGCAGATTAACTTGCACCTTTTACTACCAAAATAACTTCATGGCCATGATAATTTTCATGGGTAGGCCATGAAATGCTCAGATTCACTCCTCCTACACATCACAAACAAAAACCAAGTAAAATAGCACTGTACCATGAAAATTATATATATTTTTTTTTCAATTTTTTTTTTAAATCGAAAACATTTAAATGAAAACAATGAAATCTAAGTGATGAAATCAAAGGAACAATTAAATTTTTTATTTTTTATTTTAAATTTTTTTTTATTAAAATAAAGGAACTACAAATTAGACTACTCACCTTGGGTTGCCTCCCAAGTAGCGCTTTTGTTTAAGGTCGTATAGCTAGACCGATGCCAAGGTTATCTTAACCTTCACCTTCCTTCCTTTTGCCCACTTCACCGTCTCGCGGGTCTTCACTTTCAGTTTTAGCCCCATAAATATTCCCTTTGATATATGATCATTTAGGGTCCAAGGGAATTTTTGACTTTTGAATTTCTTGGGCTTCTTCTCTTGGGAGTCCTTGCCAGTTTCTCCGTCTCCAAAGATGGGAGGGATCACCAAAATGATTGAGGATTCATCATCGGCATTTTTCATGAGTAGAGGTTGGTATTCATTCAAACATGGCTTATCGATCTTGGCGAGAATGACCATATCTTCTTGAAATTCATTGCCCCGCATCTCACCATAAAGAGCAAGCTCAATTTCATCAACTTGCTCATGCCATGATTTTTCCATAATTTCTTCCGTCTCCATACAACTCGAACTATCATACAATTGCACTTCACTAGAATTTTCATAGGAGGTTTCATAGACAAAATCCTCCATTTCATTTTCCAAAAGTGACTCTTGTTGTAGTTCGTTCTCAAGTTCTTCATCGGAGTCTTCATAGACAAAGTTTCCCAATGAGTCCCCCAATAGTTGTTCTGTAGGTTGCGCATGGATTATAGTCAAATTTCGATTCCTCACTGCCTCTATCAATTTGTCCAATTCTTTCTCAAGTTTTTTCATTGAAGCTTCTTGGTTCCCCATTCTTTGGTCCATGGCCACCTGATTTTGTTGCGAGGCCACAATAAACTTTTGCAAAGTTTCCTCCACACTTGGCTTCATAGGCCCTTGTTGCTGCGGTTGTGGCATCGGTGATTGGTATTGTTGCTGAAAATGACCTTGCCCTTGATTTCCTTCCCATGAAAAATTGGGATAATTCCTCCAACCCGAACTACTCTCTCCTTGACTTTGTGAATGGAACGGACTCCCCTCTTGTGGATAATACTCAAAAGAATATGTCCTCGAAGGGCACTCATAAAAACCATGAGAGTATAATCCACAATTTCCACACGACTCATAGATGCCATAGTTATACATCCTTGAGTCCATTTGAATGTTTAGTCGTCGGTCACCAAGTTAAAACAAAAATATATACAAAATAATATTTACAATAGCAAATAATTAAATCAACTTTAAAATAAACGCGTCCCCGGCAATGGCACCAAATTTTGACGAGTGTCGAAACGTCAAAAGAAAAATTTCCGACTCAAACTACCTACAATTGATTTGTAGATAGGGTAAGTAGGGTCGAACCACCGAGACACGAATTTAAAGTATGTAAAATTATTGCTATGAAAAAGATTTCTATAAAGTGAAGAATTTGTTGTTTTCAAAAATAATGCTTTTGCAAAATTAACTAGAATTTGTTATAAAATAAGATTTTAATAATAAGACGAAAATTCCCGAAATTGACTTCACAATTATGCTCAAGTTTCACGGTTCATCAATCAAAGTATACTTGGGGTTTTGTTCTTACGAAATTATGATTGGGACACTTCGGCGGGTGATTTGCAATCAAGTGTTCCCAATTAATCTATTCTCTTGGCCCGTTCATAGATTAATTAGAAACTCATTTAGAACTTAAGAACAACAAAAGAAACCACAATTCTTATGAATCTTTTGGCGGGGATTCAACAAATTGTTACTATCAAGCCAAGACTAATTTCAATTGTGAGTTTGGCGATTCACAATTGAAATTCTAAATTATTCAAGAATAAATATGTGATCAAGATAAATATTCTAAAATTCCATTGAAAAGCTACTTGATAATCCCAAGTATTACAATGATATTGATGAAAAGTAAAACTCAAAACATAAATTGTTACCTCCAATTCCAAGAACAAGAAGTTTAGCTATCCATTAAAATCAAGAACACCAAGAAAATAAAATGAAAAAAAAGAAAATAAAATAAAATGAAAAGATAATATCTGAAAATAGTGTCCCTCCCACTCTTAATATAACAAAACAAGTGCTGCCTTATATTCCTAAGTTTTGAACATGAACAGTCACCGAGTAAACACATGAACAGTCTCCATTCCATGAAGCCCAAGCAAAGCCCAATTCCTTTCAAACTCGGCCCAACTCCTTCCTACAATCCTTCGGCCAGCTCTTCATGCATTGGCCCTATGATGTGCTTCATTGGCCGGCCACTTCATGCGCTGTGGCCTTGGTTAGGCCCAATTAGTATTCGTTTCGCCCCATATAATTGCACCGTCGCCTTTTTTCGCATTTTGGACATTATAAAAATTTCTGTTGCACTTTCCGACCTCGAACTTCATATTTTCGCTTTGCCCCGGACTTTATTTAACCAGTTTTTTTTTCTCAATTTTCCAAAATTGCAATAAAGTCCCTGAACTTTCAAAAATTACAGTTTGGCCCTCAAACTTCCAAAGTGGCACAAAATGCTTCTAATTTGCTCAATCTTCACTTGGACCCCTGAAAACTAAATAAACACTAAAAACACCCATTAAAACACACAAAACTCAAGGATTAAGCTAATAATAAGTTTATAAAGTATTAAATGGATGAGTGTAAAACTCACTCATCACAGTTGTTCGGGGAAGAGATCCAGGTGCCAGACCTGATTGATCTCGACTCGGTCCAAGAGATGATAGCAGCAATTGAGAAAGGAAAACAAAAACAGCACAGTTCCCGAGTCATGAGGCCACCGACAGCAAAGCCGCTAAAAAATTGGGAAAATCTCTCAGGCCCGTCCGCGACCAAGGAGGAAATGATCACCAAGCTTGGATTGGTCCCCCGTCCCTTTGTGTCAATCTAGGACAAGTCCTCCCGGTCTCTCTTTGTTAAGATCGAGTCTCTAGGGTCGTCAGGTGGCCTTACGCCCGAAGACTACGAGTGCAGTAGCAAGCGCTGTATTCCTTTTCGTTTTCAATGAAATGACGAACCTTTCTGAGTATCCCTTGATTGCCACTTTAACTAATGATGAATTAATTAATAAATTTTTTTTAATTCATTAGATAAAGAAGCAGACACATTAAACAAAAAAAATCAAACAACAAAAGAAATCTTTAAGCAGGTTGTCCGGAAAAAGGAAAATCGAGCCCAAGCTGCCGAAGAGATTTTGACAAGTGTGAATCTGGGAACTGCGGAAGAGCCTAAAGAGACGCAGATTGGTGATTTTTTCGAAGGAATTGGAAAGGATGCTCTGCAAAGTCCTACAAAATCCTCAATTCAAAGAAAGTTGCCCTCTTCATCAAAGAAAACATCATGTGCAGATACGGGTTGCCAGCCGAAATCATTTCAGATAATGGATCCGACTTCGAAGGGGAATGCGACAGGCTGCTGGCAGAATTCCCAATAACCCGTCACAAGTCATCTCCTTACAGGCCCCAAACCAACGGAGCCGTCGAAGCAGCAAACAAGACTCTGGAAAATATCATCAGGAAAATGGCCATCCCAGGCGTAGATTGGCAGAAGTTACACACGGCACTCGGGCTGGGCGTAACATCGGTCAGCAAACGACAATCTGGGGAAACACCGTTTGCCCTCACATACGGAATGGAAGCCGTACTCCCAATCGAGCCGGAAATACCCTCGCTCAGTATACCGCTAGAAAGCCGGATCAACGAGGTCGAGATGGCTCACAGAGTCGCCATGATGAATTGGCCCTACTAGATGAACGCCGACTGAAAGCAATGGAACACATCCGAGCCTACCAAGGAAGAATGGCTAGAGCCTTTGACAAGAAAGTAAAGCATCGGGAGATCCGAGAAGGGGATCTCGTTTTGAAAGAAAAGCCCCGGTCAGTATCAACCCCTCGGAAAATGGGAGCCTGTATGGGTCGGGCCGTATGTCGTCCGGAAGATCTTCTCGGAGGAGCCATGCAACTTGCGGACCTCGACGGGAATCCCTTTGTACACCCGGTGAATGGTGACAAGGCTGCGCGAGATACTACGCGTAAAACAAAGAAAAAAAGAAGAAGTCAAAAAAAAAAGAGTCTTTGAAAGAGTAATACCCAACTAAGTTGAAAACCCGAAAAGGGCGGCACTAGGTAAAAAACGGGGTTGCACAAAAAAAAAAAAAAAAAAAACAAAAAAATCATCGGGTTGAACTACGAAGACTGAGCTCCTCAAAATGAGGGAACGTAGAGCGGCGGAAACGGTTCGGTCTAAAACACAAATAAAAGTCATACTTTGACATCAATCGATCGAGACCATGAAAGCGTCTCGAAAAACTACAAGCAATTCAAATATTCATTACAAGTTAAAAACTTTTTGATGAGTCTAAGCCCGATTCATTCCTACAGCGGCAACCAGCTAAAAGAAAACTAAGATACATAATCAAACTAATGTGTCTCGCCATGGCAAGAAAGGGATACTCGGAAAACTCGGAGTCACTCCAAGCCACTCGTAATGGCCTCTCCCCTCTTCGAGTCTTCTTCTTACGAGCCAGGAAAAATGTCGGTCTTCCTCCTACCAAGCTGCGGTATAGGAGCAGGGATCTATCAAACCAACCTCTGCCCGGGGCCTTAGTGGCCCTGGCGTCATCTCTCATCTCCTGTAGCCTAGCTGGTAGCATAGGAGCCCTCCTCTCCTGTCTCTTGACGTAAGCCTCATAGTCGGTCACGGCGTCTCCGCTCTGTCATGAGGGTTGGCCCTCGCCTCGGCCCTCCTCCTCTCGGAAGCATCGGGTCCTCCGCACCCACAATGGCCTCACGCCGCCTCAAAATAGCCACACGAGTCTCTCTAAATGCCTCTCGTACCAATCCAGTACCAAGTGGTCAAGAACAGCCGGTCTTGGGCGCTTTGAGGATAACCCGAGGAGGAAAGACGTCATACCTCCATGCTCGGGAAAGAAATGAAAACACCGAGGGATCATCCATAGAAGCAGGAGCCACCACCCTGGTGGCTATATCATCAAAGTTCTCCCAAAGGAACTCGCTCCAAGCCAAATTGTCTCGGTAACCCAAGGACGGAATATAGAAGGCTGGGTAGAAAGCCCGGAAGCATAACCACATGAGACCCGTCTGAAGCACTCTGCGAGTCTCCACCCGCCAACAAGGCACCGACCATCGATGTCCTCTGTCGGCGACCAGCCATCCAACGCTCCCATGAGCCACGATCATCGAAATCTACAGCTGACCCCCTTCGGCAAATGTCCGAGGCTTGATCATGTCGGGAGTTTCCCGAAGAATCCCCAAACGCTCCATCGCCCACGGGGTCAAGAGGAACGGGCGCCCCGTGCATATACCGCTTCCGTGCCGGTCTATCGAGAGCATGAAAAGTCTCCCCCAATCAAAGGAACGACATCTACGCCAGGCGACAGTGAACGACAACATCCAGCAAAGACCGATGGAAAATCCCAAAGGAATAGACCATGAACAGGGTGCCAAACATACAAAGTGCAAAGGCATCCCAATAGGCATCATCCACCAAGCCTAGGACCCTAAACCTATCAGGAAGGCCGGAAATATCAAAATGATCGGGACCACGGATCATACCTTGCGCTTCCTCCGGGGAAAGATGAAGGAGGACGCACAATCTGTCAACGAAAGAAGCCCCTCCGGGCAAAGGAACCGCTATCTCTTCCACCTCCGGACCACCAAGCAAGGCCCGAAACTCTTCGACAGTCGGAACAATCTCGTTGAAGGAAAGGCAAAAGACATGCCTTCTAGTGTCCCAAAATGAGGAAGAAGCCCTCAAAAGCTCATAATCCGGAATCAATTCCTTGAGAGACCATAAGCACTTAACTTTGTACCTTCCTTCAAAGAATGACCTCCTCTCATGCATAATCTCCCGGAACCAATCCTTGAATTTGTTGAAGAATGACATTTGGGATTCTTGGGACAATTTTGATGGAGCTTTTCTAAGGTTTTCCATGGATTTTCTCTCTTTCTCCCCGAAAATGGCATTTGGGTTGGAGGTTGAAGAGGATATTTGAATTTGAAATAAAGTGAGACCAGATCTGAAGCAAAATTAAAGGACAATGTCAGATGCAGTCCCCATCCGCGCGGACATGATTGTCATTTATCAGAAAAATTTGCAACAGTCCAAGCTGCTACACCAAAAGAGGAATATTCCGTCCCGATTGCTCGAAACCTGTGCAAAAAACCTCCCCAAAACCAGTCCATATACCAAACACTAACACCCTTGCCGAAAAAAAAACCAAGGCTCATGCAACACTGCATTCATACTGCATTGCATTCATAAAATAAAATCCTAAATTATTACATCCAAAAAAAAAAAGAGAAGAGAAAAAAAAAAAAAGAAGTGTGCAAAAAAAAAAAAAACAAACAAACAAACATCAATAAAATCCTAAATTATTACATCCAAAAAAAAAAATGTGCATAAGCTGTACAAATCTCAATCCCAGTCATAAATCTCAAAATCTCAGAAAATCAGGGGGGGGTAATCAATCAGAATCCCTAGCGCCCGACGTCTGTCCCCGGTCCCTCTTGCGACTCGGGCCCGCCTCCTCAGGAGCCCTGAAAATCTCGGGCTCAGAATCGTCCTCGTCTCCGAGAAAGAGGCTCGTCGGGACCAGCCGCACGCTACGATAGGGCAAGCCGAGATTTGCGAAAAATCGTATCCGAAGGTGAAGGCGTCGGACTCCTGGACGTACGAAGACGATCCACCATCTTTGCCAAACGTGTCCCTGCCCGTGTGGATCCCAGAGAATGACGTGATCCGAAGCGGCACCGCGAGGATCAATGAGAGGAGACAGAGGAGTCTCGAAGAAGTCTACGAACGAATAGGGAAGCCTCCCGTCGACGGAGTGCCGGCGTGGTCGCCTTGCTCTAGCCTGAGGAGCCCCGCAAGCGACCATCCTCCTGATGAATCTCTTAGCTCCGATCACTTGCTTCGTCGGCTTCTCGACGACCACCTCCGAGAACCGCACAAAAGCAAAAGCGTCGAAAGCTTGATTGAAGCGAAAAAAATGATGACAGAAAGAAAAGAAAAGACAAAAGCAAAAAAAAAAGAAGGGGAAAAGGTGAAGCCATACCTTCATACCGGACGAGGTCGGAAAGCTCGTGGAAGCCGCTCGAGTGAGGGATCTCGCACCCTCAATCGGACCCCATCCCGGATATATGAAAAATCCGTCCGAGGGTACCGCGGGATCCCAAGCCCCTCTCTATCCAAACCCGAGGCATCCTCGACCTCCTCAAACAAATACGAGTACGGCTCGGTCGCCACAAATGCCGAGAAGTCTTTGGCCCGGCTCGGTAGTCATCCCAGTCACGAATCTGTCACTCGGGTGCATCATATCGGCGGGAGGCTCCACCGGTGTCCTCAAAGGCGAGTTCACGCCATCTTTGGCGCGTTACCCTCTCTCCCGAGATAATAGGCATCGCATGTCGGACCTCTCGTAATCCTCATTTACATGCAGTCAAATCTCGGCGCCCTTGGTGCGCCACCTCGAAACGATCCCAGGGATAAAATATCATCCTCTCGTCCGTCTCAGCCTCCGTCAAAGGAAGTCAATCCGCGTATCTGAGAGTCGTACGCCCCCTGGAGCTTATCTTCTCTCGGGCATGCTTAGACCAGGAGCGCATGGCCGGATACGCCCGACGTACTCACGCCATTTGTCGCCACATCGTGACGTGGAAAAAATCCAACGCCCATACCTGCGAAAGGTAAAAATCAAATCAATCCAGTGCAAAAAAAAAAAAAGAGGTGTGTGCTCAAAAAAAAAAAGAGAAGGAGGGGAAAGCAAAAAGAGAGCTTATACCTCCAGGGCAAACTCAAAGCAAAGACAAGGAGCTCACAACCTTCCTATTTGTACCTATCAAGAGCAAAGTAAAGCTCTGCCAATCCGGCCTCTCCCGAGACGTCTCCGACCATCTCCATGTCCTCCAAGGACCTCGGCTGGCAAAGGCTGCTGTCCCCTCGGCATACCCCAAAGAGGGTGCTCGAAAAGCAAACCACAAGAAGGCCACGGCAATCGATCGGCGCCTATCCTCTCCTCCCCAGCCTCATAGCTCACAATGGTCTCCACAATCTTACCGTAGACCACCGCATACTCCATCCCCATCCCCTTTTTGGGAATAGGGGAAAATCCCGAGAAGAGCACTGCGGATCGCGCATCGGCGTAGCCGATCCCGCCACTCAATGCTGCGTCCATTAAAAGACAGACCCGTGATCGCAGCATAGTCAGAAGGTGTAACCGTAGCCTCGCCCCAGAAGAAGTGAAACGTGTGGGTCGCATCCTGTGAATGTGTGCCCAAAATTTTTGTTTATTGGAATTCACGCGAGTTTGAAGACATCCGAGTTATTTGAAAAACGGAGTCGCCACGCCATTTTGATTACCTCAAAACTTTGAAAAAAAGGTTTTATGGGTTCGGAGGTTAAGTTACCCCTTGGGAAGAACGTTTGGCGTTCACCCAAAGTGCCTTGCCGGAGCAAGTCTCCCTAGATTTCATTAATCGTGTTTGCTTGCGTGCTTTCTTTGTGTGCATGTGTTTGAAAATAAGGGGGGGATGTCCCAAGTTGTCTTCCGGACGTACAAACCATTTGTTGGTTGTCGCTCGGGATTCCTTGGAATTTATGTATTTGGGATTATGATCCCGTCCTCATCTTATGACTTATGATCATCGCATTTTAAACCTCGGGACCCTCGGGACTTGCGTGATCGAGAGAATGACTCTCTTTTGGGTCAAAGATGAGGTTCTTTAGGAAGGAATGTCCTTAGCCCATCAATCCTACGCTTTAAGACGGTCGAGCTCGTATAGAGGCTTCATACTCATTCTTAAGCGATACTCGGAGATATAGGGTTCAAGGTTATCCTTGTCCTAAAGAAGTCATGAACCTTTAATGGAAGGAACGATGCAAAGATGAGAACTTTTACACCGGTCCGTTCCAAGGTTGGGGAAAGGGAAATGCATGAAAAATGAATCTTTAATGAAAAGATGACATTTTTAGGTTGCAAATGATGCTTTTTGATTGAAAGAAATGATCTTTATGCAAATGATGCATAAAGATTTGATTTTTATGCAAATGATGCATTGAAAAAGGGGGTTTTGATGCAAAGGATGCATTTTTATTGAAAAAGATTTGATCTTTATATGCAAATGATGCATAAAGATAACATTTTTATTGGAAAATGGGGTTTTAGGTGCAAAGGATGCACCTTTATGAAAAAGACTACATTTTTATGACAAATGAGGTCTTAATGCATGAAAAAGAGGAAGGGGATTATAAAGATATGATCTTTAAGCTACCAAGTCCCAAGCAATATAAAGACAATGCAATGAGCAATTTATAATGCAATTAGGATGCAAAGGTAGGGCGTGCGAGGTTACCAATCGTTTTCTTCGATTCTTTGGACGGAGCTTGGAGGAGGTTGGTCTTGGACCTTCAAGGAGGAGGGAGATGGCTTCTTGAGCTTCTTCTTCACCTTCTTGAACCTTGAAAAGGGACTCTTCACGTGCAGGAGTGGTGGTTGTGTGTGTGTATTGTTGGTGTTGTTGTTGTTGTGTGTTGAAAGGGGTAGAGGAGGGCTCTATTTATAGGCGGTCTGGATAAGGCTAATGAAGCCGTGCGGCTGCGAGCTCTTTGCAAATGAGGCCGTGCGGCATTATCCACAATGACTCGGCATTCTAGAACCATGCAAGGTGGCATCATTCTAGAAGCTTCCCCTAATTAAGAAAAACGTGTTTTCTTAATTAGGAAGGCTCCTTACAGCCCTAATTTTAAATTTGGGACTGTTCCGGGACATTTCGGAACACTAGGAAGGTCAGGGAATTACCGGGAAATTTACCGAAATGTCGGGAAAATGCTAAGGAAGGCATGAAGCAGATTTGGGTACTTACGAAGCCCTCGGCAACGTCACTTGCAAGGCGAGTGGGGTTGTCGATAGAAAAGGATCCGATGCTGGCGAATGCCGAGACGGATTGGGAGACCGAGGTGGTCGAGTGGGTGGACCTTTTATAAAAGGCTACCTACGTATCCGGAGGAAGCAAGCCAGGTCGTAGTTCGAGGCGCACTAGATAGTTAGGAACGATGTCTAGGATCCTTGAGATTTTGACAATTAATGGAGGATGTCACACGATTGACAATTCTTGGAGGATGTCACCTAATTTGACAATTCTTGGAAATTTGTCACCTAATTGACAATTCTTGGAGGATGTCACCTAATTTGACAATTCGGAGGGTCACCTAATTTGACAATTTGTCACCTAATTTGACAATTCTTGGAGGCATCACCTAATTTGACAATTGCGGAGGCCGTCACCTAATTTGACAATTCTTGGAGAATTTGTCACCTAATTTGACAATTCTTGGAGGCTGTCACCTAATTTGACAATTCGGAGGTCACCTAAAAATTATTTCCTTTTAACGAAGCTAAAGCTTACGGCGCTATCTCTTTATGACGGAGATAGAGGTAACTTAAGTTGGGAAACTTGAGCGTACGTCACTATTCGCGGATAGTGGTATCACAAGTTGAAATAATTTGGGCATTCGTCACTATTCGCGGATAGTGGTTGCACAAATTGAAATAATTTGGGCATTCGTCACTATTCGCGGATAGTGGTTGCACAAATTGAAATAACTTGGGCATTCGTCACTATTCGCGGATAGTGGTTGCACAAATTGAAATAACTTGGGCATTCGTCACTATTCGCGGATAGTGGTTGCACAAATTGAAATAATTTGGGCATTCGTCACTATTCGCGGATAGTGGTTGCACAAATTGAAATAACTTGGGCATTCGTCACTATTCGCGGATAGTGGTTGCACAAATTGAAATAATTTGGGCATTCGTCACTATTCGCGGATAGTGGTTGCACAAATTGAAATAACTTGGGCATTCGTCACTATTCGCGGATAGTGGTTGCACAAATTGAAATAATTTGGGCATTCGTCACTATTCGCGGATAGTGGTTGCACAAATTGAAATAACTTGGGCATTCATCACTATTCGCGGATAGTGGTTGCACAAATTGAAATAACTTGGGCATTCGTCACTATTCGCGGATAGTGGTTGCACAAATTGAAATAAAGAAGTAAGAAGGACTCAATGATTTTTTTGTAAAGAAAGTAGGACGTATCCTGATAATTTTTGTAAAAGAAGTGAATTAAAAATGCCAAAGGCAAATAAAATGAGCCACGAGGGGGTAAATTTGTAAAATAAGCCTCGGGAGGCACTGGAGGGAAAATTTAATTGAAAATGTTTGAAAATGCCAGGGGCACAAAGGGTAAAACAGTCCTACGGGGACAAAATTGTAAAATGAAGCCTTGAGGGCAAAATTGTAAAAACAAGCCATAGAGGCCTATTATGTCGCGCGACATAAGAGGCCCATTTGACAGATTCATTAAAATACGCACAGTCGCCATTTGAAAATCAATTGAACTTGAAATTGAGAGGGAGGCGACAGTGAGAAAAGAGAGAGCGACATCAGAGAGGGAGACTCGAGGGATATTGAGTGAAATCAAACACTTCTTAGTCCGATTCCATTGAAGAATGCCTCCTAGGCTCTATCCAGACCAAGAGGGGTTCTCAACACGCCAATCTAGGCTTGCTCGGAGAAAGGGGGTGCAAAGGAATCAACGGCCGTTTCTACCGGAAGAACCAAGGGGAGATTTTTACCCACAGCTCGATGAGCATACCTCGGATGTCACGAAGAAGAATGAGGTAAGAAATCTAGGGTTTCTTGAAAAATTTTTCAATTTGTGCGAAATTGATTTGAAGCGAGTTTTTCTTCGAGGCGCATTTGAACTTCATATGGATTGGCCTGTGAACATGAATGAATCTAGGAAATGCAATGCATGCCATACGTTGATCCATTTTGACCTATTTTTTGCTTGAGATGATTTCAAGAAATGGCGCGAAATATTGATACTTGTGCCATGTTTTCTTGCGGGGATTGCGCACCGGGGCTCCACGAGGTGATTGGCGAGGCTATGGGATAGCTTGCTTAGGGTAGCCGAGAAGCGAGGTGGACTCGCTAAGGGCACGATTTCTGTTCTTGGGCTAGGGCAATTTTTGAGATGGCGAAGGCCGTCGGGGCACTCGAGAGGAGTGTGGATCTAGTGAGGGCATTCGAGAGAGTTACGGTGGAGACCACTCACTCATTTCACTTCTCTTGGGGTGAAAGCAGCGGTCCTCCATTGGACTTTGCGGTCATCACGGGAGGCGCCCTTTACGGATGAGCCGCTCTACATAGAGCACATGTACGGGAGTTGAGCCCCACCTATTGGCGATGATGATTTTATGGGCTTACTTGGTTTCGTTCCCCGGATCAAGAAGGGGAATGGATATGAGTTGGGGGTGCTACATGGCACGATTGAGGGGCGGAAGCGGGGACTACATGGCTGTGGTAGATGATCCTGTTGAGAGCGGGTGAGGCCGAGAGATTGGCTAGAGCTTTCTTATGGGTGGGCTTTTCCGACATCTTTGTTCATTAACGGCGCCTCTCTTGCCTTGATTTCTTTGTTGGAGCTGCGAGGGCATGGGATCTTGTCGGGAATCTGTCTTGGGGCGAGGCGGCTTGGGTGAGATGTATTTGGCCCTAGATGACGTCGGTAGGGAAGGCGAAGTACTTCACTGCTTTCATCGGCTTTTGAGGTATTCCCTTACCTTGATCTCTTTTCCTTAGCGCATTTCATTATATCCCTTGTTTTCCCCGTTTTGACTTCTTCTTCTCCTTTTCGAGGCTTGGGCATACGAGTATTTTGGGCATTATGAGTGGCGAGATCAAGGATGAGTTTCTGCCACCACTTTTCACTGCTCTTCGTCGGTGGACGAAGGATGCCGAGAAGCAGAACCGAGGCGCCGGAGGGCTCGAGGTGCGGGGATTGCTTCTTATCATGATACGTTGACGTGCACGAGAGGGGTTCCACGAGAGGATGAGCTTATTCCCTGGGTGAGTCGTTATGGCGCTTTGGATTTAGATCACGCTGCGCACTTCACGAGTGTCGCAAGCTGCTTGGTGGGCTTGTCAGGAGACGCCTTGTACTTAGGAGAGAGGGTGTATAGGCGGCATGGGCCGAATAGGCATGCTCGGATCCACGATGATCCCCGGCTAGGATGTGGTGCCTCGCCGGTTGGCGAATGTAGATGCTTTGATCGTAGGCATAGCGGCACATCTTTACACACGGGAGGGACTATACTATGTACGTGGCCATGCATCTTCGGTCTCCACGAGACCGGGGTTGGTTATGGTGCTCATAGCGCGGGGCCTTCGGCGCTACGTAGCTAGACCTCCTTTGCCCCGACTTTCATTGATTATCGGGGTGGTGGTCGCATGAGGCGAGCTCACATCGATATGTCACGAGACTCATCCTCATCCGGTGCTACCGCGAGGTTCTAGATCTGTAAGTATTGTTCCTTACGCCTCTTTGGATTGCTTGCATCTTTTACGTTATCAAGAAGCGCATTTTGACACATATTATGCAGCTTGTAGCAGTATCGGCTCGAGCTTACGGAGCACTTGACCGGGGCATATACGGTGCTTTGTGGGCATGATTGGCAAGCTCCGAGAAAGGTATGAGCTTACGGAAGAATCGGTGCCGATCACGGGGTTCGATTGATATTTCTCCACCGGCCGGCCGAGGAGGAAGAAAAGCCGCTCGACGACGTGGGCACCGGCGGGAGCACTAGAGGACCGACGCCTCGGACCAAAGCTGCAAATGTGCCTCTTTACGAGACCCATTGAGATTGATGATGATGATGAGGATGAGGATGAGGATGAGGACGGGCCGAGACGGCCACGGACTATGAGCTTGACTCCTTTGTTATCCACCGAGCTCGGCGACTATTACCGCACGGAGACCATAGCCTACGAGGCACCTTCGGACGATCGATGATGAGCGAGAGGAGGCGAGGATGATGACGAGGATGGAGATGAGGAGGGTGATGGAGATGATGGAGAGGATTCGAGTAGCCCCTTCCCCCTTTAGACATTTGTGGCTTTTGATTATTGTACTCCCTTCGGGAAAACACATGTCATTTATTTTTGCTATGCACATCTTTTTGACTTGACCTATTTCATTTTGTAAGTACATCGTTAGCCTTTTGTTGCACGCACTTATCAAATGACAATGGTATGGCATTTGGCTTGAATATGAATGATTTGAATGGATTTTTGGCTTGAATATGAATGCGTAGGTGTATACGGGGTAAATGAACCCTTCCTTATGCATTTGAGAAGTGGATGGATGGAATTTGCGGCTTTTGACATGTCGGGGATTGCCACAGGGAAAGCGGCATGTTGCTGATGTCTGGCATGCGATGTTGGCTAGTTATGTCGCACGACATGGCTAGTTATGTCGCGCGACTTAATAAGCGGGCGAGCTTTTCACCGCCTTTGGGCCGGAATGAAAGCTGAGACAGGTTAGAATTAGATGACCAAAGAGGTCACCTACACAGTCTCCTTGGGTCAATGGCAAAGACACATTTGGTCCTTTCCTACGAAACGGGCGTCCTAGGAGGTCAAGCAACCAATCCTTCACGGGAAAGTGCCAAATCAAAAGAGGTGACCAAAATGGTCGAAAATTGGACTCTCATGAAGAGCTTACGCACCATTGGAGAATGGAGGACTAAAAGGGTGACCAAAGTGGTCGGATGGCTGAACCTTTTATGAAAGGCTACCTACGTATCCCGGAGGAATCAAGCCTTGATCGTAGTTCAAGCTTTACCTAGACGATTAGGAATGATGTCTAGGATTTTCGGCGTTTTGACAATTAGGAAGCTGGCACTTTTTGGGAGAAAATGTTATCATTAGCAATTGGCACGTTACTTGAGCCTAGGGGTGATTTTTTACGGAAACATGGTAGGGGCTGCGGATGTGGATGTATTTGGGAATTGTTTGAGACGGGTTTCAAACGAGGTGGGGTTGTATCCCTTGGGTGCGGGTGAAGCTGTTCTTTGTTGTCAACGTGGACGAGAATTCCCTCTTGGTGAGGCTGGGTTTGAACCTCGGGTCTACGTGACTATTCTTTTCTCACACTCTAGCATTTGAAGTTGATGCTAACGGATGTCGAAGTGACCAATCCTCTCTTCTAGGGATGGATGCAACTTATCGAAGCCGGTCTAAGGAAATACTCTGCAAAAGCCCCATATCTTGTTGAAGTAAGGAAAGATTCTTTCATTGGCAAAACCTTGGTTGAATGAGCCGAGCAAGCGAAGTGACTTGGCGAAGCCCCAGTCAGTGACCTAATAAAAATCCCAATCGATTGGTATTGCGAACGTGATTGAAATTGATCGACCAAGGCGAATCCATCTAGGGACCTAGTGAAGAACCCGTCACGAACCCGAAAATGGCTAAAGAAGCCCCGAGTTTAAAGGAATGATTTGGCAAAGCCCCAGGCTGGAAGAGTTTCGAGGCGGTCCCCTAATGCACGAATTGTAGCGAAGAGGGAAAACCTATCCTTTTTCTTTTTTTTTTTTTTTTATTTCTATTTTTTTAGTCAACCGGTCAACCTTAAGGAGACGCGAGACAAAGAGAAGAATTTTAGGAAGATATGTACATGCAGGGGCATATTTTTCAAAAGGTGGGAATAATCCCGATTTTGTATTATTTTGATGGCCTTATTCGATGTAGGCACAAAAACTCGCTTTTAGGTTTGACTCTTTTGAGAGAGCATAAGCGTAGAAAGGTTGGTAAAAGTGTATGGAAGCCCCTGCTGACAGAAAATCAGTGTTTAGCGCTATCTTTCCTAGGATGTAGAAAAGGAAGACTTGTCAAGACATCTGAAAACTTGTTTTATTTACAATGATCACAAGATTGCTTAAAACCCTTTATTGATGTTCGGGTTATTCAACCACTAATCTCGATATGAACAAACATTCTTATTAATCATGAGGAGAAAGTCAACCAGTGTCGCGGATCAAGGTTGGCTGGTGTGAAGGAAAGGTTTGTGTATAGGGAGGGTCATTGATGAGACCGGGTTTTCGGGAATTTTAATATGCTTATGGGAGAGGTCATTTGATGAGACCGGGTTTTCGGGAATTTGAATATGCTTATGACCGGACCATTGCTTTGGTTGCCTACGTTCCCCTCATTGTGAGGAGCTCGGGTCGCCGTAGTTCGGCCTTGGCCGGCTTGTTTTGGGAAATGGGATTTGTGGTTCCTTTAGTGAAAAGGCTAGGATGAGAAAGGCTGGATGATGAGGCATGGGCCTCGGGATGATTCCTTGACCAAGTCATTCTTGTACGGCTGCTTCAATTGCTTTCTGATTCTCGTCTTTCATTGGGGGAGAAAGGACTTGCATATGCCTAAAGGCTCATGAAATGCTTCTGCTTTGCTTCGACTGCCCCATTGTTATCGACAACTTTTGTTCTTCGAGCTTTGACTTTGTCTGTTTGTCAAGCTTTCGATGGGCGGTGCTGGGTCCTTGGCCTCATTTTCTTTTTCTTTTTTTTTCTTTTATTTTTATGTGCAACCCTGTTTTTTGCCTAGACCGCCCTTTTTTTGGGATTTTCAGCCTAGCTGGGCATTACTCTTTTTGCACTAAGATTTTTTTTCCTTCTTTTTTTTTTTTTTTTTTTTTTTTTGCCTAGGCGCCCTTTTTGGGATTTTCAGCCTAGGCTGGGCATTACTCTTTTTGCACCAAGATTTCTTCTTCTCTTTTTTTTTTTTTTTTTTTTTTTTTTTTTTTTATATACGTGCAACCTCTGTTTTTGCCTAGGCGCCCTTTTAAGGATTTTCGGTCTAGTTTGGGTATTACTCTTTTTGCACTACATTTTTTTTTTTTTTTTTTTTTTTATTTTAAGCACATGAGGACCAAGGCGAGCCCGCTTGAACATTCTTGATACCCTTGAGATCTAAAACCAAGCCCCTAAGTTGTTATCGACACGGGGTCAATCTCTTGAAGCTAAATGGCCTTTTGCTATCCCTTGATGATGCGTCGTTGACTTGGTCAAGGTGATGGTGAGGACATGGTTGGGAAAATGTATGGCTTTGATGAAGGCCTTTTGTGGGGTAAGGAAAGTGTATGGCTTGATGGCATTAGTTGACTTTCTCACACCGATTAATCGAGAATGTTAATTATTTCGAGAGATTGTTCGTTGAGCAATGCAAGTGATCATATAAGATAAAACCATTTCATTAAATGTAATGTAGGTGTGCAAATAATGTCTTAAGTCTAGCAAGAAAAGAAGAAGACTCTTTCATAGAAAATTGAAGATTCAATACAATGTCCGTAGAGGACTTAATTGAAAGAAAAGATACTAGGACCTACGAAGGTTGGTGAGAGACTATTTTCCTTTTTCTTCTCTTTTTTTTTTTCTTTTTTTTTAAGGATAGGTAAACCCTAGTCTAGCTATTCTTCGCGGGTTGGGACCGCCAGTGGAGCTTGAGCCTTCCTTCGTAGATCGGCCAGCTGAATTTCTTTCTTCGGCTCCACACACTTGTACGTCACATGACCATACCGCTTGTGGTACTCACAGAACTTGGCCCTGTCAACTCTACTTGGGTTTCTTGGCTTATGATTCTCGAGAGGTGTGAGAAGGCTTCGTTTCACCAAATCGTTGAAAACTTTGCTCATGAGCATCCCAAAATCATCGGTGACGTTTCTGACCTTGCACTTCTTGAATTGACCTCTTGTCATAACTTTCTGTCTTTGGCCCATGGAGGTTCTCAAGCTTCCCATCTTCTATCAACTTTTGGATCTCATGCCTCAAAGCGGTGCAATTGTCAGTGTTGTGCCCATGGTATTGATGGAAGCGACAGTGTTTGGTCTCGTCCATTACGTCTTGGGGTTCCTGGGCTTCCAATTCTCCAGTGGCTTTATCAGTTTTTCTTTCACTAGCTCTTCCAGAATCTTGCTTAAAGGCATCTCTGTATTGTTAAAGTGAAAGGAGCGAGGTTTTCGGGAGACATTGTTGTTCTCAAGACTTTGATCTTCACTGTCCAATTGGTTCCACTGTTGGAGTTGGCTGAAGGAAGCTGTGACGTTCTTTCCTTTGTGAGGGACTGGTGTTGAGCCAGGTACGGTTGCTGCTTGGTATTGGGTTATGCTCGGTGGAGTCATTTCCTTGCCTGGTCTGACATCTTGGGTCAAGGGAGTATTGATACTCATCATGAGGTCAAGCTTCTCTTGCATCTGTTTCACTTGCTCCATCAACATTGCCACATAGGGGTCAACGGGGACTCTTGGGCTACGGAGCGGCAACGGGACTCGTAGTAGCAAACCGACGGCTGAATTCATTAAGTCCGGTAGGTGGCGGTGAAAACTTGGATCATCCTTTGGCAACTCATGATCGCATTCGGGCGGGTATAGGGGTTTCGAACATAGCCGCATATCTCAAGCCCGATTATGTGAAGGTGGAGCATAGGCGCGGTATTCTTTGAACCGAGGATAGGTGGGGTGAAGTCCAATCCGTTACGAGGAGCCGAGGGCGATGGGGTCTGATGAGTGGGATGTTGGAAAGGACTGAGGAGAAATGGTCCTTGGCAAGGGATCATATGTGGATGGAGGAAGGTATTGGTTATAGGCTGGGGGAACTGAGATGGCTACTTCTGGAGTCTCATCTTCGACCACTACCAGAGAACCGTTGGACTCAATTGTTACTTGGATTCCATTGCGGCGAAGAGCACCGACGAGCGATGACAGCTGCTCTTCGTGATCCTTCTGGGCATTTTCCAAAGCCAGGACTAACTCTTCCTTCCTAATCATCTGATTTCCCACACCCTCACTGTTTTCTGTCAAATCTGTCATTCTGACTCTCTGAGCTGATGAACTGTTTGAACTGAAAAGCCGCTGACCCAGTACTCTCGCTCACTTCCTTTTCGCTGCGGGAAAGGGATAGGCAAGGTTTAGACTCGGGGATAGGTAAGGTTTAGACTCGAAGGATAGGTAAGGTTTAGACTCGAAGGATAGGTGTTTAGACTGAAGGCTCAAGTAACATGCCCTTATCGCTTTGACTTTTGCTCGAAACGCATTTTCTCCTAATCCTAATTGATCGGAAAAGATGAGACCTTGAAAGGTCAAGATTGGAAGTAGAGATCGGACCGAAGGGGGTCACGATTAGAGATTGACCATGAAAGGTCGGGACAAGAAAATCAAAAATCGGACCGAAGAGGTCTCGATTAGGGTTTGACCATGAAAGGTCGGGACAAGAAAATCAAAAATCGGACCGAAAAGATCTCGATTAGGGATTTGACCATGAAAGGTCGGGATGAGGAAAACGGAGATCGGACCGAAAAGGTCTCGATTAGGGATTTCAGAGATAGGAACATGCAATTATGATTACACTAATTGTTCAAGTTTACTTAAAACAATGTCTTTTATTAATCTCTAATTGGTTGGAAAAAGGGGGTTTGCCCTTCTTTTTCGCAACTACTCTAGATCCTGGATCAGTGGGTTCCGTCACTACGTCTATAAGCCCCTCGTATTCCACCTGTATTTCGACCTCCCAAGGTGGACAGCCCCGGGCGAGGGTCCTATAGGGCACGCGGATCCCACCAACCGAGAGTAAAGAACGCTCCTATCGGGTCTAGCGGGTCATAGGACCTTTCAACGCACGAGCGATGCGGATTATAGTCAAGGCAATACCGGGAAAGTCTCGTCTCTCTGCCTTGACGGATTTTTGACAGAGTCTCGCTTGAGCGAAATGACGTTTTGACTTTCGGTAATGTCCGAGAAAATAATAGGCATGGGTCGGGCGGCAAAAAGCCGGATGACACAGTGTCACATTGAACTTCGTTGCATACGCAGTGCGTGAGTCAGAATCGAAGTCAATGCCGGTCAAGATCTTGCCAATTTTTCCTTGTCGGAATTTTGGCAGAGCTTCTCTTGAGCGAAAGATCTTTTGATTTTTTTTTTTGGCAAAGACTCGGTCTTGACTCTTACGCATTCCGTGCGGGTCAAGGTCAATAGTCAATGTCGGAGTTGAGATCTCGCCAATTTTTCCTTGTCGGAATTTTGGCAAAGTTCTTCTTCCGTTATGAACTAAGGCTTGACCTTTACGAGGGTATGCAACTAGGCTATATGACACGGACTAGACCAAAAACCAACCAAAAAAGTCACGGTTTTTTGAAACGTGTGACACGGACTGTGCATTGGTCGACACTTTTGCCATGGGAGGTTGGGATGATTCCGTGCGCGCCGGGAGCATCGTAAGGCTGTCCGTGGCTGTTGGAACCACCCTCGGGTTTGAGGACGTGCGTGCAAAAGTGTACGGGATATATCGGGTGCGCGTAGTGTGCGGTCTCCTAAAATTGTTCCTTTTTGAGTTAAAACGAAATTTTCATAAATGTGTTTTAAAGGAATGATTTTCGGGACGGGGAAAATGCAACACGTAAGCACGTAAATTTTAAGGAAGCCCCAGTCGGTCGTGGAGCCGAATAGCCCCAAGCCGCTAGGGCCCGGATTAACCATGATTTTTCTGGTGGAATTGCCACCGAGGTCGTATGGTCGAATCCTATGAGGATTAGCCGTACGGCTTGCATGGATCAATTTTCCGGGTTCCACTCCTTTTGCTATTTTTTCGGGTTGTTTCCCGTTCAAAGTATGCACAGTATTCCAAGATGCAAATGATGCAATGCATGGTAAAAGAAAGCAAGCACGATTAATGAAATCGGCGATGGGAGTCTAACCCGCTCAAAGGGAAAAGCTTTTTGTATTTTTTTCAAAATTATTTTTTTTCGAAAAGGGGATGCGAGTACGTGGGATTGTTAAACCACCTTGTTATCCCAAGCCCGGGTTAGGGAGCGATACGGAAGGGTAAGTGGGGTCCACCTATATACCAAGTATCGATTTTTGTTTTGAAAATAAAGCTTTTCTCCTTTGGGATTATCCCAGTAGTCGCCAAGCGTGAATGTGTGCCCAAAATTTTTGTTTATTGGAATTCACGCGAGTTTGAAGACATCCGAGTTATTTGACAAACGGAGTCGCCACGCCATTTTGATTACCTCAAAACTTTGAAAAAAAGGTTTTCTGGGTTCGGAGGTTAAGTTACCCCTTGGGAAGAACGTTTGGCGTTCACCCAAAGTGCCTTGCGGAGCAAGTCTCCCTAGATTTCATTAATCGTGTTTGCTTGCGTGCTTTCTTTGTGTGCATGTGTTTGAAAATAAGGGGGGGGGATGTCCCAAGTTGTCTTCCGGACGTACAAACCATTTGTTGGTTGTCGCTCGGGATTCCTTGGAATTTATGTATTTGGGATTATGATCCCGTCCTCATCTTATGACTTATGATCATCGCATTTTAAACCTCGGGACCCTCGGGACTTGCGTGATCGAGAGAATGACTCTCTTTTGGGTCAAAGATGAGGTTCTTTAGGAAGGAATGTCCTTAGCCCATCAATCCTACGCTTTAAGACGGTCGAGCTCGTATAGAGGCTTCATACTCATTCTTAAGCGATACTCGGAGATATAGGGTTCAAGGTTATCCTTGTCCTAAAGAAGTCATGAACCTTTAATGGAAGGAACGATGCAAAGATGAGAACTTTTACACCGGTCCGTTCCAAGGTTGGGGGAAAGGGGAAATGCATGAAAAATGAATCTTTAATGAAAAGATGACATTTTTAGGTTGCAAATGATGCTTTTTGATTGAAAGAAATGATCTTTATGCAAATGATGCATAAAGATTTGATTTTTATGCAAATGATGCATTGAAAAAGGGGGTTTTGATGCAAAGGATGCATTTTTATTGAAAAAGATTTGATCTTTATATGCAAATGATGCATAAAGATAACATTTTTATTGGAAAATGGGGGTTTTAGGTGCAAAGGATGCACCTTTATGAAAAAGACTACATTTTTATGACAAATGAGGTCTTAATGCATGAAAAAGAGGAAGGGGATTATAAAGATATGATCTTTAAGCTACCAAGTCCCAAGCAATATAAAGACAATGCAATGAGCAATTTATAATGCAATTAGGATGCAAAGGTAGGGCGTGCGAGGTTACCAATCGTTTTCTTCGATTCTTTGGACGGAGCTTGGAGGAGGTTGGTCTTGGACCTTCAAGGAGGAGGGAGATGGCTTCTTGAGCTTCTTCTTCACCTTCTTGAACCTTCAAAGGGACTCTTCACGTCTGGGAGTGGCTGGTTATGTGTGTGTGACTGTTGGTGTTGTTGTTGTTGTGTGTTGAAATGGGTAGAGGAGGGCTCTATTTATAGGCGATGCGGATAAGGCTAATGAAGCCGTGCGGCTGCAGGCTCTTTGCAAATGAGGCCGTGCGGCATTATCCACAATGACTCAGCATTCTAGAACCATGCAAGGTGGCATCATTCTAGAAGCTTCCCCCTAATTAAGAAAAACGTGTTTTCTTAATTAGGAAGGCTCCTTACAGCCCTAATTTTAAATTTGGACTGTTCCAGGACATTTCCGGAACACTAGGAAGGTCCGGGGAATTACCGGGAAATTTACCGAAATGTCGGGAAAATTAACCGGAAGGCATGAGCCAGATTTGGGTACTTACACATCCCACCAGTGCTGCGCTAAAGCGAACATCAGGCCCTTGCTTTTAGGGAACTTGACCAGTCCCCTCAAGCACTCAACAAACTCCCAAAGCCCGGTCTCAACAACGATCTGTCTCGGACTCGGCAAAGCTCCTCGGCCCGCATTCGGAAGCCGGTCCCACAAGTCAACCACAGACTCCACCGATCCTCGAGTCTTCATCTTGTTCAGTTGCTCCGTAACGTAGTTGTTTCCACCCTGCAATACAAAAAAAAAAGAAGAAAATGTCAAAAAAAAATTGCATTTGCATTTGCACGAAAAAAAAAAAAAAGCATACATATGCATCATGAAATTTCAAAGAAAATTCGACAGCATAACAGCATACAATGAGCATAACCCCATTTTTTCGCACAAAAAAAAAAGAGAACAGCTTTCAGCAAATCCCAATGCATTCATCAAAAAAAAAAAAGATGCATTCCTACGGAAGTAAAAACTCCGTCCCATTTTTTTTTTAAAAAAAAAAAAAAAGTTCCTATGCATGCACGCATATCATTCATTATCTCAAAAAAAAAAAAAGAAATCCTACATCTTACGGAAGTAAAAACTCCGTCCCATTTTCATAAAATAACATGCATACATAACATGCATTCGATCAACGGGAGGAAAAATCCGTCCCACTTTTCAAAAAAAAAAATCAATCAAAAATCATACATTCATATCATCATCTCATGTTGGCAAAATGTCAATTCTTTTCTCAAGCAAAATGCACATTTTGGAACACCAACAAATTCATTGCAACATGCAAAGCATCAAAATCAAGATTCAAAGCCAAGAACATCAATCATTCGAATTTTCAAAAAAAAAATCACCCAAAATTCAAATCTCAAGCAAAAAATCAACAAAGGGAATGAAAAGATTCGAAGTATACCATTCGGAGACTCGGATCAGAAGCCCAATGTTGCCAAGCATCGGGGTAGGGCTCCTCCGCAATCGATTGCGAAAGAGTATAGTGCCTCCTCATCCGGACGAGTTCCAATCGTCTCTCCGCCACCGGGCCACGTCCTTGGCCTTGAAAAACACCTTCCCCGTGTTCCATTGCTCGAAAATCGAAGAAAATCGGAAGATTTCAAAGCTTTTTAGGCCAAAAATGGCGGATTTCTCACTTTCTCTCTTTTTTCTCTCGACAAACTGTAAAAGTGGTAGGGGAGAAGGAGAAAGGGGGCGGCCCCTCATTTAAAAACCCTGGAACACGCTCCTATCCGCGCAGATAGGATTGTCGAGAGTCAAAATGACCCTTTTGCCCTTTAAAAATGCGGAACTCTGCGGTTTAGTCCTCGGCTTGACGAGTTAACCAAAGTTAACCAAAGTCAGCCCCTTGTCAAGAAAATCATCAAACGGCAGTCAAACGTAAGACCGATTTCCCCGAGAAAGATAACGAGATCCCGTATCTTTCATCAAAATCATCCTCGGCAGTCAAACGTAAGACCGATCTCCTTGAGAAAGATAACGAGATCCCGTATCTTTCATCAAAATCTTCCCCGGCAGTCAAACGTAAGACTGATTTCCCCGAGAAAGATAACGGAATCCCGTATCTTTCATCAAAATCTTCCCCGGCAGTCAAACGTAAGACCGATTTCCCCGAGAAAGATAACGAGATCCCGTATCTTTCATCAAAATCTTCCACGGCAGTCAAACGTAAGACCGTTTTCCCCGAGAAAGATAACGAGATCCCGTATCTTTCATCAAAATCATCAAACTGCAGTCAAACGTGAGTCCGATCTCCCTGAGAAAGATAACGAGATCCCGTATCTTTCCTCAAAATCATCCAACGGCAGTCAAACGTAAGACCGATTTCCCAGACGAATACGTCTGATTTTCCCCAGCAAAGGCTAACAAAATCCCCAGCAAAGTTAACGGAATCCCAAAAGCCAACGAAATTTCGAGAAAGACCCGAACTACGACTGGCTTGATTCCCATTCGGGATACGTAGGTAGCCTATTAAATAGGTTCAGCCACCCGATCACTCGATCATCCCGCCAAATATGGAGCCTTACTCTTATCGATGACCCCGCTTCCTTCGAAAGCACCGTCGCCGAGGGGCTACTGTAAGTGCTCCAATTTGAGCTTGTTAGAATTTTCGTTAGAAAATTAACGAAAGTTATAACATTTCTAGCAATTCCTAATATTTCCTAACAATCCTAACTTTTCTAACAAAGTGAGGGTAAAATGGGCATTGTTATTTAAGGTTAAACCTCAAAAAGAATCTTAAAAGGCAAAACAAAGGAAGAAAACCAAAAATAGAAATGGCTGGAAACATAAACTGGCTGTTAATTTGAATTTTCAAAAGAAATATTCCTTGTGTCCAAAGCACAGACGGCATTTAATGAACGATTACGCCGAGGACCCTATCCGCGCGGACATCTCTGTCATTTCCAGAGGGCTATAAATTGAGACCTCCAGTCACAAAAATAAGGGGCCACAACACAATTTGCACTTGAATCTGCGGCGAAATATAGAGAGAAAACAGTGAGAATTCACTTGAATTGTCACCATTTTCTCTTGAATCTTTCCCAACTCACACTCACTCTCAAATTCAAACCCTAAACACATTCAAGCCTTGAACCCATTCAAACACAAACTCAAAGAAGATAGGTATAACCTCCCTCTTCTTACCCTAAATCTCTCATCCATGCATGCATCTTCAAACTACAAAATGTAGTTCATTCTTCTTCTTGTCATAAGATCCAAGAAGATCACCATGGAAGTCCATCTCCATGGATGATCTTCTACAAGGATCAACATTTTCTTTAATGTGTTCTTGTTTTCTTGCAAATGCATTTTCAAAACCCTAAAAACCATTTTCAAGCATCAAATCTCATTTTCAAAGGATAAAATTCCCCTTCCCAAGCAAATGAAGTGCTTAGTCCTAATGTACCCCAAGGATGGTTTGGTATAGTTGATTCACCACTAAAATGTAAAGTGATCATTAACTAAAACCTAGGGAAATGGGGACAAGCATGGATGCAAAACCCCCCTTTAAATCATATTTTCTTTCTTGAGAAGTTGCTGTCCAGTAGCAATTTTCCAAGATCCCAGTCCATTGTCTTAATTTTTGGACACAGATAAACTTGGAATTTGGTGTTGACTACAAAACACTTTTTGTAGCCAACATCCAGAGATTTCCAGACATATTTTTACTTTATTTTTTTGGTGAGTAAAACTCCTCTTTTCAAATTTTCTTTCAGAGGCTAGTTCATCAGCTTCTGGGAATCCAGATCTCATATCTGAGGTTTCCAGAAGGTTTTGACCCCTCAAATCTTCTCCAAAATGGAAAATTCCTTCTCACAAATCTTATTTAAGGTGTCTGGAACAACTTTCTTTCTCTGAGTTTATCCAGATTATGAAGTTTTAAGACCCTTGAATCCATTTCAAAATCAAAGGTCCACTGCCTTTTTCATTCTGGCAGAAGTGGCTCTCAACTTCAAAAGGTCTTTTGAGTACCAAATCTCAATCCAAAAATCTTCCAAAAAATCATGGGATCAGTTTAAAGTCTTAAAAAGATATCCCAATTTTTACTTTTCTGAGTTTCAAATTATTTTGGCCAAAACACACACACACACACACACAAATGATTTTCAACTTGGAAGACTCGTTTTACGAGGCATTCCGGGTGCACACTAACGTCCTTCCCGGCGTGTAACATGACCTCCGAACCCAAATTTCTGATCTCGGGATTTTTTCAAAGTTTTGGCCCTTAAAACAAAAATGGCGTGGCGATTCCGTTCTTTTTCCCGGGTTTTATTTGGTTTTTTTCAAAGAAACGCGAAAAATCGAATTTTTTCCCGCGAAATGGCGACACATCATCACAAAATCACATGAACAATTTCGAGCTAGAAAAAGAGAGAGAAAGCGAGCGAGAGAGAGAGAGAGATAATTTGGTTGTGAAATAATTTTTTAAATGTTAAAATTTAAACACTTAATAAAGAAACTTGATCGCACCGTGTATCACACGGGTGTAATGCTAGTGTAGTTAATAAATACATTGTCACACCTCTGTTAAACAATAGAGAACCCTATTTATAACTTATTTATCACCCGTGACCAATCAAAAAATTTATTTCTCAATTGTTTAAAGTTAAATAAATGTGTTATCTTATCTTTATAAACAATTGATAACTGAATTTCTCAATTTTTTAGTGTTAAATATGATTTTTTTTCTCATGTATCCTTTAAAATGATAAATCAATTATCTAATTTTGTAAATTGTTTACAATGAATAAATTATTTAATTGAGAAATTCATTTTCCATTACAATTGAAAAATATGGTTGTTTTACATTAGTATTATTATAATAAATATGCAAAAAGTTAATATAAATGATAAATTAATTAATTAATTTCTAATTTAAAGTTGTTTACAATGGAGCAAATAATATAATTGAAAATTTTATTTATCATTAACAATTGAGAACGATGTTTATTTTTGTCTTATCAATATAAATGTGCAACAAGTTGACGATAAATAACTTGATCAAATGATAAATAATACTCCCTCCGTCCCTAAAAGATTGTCATATTGTACATTTTACAATTATTAAGAAAGAGTTTCACCTTCTTGTACCTTAGTAGATTTGCACTAACATTCATGCCTAAGTTTAGAAATGAGACATAGTTTTTGGGACAAGTCAAAATGACAAATGAGACAATCTTTCAGGGACAGAGGGAGTATTTGATTTACTAAACAAGAATTGCAACGTTAACTAGAAGAAAATCCAATCACAAGAACCAAAAATTTCTCATAATTGAGTCAATATCCTTATAAATATACTCTCCAATCAATCAAATAGAAAGTCAAACATCACACTAAGTTGTGATTACAAGAACACAACCTCAAAAAATTGATACAAATATTTTTGCGACTATCTAAAAGATAAAACCCATCTCAAATCACTACAAATCACAAAATTAAATACAATACTTAAACAAGAAACATGAAAAACGGATTTCAAATGCAACTTAATGTTCGAAAAATTGAGAATTAATGTGAATGAGAAATTGTTTTTCTCTAATTAAATTGGAATTAAAAGTGTTACCTTTGGGTTTGTTGATAATTAACCAAAAATTAAATTCATATTTAAGTAATTATGGGGCTTTTATGTTTGGTTTGTTACAAGAACAAATATGAGTTAATTCTCATATTGCTCTTTAAAAAAATGAATTGATTTCTTTAATTAAGTTAGAGAATATATAATACAATACACAGAGGTTTTAACTGCCTCTTATCTCCACATAAGTGGCGGCTAAGATTGATTCTGAGAAAAAACATCCAACGGCCCAAAATTATCCCACCCTTCTTCAACCGTCTGTAACCTCTCCTCACTCATTCTCCGCTAACCCCACTCTCATATCCCATCAAATTCTTTCGCTTATGTTACCTCGCACACCACCAACGGCCATTGTTCTTCCGTTATCCTTCGCACTCTCTCCCCTCCTCCTCCGTTTTTCGTCGTTCCTTAGATCGTGATCTTTCTAGGGTTCGTGGAACAGAGACGAAGACAGAGGCGACGAGGGGGAAGACGAAGAGTGTTGACGAAGGTGGAGATGGAGCGGCTGATAAGAGGTCGCCGAAAAGATTAGGGCATGGGAGAGGGAGGGTTGCCGACATGGGAGAGGGGAATGTTTGTTGTCGTTGAGAAGGGAGGGGAGTTGTCGACGTTGAAATGGGACGGAGGAGGGACATTGCAGAGAGAGAGAGACAGAGAGAGAGGAACCCAAAACCCTTGCCCTACCGCCCTCTCCACCCTTCTCCACCACTGTCACTGTTCGATCTCAGCCCCTTTCATTGGAAGAAGCAAAATCGAGCCCATGGAGATTCTCGGCAACTCCATTTTCATTCCCAATCAGCCTACCAAATTCGAATTCGGTAACCCTATTTTCAATTCTTCAATTGCTGCTTTCGTTTCATTTTCATTGACTAAATTTGACTTTGTTTTTTTTTTTGTTGAAATTTCAAAATTTATGTGTGTAGATCGGATTTTCAGAGAGGAAAGTAGGACTGGCGAGGTTTATGAGTCTCGGACTAATGATATAGTTGTTGCAGCTGTAGGGGATTTGATGGTATGTTTCTCTTAATTTGTTCCCCTAAAAGTCTTATTCATTCTGTCAAGATTTTTTTTTCTACTATTGTGGCGTATTCCTGCATCTTAGTATTCGAAATCGACCCGGTTCAATCAAGGTACAAACTTTTTGCATTTTTTCTTAATTATCTAACCTTTGGTGAATTATCACTTGATTACTTTGGCTTGATTTGTAATTATGATAATGTTTCTTATTTCGAATTTACAACTTCGAAAAACTTCTTTCCCCTGATGCAACTGTAAGCGAAATAGTCAACAGGATTCGGTAAGCAATTTTCGTGTTTGGAAAACAACCATCATTCTGTTTCAAATAATTCAATACTTGGATAGGTCCTCCTAATTCTGAAGGCAAAATATGTTTAACAAGCTGCAACTCCTTAAAAAACTCATCCTCATCCACATCAACTTGTCCGTTATATGTCAAAATATTTGAAAGATTTTTGCAAGAATTTTTCAAACTCGTATCATCTGTGCATTTCTTCAAATCAAACAAGAAGCCAAAATTTCTTTCGTACTCACGAAATTGCTAGAATCTTTCATCAAGTGAGGTGAGAGCTTTGTCAACAATATACAAGAAGTACTTTAATCTGAAACTCTCTTGTGGAGAAAACCTGACCTCTTCACTTGAAGCCTCATCAAAACGTCTTTTTCTATGAATCTGCCTTTTCTCACGAAAAATCGGCTCAATATCCATTTCTCGAGCAAGTTCTTCTGCTTCTATTAAAGCATCATTGAAACCATGCTCTCTGTATTCACGAAATAGAGCGATTAGGCCCTTCAACTGATCTATCGGAACATCAATATGCATGTTCACACTTTGAAAAGTCTTACTCACAATGTTGACAGCGTACAGAACTTCGTACCAAATCATCGTGCTAACCAAGAACTCAAAGCTCCCAACTTCATGTACGACTAATGATTCTGCTTCACTAGATGTCTTGGGATCTTCACTGGAACTTGCTAAATCAAACAAAGCCTCCCTGATTTTCAAGGCATTATATTTGATTGGTTTAACACTTTCAATGTGGCTCTCCCAACGAGTTTGAGACAAAGGTTTAAGTATGAGACCATTCACATGCCTTTTCAATATATCTCACCGCTTTGTTGAAGATGAGAAAAGTGTATAAAGGCGTTGAACCACACCAAAATAACTTCTAGCCTTAGGAGATGAGTTTGCCATATCACACAATGCAAGATTCAAACTATGACAACCACAAGGTGTGTAAAATGCTCTAGGATTGATGCTAAGCAATCTACTTTATACACCTTTACGATGCCCTTTCATATTAGCACCATTATCATAACCCTACCCCCGTATGTCTTCAATGTTCAATCCCAAAAGAGATAAAGCATTTTCAAGTTTTGAAAAGAGCCCCATTAATTCCCATTGTATCATCAACGTTTATAAATCCTAAAAAATACTCTACAACTTTAACGGGGAAATCAATGTCATTTACACAACGAATGACTAAAGACATTTGTTCCTCATGACTTACATCAGGTGTACAATCAAGTATAACTGAGAAGTATTTTGCCTTTTTTATCTTTTCAATTATTGCACTTTTCACCTCATCAATAAACAAAAATATACACACAAGTAACAATAGGCACTACACACAAGTAACAATAGGCACTACAAGAAAATCACGTTTTAGCGACGGAAATTTTCGTCGCTAAAGAGGAAAAATTCGTCGCTAAAGGCATTTACCGACGGATTAGCGACGGAAAATTTTCGTCGTTAAAACCCTTGTCGTTAAATGATAACGACAAATTTAATTGGCCGTCGTTAATTTAACGACGGATTATTCCGTCGTTATCTTAAAAATTCTGTCGCTACTGTTGAAAAAAAGCCGACAAATTGATTGTTTTAGCGACAGTTTAACGACATAAATTTCCGTCGGTAATATGAAATTCCTACTTCACGACCAAATTAACGAGGGATTTACCGACAAATAATTTCGTCGCTATAATTAAATTAAATTTTTCAATATTTTTTATTTTTGATATACCAAATTACCGACGGATATTTTCGTCGCTAATTTGATATTTTTTTATTAATATATATATATATATATATATATATATATATATATATATATATATATATATATATATATATATATAGGGTCTTATTATAATGAGAACTAAATTTTGTGAGAACCATAAGAACCATTTTCAGCCTTTGGATTAAAGCAAAATCAATGCTTCAGATTAAATGTAGGTTTTGGGCAACCGGTGGCATTTTTGAAATTATTGAAAACAGAAAGGGCAAAATAGTAAAATCTTTTTACGAACATATAAATATCATTCTTCTCAACCGTTGCACACACAAACACCACAAAACACACACTCAATTTCTTCCTTCTCCCGTATACGACGACGTGAAAACCCTAGATTTCTCCGCCGAAATTTCCTTCTACGACGACGGTTAACAAGATTATTTCTCTCTCCGTCTACACAATCTCTCAATTTTCGGCGAAAACCAATCAATTTCCGACCGCCATTTCTAGAAATATCATCTTCAATGGCATCCTCAATCAATGAAAACACAATTGACGGAGCTCAATGTACAGGGTTAGTGTACTTCCTTATATTATCTTCTTCAATGCCCATTTCTTTGTGCTTCTCAAAGTGCTTGTAATTGGTAGAAGTAGTTCCAAAATATTAATAAGACATGTGTTTTCTCAAAGTACCTAGCCCCCTCTGCTCTCTAGCACATTAACAAGAAAAGCTTCCTTCGTCACTAGATAACCTAGCTAGTGTACCCAATAGAATAATGCACACCAGATATTTTTGAATTGTGCACACTAGCTATTGTAACAGCTAGTGTACACTAAGAAAAATAGCTATTGTACACTAGATAACTAGCTAGTGTACACTATGTTACAACAGCTAGTGTACACAAGGGCTTGGCCCAATATTTTGTCCTGCTGCCTAAGGCATTTGGTCAATACTGATACACATAGATAGTGTACACTAAGTTACAATAGCTAGTGTACACTGAGTTACCAATAGATAAAGAAGCGTCCATCGTCCTTCAGAGCATATTGCTTTGAACCATTTATAGCATCAGAAACCAAGTAAACATAAGAAAAGCCCATGGCCGATGACTTGTCGTAGCCAAGGCACAATACCTTGGCATAGCATAGGCACGATGCCTTTGTGTAGCCTTGGCACTAGCTAATGTACACTAAGTTACAATTGCAACATATCTAGTGTACACTAAGTTACACTAACTAGTTTACATTAACCAAGTGCTGGGGTGAGATTAAGGAAGGTAAGCTGAGTTGTAAATGATGGTTCGCACACTGTTCCCTGTCTATTCTTTTTCTTTAACAAGAACAAAAATGGACATTTATAATTAAAATACTCTCTCCCTCCCTAAAAGTTTGTCCCATTTAACTTTTTTGTTGAACTTTGACCACAAATTTATGAGAGATTGATCATGTTCATGAAATTCTAAAAGTTGTTGTTGATAATATTATTAATGGTGAATCAATAGGAATTTTTAGAATTTCATGAACATAATTAAATTGTCATATATTTGTACCTAATTTGTGTGAATGACTATTTTGTTTCCTTTTGATCTTATACATAGCTAGTGTTCACTAAGACAACACAGCTAGTGTTCACTAAGACAAGTAGCTAGTTTACATAATTTGGTTCTCATTTTATTTTCAACTCTTTTGTGTTTTATATTAACTTTCATCAGAAACACAAGCAGAAGAAATGGGAACAACAAAAGAAAGAGTGTTGAATCAGTGGTAAATTTAGAAAGATCAATCGTTCCATCAAAGAACACCGATAAGAATAGGTAACTCCTTTGGTTGAATTGCATAAATTGGCCTGCCACCCTAATGTATGTTTTATAATAGCTCTAAACACTAGCTATTTAGCTAGTGTAGCTAGTGTACTGTTGTTATAATGACTCCTACTAACTCTTATTTGTGTTTAATCGGGAGAATGTTTGATAGAATCAATGCCGGAAGATGCTACGTTAAGACAATCAAGAAGAAAAATTCACTCAACCATCAAAAATCAAAGCTTCAAAGAAGAAAGTGGTGTCAAACGAAAGAAAAGTGACCATACTGCAAAAAATCTCCAACCTGAGGTATTAACCATAGAGTACATTTACACTCATTATTTTTTATATCCACTTTATCTAATGTACTCAGCAAGGTGAACACAAGGTATTGGCCAAGGCCTTGTCCTGTCGCCTAAGCCATTTGGCTAGTGTGCACTAGCTACTTTATCTAATGTACACAGCTATTATTTAATGGTTAGATGTTGATTTCTATTGTACCCCTTTATATAATGAAATGTTTAATGAATTAGTAACTTAGTGTACACTAGCTACTTTATCTAATGTACACTAGCTATTTTATTTAATGTACACAGTTATTATTTTATCTAATGTACCCCTTTATTTAATGAAATGTTTAATGAATTAGTAACTTAGTGTACACTAGCTACTATATCTAATGTACAATAGCAAATTTATAAAATAAAATAGGACAGATTAACTTGGGTACACTAGCTACTTTGTCTAATTTACTCGGCAAGATGATGAACACAAGGTATTGCCCAAGGCCTTGTCCTGCCGCCTAAGCCATTTGGCTAGTGTACACTAGCTACTTTATCTAATGTACACCGTTATTATTTAATGGCCGTTAGATGTTGATTTCTATTGTACCCCTTTATATAATGAATTGTTTAATGAATTAGTAACTTAGTGTACACTAGCTACTTTATCTAATGTACACTAGCTATTTTATTTAATGTACACGATTATTATTTTATCTAATGTACCCCTTTATTTAATGAAATGTTTAATGAATTAGTAACTTAGTGTACACTAGCTACTATATCTAATGTACAATAGCAAATTTATAAAATAAAATAGGACAGATTAACTTGGGTACACTAGCTACTTTGTCTAATTTACTCAGCATGATGAACACAAGGTATTGCCCAAGGCCTTGTCCTGCTGCCTAAGCCATTTGGCTAGTGTACACTAGCTACTTTATCTAATGTACACTGTTATTATTTAATGGCTGTTAGATGTTGATTTCTATTGTACCCCTTTATATAATGAAATGTTTAATGAATTAGTAACTTAGTGTACACTAGCTACTTTATCTAATGTACAATAACAAATTTATAAAATGGCTAGTGTACACTAGCTACTTTATCTAATGTACACTAGCTATTATTTAATGACTTTTAGATGTTGATTTCTATTGTACCCCTTTATTTAATGAAATGTTTAATGAATTAGTAACTTAGTGTACACTAGCTACTATATCTAATGTACTCTCTTCAAAAAGTATTCACTTAGTTGTTTTTTATATGCAGGCATCTCCCAAGAAACGTAGCAAGAAACAGCTTTCACAGCATTCTCCAGAAACATCGCAGAGGAAATCAAGGGCAACCCATTCCCAATATGACTATAAAAAGTCAAAAATTAGAGGCAGCCCGAGAAGGCTCTTTGAAGCACTGTCCAAGTTAAATTCAGCTCAAATAGATTGGTTAAAGCTTAACGCATTTGAAGAGCTTTCTCATTTCAAGTTTACCAATCTAGCACACGGGGATAGGATACTATGTTATCAACAACTACAATGCAAATGATAACATAGTATCATTAGAAAATGGAGATGAGCTCCCTGTGACTGAAGAAGAGGTGCAGCGGATACTTGGTTTGCCAAGGGGTGATAGGGAAATCATTATTCCCACTAAAATGAAGAAGAAAGGAAATGATGAAAGTCAGCCCCACAATAGGGAGAAAAATTGGAGATCCCAGTTTGACAACGATAAAGAAGTTGAATTTCCATGGAAAGTCAGCCCCAACAATCATCACGCAAAAAATCAACAACAAGCCGCAGAGGTGGATGATTTTTCACGATGAATTTCGTCATCCTCATGACGAATGTTTTAATAGCTCCTCAAACGACAAGCTTTGTGAGGCAGGATTTGTTGAGGTCAAATATCAATTTTAATGAGTGTGCACAATATAATTGGTGTGCATATCTCATTAAAGAACTGAAGAGGGCAAGGTCAGAGTGGAAAGAAGATGCCTTCTTCACTGGATCGTTGGCATTTTTAGTAGTAAGTTCACAATCCATTTGATACTAAATCTAGAGAACAATATAAATGCTTCTATTGATTTTAACATATGTGCATTGTTTGCTTTACAGTTCCTTTACCTTGATCGTGTGGAACAAGTGGGGTGCGTAGTCGTTCTCAAATGTTCCCCTGCTTTAAAGCTTGGACAATGAAACGATGGAGGAAAGGGAATTATTTGAAATGGAGAACAACTTGATTGGGATGGGGACAACACGTTTAATTGCCATCCAAGAAGAAGAAGAAGAAGAAGAAGAAGAAGAAGAAGAAGAAGAAAAAGAAGAAGAAAGAAGAAGAAGAAGAAGAAGAACAACAACAAGATCACGGCGGACAAGCCGAACAATACCAACAAGAAGAAGAGGTAAAACTTAGAATCAATTGTCCTCCATAAACCATCTCGGCTAATATACGTTATATGTGTGCCTAATTATTATTAGAAATAACTTATTAGGTACATTAGCTAAACAACAACTAGTGTACACAAGGGCTTGTCCTACGCCTAAGCCATTTGGATAGTGAACACTAGATAACTAGCTAGTGTACACCGGATAACTAGCTAGTGTACACTAGCCAAGGCCGATACACATAGCTAGTGTACACTCTTTATGTGTACACAAAGTTACACTAGCAAAATAGCTATTGTACACTAAGATAACTAGCTATTGTGACACTAAGATAACTAGCTAGTGTACACTAGACAAAAATGCCTTTTTGAATAGGACAAAGAAAGATATACTCTGTGCCTAATTATTATTAGAAATAACTTATTAGGTACATTAGCTAAACAACAACTAGTGTACAAGGGCTTGTCCTCTTTTGCCCAAGCCATTTATTTGAATTGATTGAATGCATTAAATGCATTAAATGCATTGAATTCATTGAATTCAACTTTTTTGACTGAATTGAATTCAACTTTTGATCGCATTAAATGCATTGAATTCATAAGTACTCACCTATATAAATACCATACACCACCACTCCTACCATCACAACAAAAAAAAATCAAATTTCTCAAAATGAATAATAACAACAACAACCAAGCTCGGCGGGACGAAAGTTCGATTACGATATAGGGTTTCGGCTGAGGAAGTTGAATATGTAGATGATATTGTGGATGTTCCGCCTAGGGTTCCGCCTAGGGTTAGAAGAGAATGGACCCTGGAGCAAAAAGTTGCAAGTCACAAGCGATCAATCCAAAATGGGCGTTTTCCCCTCTATAATGGGGAAAATAAATTGCAATGCCCATTCTGCCACCCTCTGAGCTTTCCAACAAGAACATTGACTTGGGACCAACTCTTTGCGCATGCTATTCATCGTGGATCTATTTCTTCGTATGGAGAAATATCCAAGGAACAACACATGACACTAGAGCGTATATGGCGTAAGTCAATGATGGGAATTAGGGGACTCTGAACTATGAAATAAGTTAATGATGGGAATTAGGAACCTGTTGTTGTTGTTGGTTTTTTTTTTTTTTGTAATTGTATTTATAATAATTTACTTAGTTTGTTTTCTTTCTTAAATTTTATATTTCCTGTTTGTTTTGATAAAAATATTTAGTGTAACGGCTAGCTTACTTAGTCAATGTTGATACACTGGCTAGTTATTGTAACTTAGTGAACACTAGCTGTGTTGTCTTAGAGAACACTAGCTGCCTAAGGCATTTGGCTAGTGTACACTAGATAACTATCGAGTGTACACTAAGTTAAACTAGCTAGTTTACATTAGCCAATGCTGATACACATAGCTAGTGTACACTAGCTAGTTATTGTAACTTAGTGAACACTAGCTGGGTTGTACACTAAGTTAAACTATCTAGTTTACATTAGCCAATGCTGGTACACATAGCTAGTGTACACTAGCTAGTTATTGTAACTTAGCTAGTTATTGTAACTTAGTTTACATTAGCCAATGCTGATACACATAGCTAGTGTTCACAGTTAGTGAACACTAGCTGCAAACACTATCGAGTGTACACTAAGTTAAACTAGCTAGTTTGCATTAGCCAATGCTGATACACATAGCTAGTGTACACTAGCTAGTTATTGTAACTTAGTGATACACATAGCTAATTAGTGAACACTAAGTTATTTAGTGTACCCAATGTCAAATGCAATTCTGTTAAATGTTTCAGACAATGATCCAATGTTAAAACTTCTGGCTACGGTGAGGATCTCGAAAGGGCACTGCACGCTATGCCCAAGCATACAATACATGTTTTGCAATTGATTCGAAGGCGGTGTGTGGAGAAACCGAACAATGAAATAAATCGGCTTTTCGGTTCTCGGTTTCCTCAATCTCAAGCTCAAGCTCAATCTCGTGACTCTCCTTTCACACCACCTTGCCAAACCCAGAAACAAAATTCAGACCAACAGACACAACACCGACCTCTCCTCGATCCAACTTTAGATTCTCCACTCACCACAACACAAGATAACCAACAATCACAGCCAGACCTCCTCGATACATCTTTTGAGCTGCAACCACAACCTCTCCTCAACACCAATGTCCAAATTTCTCCAATAATCTCAAGCTGTCAGAATGAGACAGAATCAATACCTTTCATTGATGACTCCCTCACTTACTCACAGTGCGATGACTTGTCAAATCAGTTGAAAACAACAATAGAAGATCCCTCGTTGTTGACTTGTTTTGAAAAATCTCCAACAAAAGGAGCATCAATTGACGCCGAGCCTCAACAGACACCGTACTTTGACAGTTTGGAATTAAATAGCCAAGATTGCAGAGATATTGACATTGGTATTGAAAATTACATTCAAGACAAACTTTCAAATGAGAAGAAAAGCATCTCAACAGACGATGCAATTGATGAAATTGATGTGGTTTCAATCGCAAAGATGGCTGCTGCTGAATCTACAGCTCAAGAAAATGAAGAGGTACTTGACGAAGCAACAATGAAACCCCAGCGTAAGATAAGGGGTGTAACTTCCCCTTCTTTCGATTTGATGTTGTCAACTCAAGATTCAACACAGAGCCAAGAGAATCAACCTCAACAAAATGAACGGCCAAATAAAGATAAACGCGTCTCAGAGCCATCGTTTTTTTTGAAGTCTCCTTTCAAACAAAGAATAGTTGATATTTTTGAAAGACCAACTACTGATGAAAACATGATCTTCAAGTGGATTGAAGATGGTCAACCTGACGATGATATGTAAGTATCATAGTAATAATAAAGTTAGTCACACCAAAGAAATTAACTTTACTATTCATAAGCTAGCGGTGCACACTAGATAACTAGCTAGTGTACAATAGATAAAGTAGCTAGTGTGCACTATATATATAGTTAGTGTACACTATATATATAGCTAGTGCACACACTACCTAACTAGTGCACACTAGTTAACTGGCTAGTGCACACTAGTAACACATCTAGTGTACACTGGCTACTTAACCAAGGATGAGGCCTTGGCAAAGCCAAGGCCATGGCAAAGCCTTTGCGTAGCCAAAGCTGATGCCCTGGCCTTGGCACTAGCAGATGTACACGAAGTTACACTAGCTATTGTACTTAGCCAAGGCTAATACACATAGCTAGGGTACACTAGCTATTTATTTAGTTCAAGCAACCTGTCCTTCAAAAACATGAGGTTGTAGTGTGCACACTAGCTGTGCATCTAATGTACCTAGAGTTCATAGTAGAAGGAGCAGTAGCTAATTACCTTATTTTCTACAGGATTTTCATTTATAGTTCCAAAAATGATGTCCATGGTATTTTTGAAAGTTTCCAGACCATGCTTCCTGATAAAGAGGTTGAATGTTCATTGTTAAGTATTTGGTGTGATGTCCTAAACGACTTTGAAAACAGCAGGTATTGCCTGTTTCATGGCAGGACATTGGTCTGTGATTAAACAGAGTGGTTCACGACCCATAGCCTGTAGAAAGGACTGGAAAACCCATGTGTAATGAGGAATATCTTCCTTTGATAGAAGTCCTGCTGCAAATGTTACACATTTCCTGTGGTTATCAACGCCACAGAATGGTACATAAACCATATTGTACCTAATGATTAGAAATATAAAGAAAATCACTCAGTAATAGCAAATATATGATGATTGATGCATAATCTAAAACATTGAATATCACTTACTTATTTGTACCAAACGTAGCATCAAATGATATAACATCACCAAATACTTCATAATTTCTGCGGCCTATTGGATCAGCCCAAAACAGCTTGGTCAAGTGACCTGATGAATCGGTGTCATATTCGTAATAAAAAGCCCCAATTTCTTCCTTCTTTGCCTTAAACTTGTCCAGTATAATCTGGGCATCTTTCTTCCCAATGCCTTCTTTCAAATCCCTATTCCAGTTCCTAAAATCTGTGACGGTGGCACCAACATTTTCATAACCCCCAACAATCTCTTTCATCAAGCCATAAGCTTGAGATGGACCTATCTTCACCTTTGATGCGTCAAAGGCAAAAGTCTTATGCACAATTGACATTTCCCTACTGGATTTCAAGAATTGCCTGCCTCCTGCACCAACTAATTTGTGATTGTGTGCCTCAACAAAATTATACACAACTACTCCCTCCTTCTCATTCTTACCCACACGCTTCAATGCAATCATAGCGTTACAGCCACATCTTGAAAACATTTTCTTCCGATCTTTGTCTCTTGCTATCACCTTCATTAGAATCACTTTTTTCTATTTGATTATTGACAAACCCTTGTCGTGACATAAGTAGTACTTCAATATTTTTTCTCCTCCTCCCTTTCCACTCTTACTAGTACCACGACGAACAACAAACCCACACATCCGAGCATATGCTTCATAAAAACCATAGGCATTCTCATAACTTGCAAACCACTTGACCAAGATGTGGCTTGTGAGCATCATCACAATTAGGTAACCATTTCCTACGAAATTAGGTGTAATAATTAGCTTTGAACAAGCATCATCACTATCATCTGAGTATGATCCCACACGATTCACACTTGGAAAGTTAGAATGATTACTTCCAACACCTACAAAGTAAAACAAAAAAACAAAAAAAAAACATAATAAGATACAGGTAATACTAACAAACAATGCAATTACGTACACTAAGTTACAGTAGCAACACAGCTAGTGTATACAACTTTAAAACACTCAATAAACTTAGATAAAGTAGCATCTTAATTGGCTAGTGAACACTAGATAAATACCTAGTGTGCACTAGCTAGTTTATCTAATGTACACAGTTATTATTTAAATGATTTATTGGGTACAGAAGCTAAACTAGCTAGTGTATCCAATTGCATTTCACTCACTACCTAACTAGCTAGTGTATATAAATACACTGTCAAACAAATATTATCAGGTAGGTCAATATGGATGTAAAAGGGACAAAATAGAAACATTTGTTAAAAATAAAAATGTATCCACTTTATCTAATGTACTCAGCATGGTGAACACAAGGTATTGGCCAAGGCCTAAGCAATTTGGCTAGTATGCACTAGCTATTTTATCTAGTGCACACAGTTATTATTAAATGACTGTTAGATGTTTATTTCTATTGTACCCTTTTATTTAATGAAATTGTAACTTAGTGTACACTAGCTACTTTATCTAATGTACAATAGCAAATTTATAAAATAGGACAGATAAACTTGGGTACACTAGCTACTTTGTCTAATGTTCTCAGCATGGTGAACACAAGGCCTTGTCCTGCTACCTAAGCCATTTGGCTAGTGTACACTAGCTAGTGTGCACTAGCTAATGTACACTAGCTATTTTATTTAATGTACACAGTTATTATTTTATCTAATGTACCCCTTTATTTAATGAAATGTTTAATGAATTAGTAACTTAGTGTACACTAGCTACTATATCTAATGTACAATAGCAAATTTATAAAATAAAATAGGACAGATTAACTTGGGTACACTAGCTACTTTGTCTAATTTACTCAGCATGATGAACACAAGGTATTGCCCAAGGCCTTGTCCTGCTGCCTAAGCCATTTGGCTAGTGTACACTAGCTACTTTATCTAATGTACACTGTTATTATTTAATGACTGTTAGATGTTGATTTCTATTGTACCCCTTTATTTAATGAAATGTTTAATGAATTAGTAACTTAGTGTACACTAGCTACTTTATCTAATGTACAATAACAAATTTATAAAATAAAATAGGACAGATTAACTTGGGTACACTAGCTACTATATCTAATGTACAATAACAAATTTATAAAATAAAATAGGACAGATTAACTTGGGTACACTAGCTACTTTATCTAATGTACAATAGATAAGGTATTGACCATGGCCTTGTCCTGCTGCCTAAGCAAATGGCTAGTGTACACTAGCTACTTTATCTAATGTACACTAGCTATTATTTAATGACTGTTAGATGTTGATTTCTATTGTACCCTTTTATTTAGTGTGCACTAGCTAGTGTACAATAGATAGTGTACACTAGCTATTTTATCTAGTGCACACAGTTATTATTTAGTGTACCCTTTTATTTAATGAAATGTTTAATGAAATAATAACTTAGTGTACACTAGCTACTTCATCTAATGTACAATAGCAAATTTATAAAATAGGACAGATTAACTTGGGTACACTAGCTACTTTGACTAATGTTCTCAGCATGGTGAACATAAGGCCTTGTCCTGCTGCCTAAGCCATTTGGCTAATGTACAATAAGTTACTCTAGCTAGTGTGCACCAGCTATTTTATCTAGTGCACAATGTTATTATTTAATGACTGTTAGATGTTTATTTCTATTGTACCCTTTTATTTAATGAAATGTTTAATGAAATAGTAACTTAGTGTACACTAGCTACTTTATCTAATGTACTCTCTTCAAAAAGTATTCACTTAATTGTTTTTTATATGAAGGCATCTCCCAAGAAACGTAGCTAGAAACAAATTTTCAAAGCATTCTACGAAACATCCCGAGGAAATCAACTAGCTAGTGTACACTAGATAACTAGCAAGTGCACACAAGGACTTGGCCAAGGGCCTATCCTGCCTAAGCATTTTGGCCAGTGTACACTAGATAACTAGCTAGTGTACACTAAGTTACAATAGATATTGTACCTAGCTAGTGTATACAACTGCTATAATCAAAACACAAAATAGATTAGCTACTGTATCCAACTCCAAACATCAAATTTAACTACTATTCAATTTAAACAATAACAATTTTCAAACGCAATCAATTATTAAACAGGATTAATAATTAGATCAAAAAATACCTGAATTATTAGCTTGATTTTGCTCCATAAAGTCAAACAATTCACTTCAAATGAGATTGAGAAAGAAAAATTAATTTCCGACGAGAATTTGTAATTAATCCGCCAATTCACTTCAAATGAGATAATAACGACAACCGGCGAGATCACAAGGCGAGAAAACAAGCCGGCGATCAATAGCTGTCTAGCTTTCTCTCTCTCTCTCTCTCTCCCGTCTTTCACGAACTCTTTATATTTAAACCGTTTTGCCCTTGATGTTCAACATAATTACAAAATTGCCACCGGTCCTCCTCTTAATCAAATAAAATCTGAACCACTCAATTATCTTAATCTAATGGCTGGAAATGGTTCTTATGGTTCTCATTTAAATAAGGTTCTCATTTGAATAGCTTCCTATATATATATATATATATATATATATATATATATATATATATATATATATATATATATATATATATATATATATATTAATATACGTATTTTATATATATTTATTCTCAAATCAATCCCTTAACTTTTTTTATTCTCAAATCAGTTCCTTAACTTTTTTTTATTCTTTAATTAGTCCCTTAACATTTTTTATTCTCAAACAAGTTTTTCATATTTCAACAGTTACACACCACCATTCACCACCACCATCCATCCATCCATCAATACCACCGTCACCATCATCAAATGTATACCAACAAGAGATTTTTTTAAAAAAAAAATCAAAAAATGAAAAACTTGATAAATTAAGTTTCTTCAAGACAAAAATCAACAATTCACACAAAAATCAACAATTTAAAACAGAGAGATGACGGAGAGACGGAGTGCATGGAGAGAGAGAAGGAGAAAGAGGTAGCAGGTGGAGAATTCTCCACCAGATCTGTGGCGAAGACGGCGAGAAGCGGCGAGAAGAAAAGTGTGTTGAGAAGCGGCGAGAAGAACCCAGATCTGTGTCGGAGCCACCGTTGCCGTCGCCGGAGACAATGAAGGGGAAGTGTGAAAAGGGTGCTGGAAGTGTGGAAAGCGTGGGGGAGACGGCTAGGGGTTGCAGTGGCGTTGGGCATTTGGACGGCTAGGGGGTGAAAGGGAGGAGAGAAAAGTAAGAGAGAGAGAATAGTAAGAGAGAGATTATAGAAGTGGGTAGGGTAGTGGGTAGGGTTTTGTTTGGTGGAAGTAAGTGAATTAGGATCATTAGATTTGAGTGTTATAAAGGGTCTATATTGATTTATTGTGAATCCATGTGAATATTGGAGAGCCAATCAAAGAAAAGTGTGTTTTTGTTTTTATGGGATGAATTTGAACCATTGGATGTGATGCATTTAATGGTAAAGATGTTGCTTGGATAATGATCCATGTAAATACTTGTGTGTTACCTCTTATATTTATTTATATTTCACAAAAAAAATCTTAATGATTATAATAATTAGTAAAAATAATTAATAATAATAATAATTTAAACTATAAAATAATATTATCTCATAATAATAATTGAAAAAAATAAAAATATTAAATAATTATAACAGTAATAGTAATTAGTAATAAAATAAGTAAATATCTAGAAAAAGTATCATTACTAATATTATAAATTATTAATAATAAGTAATAATTGAATAATACATGTTAGAAATAATGATAATAGTTATAAATTAGAAAAAAAAATACTTTAGAACAACAATAATAACTATACATTTATATGGTATAGTATATAGGGTATAAAGTATAGAGTATAGGGTATAGTATATAAGGTATAGGGTATAGTATAAATTTATATTATACCCTATACCCTATATACTATACCCTATACCCTATACTTTATACCCTATATACTATACCCTATATACTATATCATATACCCTATATACTATACCCTATACTATATACCCTATACCCTATATACTATTACCTATACCCTATACCCTATATAATATATCATATACTCTATACCCTATATACCATACCCTATGCCCTATATACTATACCCTATATACTATATCCTATACCCTATACTCTTTATACTATACCCTATATCCTATACCCTACACTCTATACCCTATACCCTATATACTATACCCTATACTCTATACCCCATGCCCTATACCCTATACCCTACACTCTATACCCTATACCCTATACCATATATACTATACCCTATACTATATACCATATACCCTACACCCTACACTCTATACCCTATATACTATACCCTACACTTTATACCCTATATACTATATACCCTATATACTATACCCTATACCCTACACTCTATACCCTATACCCTATATTATATACCCTATACCATATATACTATATCATATACTCTATACCCTATACCCTATATACTATACCCTATATCCTATACTCTATACCTTATATACTATACCCTATACCCTATAACCTATACTCTATACCCTATATACTATACCCTATACCCTACACTCTATACCCTATACCCTATACCCTATACCATATATACTATATCCTATATAATATACCCTATATACTATACCCTATATCCTATACTCTATGCCCTATACCCTATATCCTATACCCTATACTTTATACCTTATACCCTATACCCTATATACTATACCCTATACTATATACCCTATACCCTACACCCTACACTCTATACCCTATATACTATATCCTATACCCTACACTCTATACTCTATATACTATATACCCTATATACTATACCCTATACCCTATATACTATATACTATACCATATACTCTATACTCTATATCCTATACCCTATATACTATATACTATACCCTATACTATACTCCCTCCGTCCCGCCCGAAAAGCCACAAAATGGACCTCGCACGCAAATTAAGGAAAGTGATGTAGGAAAGAGAAAAAGTTTAAATGTTGTGAGTATGAAAAATTAAATAGGAGAGAGAATGAGTGGGAGGAATAGTTAGGAGAGAGAATGTTGTGAGTGTAAAAGTAAAGTAGGAGAGAGAATGAGTGGGTGGAATAGTAATAAAAACTTTCCTTTTTGGGAAAGTGCCTTTTTAAATGGGACGCCCAAAATGGAAATTTGTGGCTTTTCGGGCAGGACGGAGGGAGTATACCCTATACCCTATACTTAGTGTTCTAAAAGACCCCGCCTAAGGGCGCCTAGGCCCCGCCTAGGCGCTAGGCCCCTCTCCAACGCCTAGTTCTAAGCCCCGCCTAGGTCCCGACTATTCCCGACTAATTCCGACTAATCCCGACTAGTCCCCGCCTAGGCGCTAGGCCCGGCTCCGCCGCCTAGCATCCGCCTAGCGCTTTTTAGAACCTTGCCTATACTCTATACCATATATACTATACCCTATACCCTATACTCTATACCCTATATACTATACCCTATACCCTACACTCTATATCCTATACCCTATATACTATACCCTATATACTATACCCTATACTCTATACCCTATATCCTATGCCCTATTTCCTATACCCTATACCCTATATATTATACCCTATACCATATACCATGTATACTATACCCTAGTTACTATATAGTATATTCTATACCCTATATAATATACCATATACCCTATATACTATACCCTATATTCTATACCCTATATACTATATCATCCCTTTTTTTCTTTTGTATACTTTCATTTCTTTAAAAAAAGTTATGTTTCATTATATTAAAAAAATGAAAGTATATAAAATAAAAAAGAGAGATGGACAATAGCATATACTTTTTTTTTTTAATTTTGTTGGATAAAAAAATTACTTGAGAAGTTGTTAAGTAGTGAATTTTTTTTTAAAATGTTACATAAAAAAGTTAAGATTTTTTTAAAAAAAATAAGTATATAAAAGAAAAAAAGAGGGGCGGACAATAGCATATATATTTTTTAATTTTTTATGGATTAAAAAATTATTTGAGAAGTTTGTTAGTAGTGATTTTTTTTTAAAAAAAAAGTTAAGAATTTTTATTTAAAAATATATATTTTTTTATAATTTTAAAATCAAAATTAAAAATTTCCGTTGCCAAATCCGTCGCTAATTTTAATTTTAAAAAGAAAAAATATTTTTTTTTATTTTATTTATATAGCAACGGAAAGTGTCTGTCGCTAAATTATTTTTGTAAATTCCGCCGCTATTCCGTTGCTAATTTTTATTTTAAAAAGGAAAAATATTTTTTTATTTTATTATTTATATAGCGACGGACAATATCCTTCGTTAAATTATTTTTGTAAATTCCGTCGCTATTCCGTCGCTAATTTTAATTTTAAAAAGAAAAAATATATTTTTTATTTTATTATTTATATAGGGACGAAAAATATCTGTCGTTAAATTATTTATATAAAATCCGTCGCTATTCCGTCACTAATTTAAAAAAGAAAAAATATTTATTTATTTTTTATTTATATAGCGACAGAAAGTATATGTCGTTAAAGTTCAAAAAAAAATTGTTATCCGTCGTTATTCCGTCGGTAATTTGTCGGCAAAAATGGGCGGACTTTTTTGGCGCCACTACTGCGACGCATTAGTGACAGATTCATGTCCGTCGCTAAATTCATCGTTAAATCCGTCGATAATGTTGTCGTTTTCAGTTTAATGTTTTTTATTTTGCTTCCGTCGCTATTCCGTCGCTAATCCGTCGCTAATAGCGACAAATTTTGGTTCGTCGCTATTTTTCGTCGCTATTTGACAGTTTTCTTGTAGTGAGGTAATAACACAAAATTACAAAATATACACTGCCTCAAAATTCATGAATTTCAAATAACCCAAAAAGTCAATAAATAGTTCTAACAAATCTAATAGTAGTATTAGTATATTACCTTCAACTTCAAGGCTTCAAATTGTTCAAAGTTTCATGATAAGCTTAAAGCTCCAAATGTTATTTTTCTATACAAATTCATCACTTAAATCAATTATTTAACCCAAAATCAAATGCCCTAATTTCGGATAAAATAAATTATTTAACCCTAAATCAAAAGCCCTAACCCTAATCTAGAATAAAATAAAAAGAGAAGAAGGAGTATTTTATTACCGAAATCAAAGACAAAATCTCAAAGCAAACATGATTGTTGTACTCGTAGTCGTCTCGTCGAGTTTGTGGACGCAACTCGTGAGAGCTCCTGTTGCCGTGCCTTAGTGTGTTGTAGAAGAGGAATTTTTTTTTGTTTGGTTGTGTACTGTGTCTGTTGTGCGTAATGGGTTTATCAATTATCACCATTTGTTTTAATTTTTCAATGAGACCCCTTCACTTCATGGTATATTAGCACTAAGTCCCTAATTTTTGGGGCCCAAAAAATTGCCAAAATTAGGGGGCCTAGGCCCAGGCCTCACTTGCCTAGGAATTGGGCCGATCATGGGGGTAAAAAGTTTAACTAAAATAATAATAAAAAACTAGTTATGATGATAAAAGAATATACTCCCTCCGTCTCCAACCTAGGTGCCTAGTTTGATTTTGGCATGACATTTTTTTTTTCACTACTCACACACCCACACACACACACACACGCACGCACAGAAGCGCCTAGGAGATAAATCCTAGGGAGAGAAAGTCTTCCCTGTAACTTCTGGGGGGATCGAACCCATGACCTCCAGGTTGAAACTACGAGAAATTAGAACAATTTGATGAAATTTTAAAAGTTGTTATTGATTTATTACTAACAACACTAACAATTAAAAGTTTTAAAATTTAATTATAATATATCAATTTCTCGTAGTTGTATGGTCAAATGTCATGGCAAAGTCAAACTAGGCACCTAGGCTAGGGACGGAGGGAGTAAGTAAGATTTTGAAAAATAGTTCATTTCTCATACTAGAGGCTAAAAATAATGTGAAATTTTATGTAGCTAGTAGGATTTGAAACCCAATCATTAGTGATAAACTATAACAAATTACCAACTCAACTAATTATAAGATCTGTCAATAACAAATGAGAAAATTAATTAATCTTATCTGCGAGTGCACTTAATAAGTAGTGTACACTTTTGGTAAATTTTTAAATCTAGAAATAGAACGTGATTTGATTGGGTGCATGTGCACCCCCATCTAATACATTGAATCCGCCCCTGAATCCTGTTGTGACAGGGAGGGAGAGAAGAAGTCAAAAGTATGGGGATGATATTTTTATGTTTATTTTTTATCAACCAAACACAGCCTTAAAAATGTTGCAACAATAACGCTGGATTGCACTGATGCGTGCAATCTATCTCTCTTTACATTAAGCATTTTTTTTAAATTTGTGGTTAATATTAAGTTAAATTGTTATAGGTCTCATATGTTGATGCCGACCGCAAATTAAAAAACAAGGAGATACTCCCTTCGCATTACTCAAAAGTTCAAACTTTTTTAAAAGATAATTTCATTTGAAAATTCAAAATTTTGAAATGGAAATTTTTTATTACTTTTTTATTTGTAACTCTCAAATATTATACTCACAACAATTATTCACTAACTATTATCTACCCCAATTTCTCTCTCCTACTAATTATCTACCCTCACAACATATCAACTTTTCCGCTCTTTTCTTAATTGTTGGACCGCACCGCAAAAGCAGTGCCAAAAGTTTATTGTTGGACTGTTCTAGCTTATGTACCCGTCTTTCCAATATAAAAAATAATTTCTTAAATATAGTACTAGTAATATTTTCATTATAAAATAAATATATTAATTTTATTCTTAGTTAAAGAATAAAAATGAACAAAGAGTATGAAATATGCATTAATTTACTACATTTGACTCAAAATAAAAGTCAATTTTTGTTCTTATCAAGAAAAAAAAATGGCCATTCATTTTATTATACAATATAAAATAATTATGTTTATAGATTAATAAATAATTTTGTAGTATACAATAATATTTGACATTTTAAAAGTGAAATCTCATATTGAGTAAGTTTAATGGGAAATTTGTTTTTCCATAAGTTATAAAAAGTCCACTTTCATCCTTAAAAATATCAAGTTTAGACCTTAAAACATTGAGTTTATGCCTTAAAATACCTAGAAAATAAAATAGTGAGTTTAGGCGTTAAAACAGTGAATTTAAGCTAGAAAATAAAATAGCGAGTTTAGACCTTAAAACAGTGAGTTTAGGCTTTAAAACACCAAGTCGATATATTTAAAAACAGAATTTTTTATAACTTATGGAGAAACGTGTTTCCCCCAAAATTTTCTGTCTCATATAATATTTAAAAAAATGAAATTTTCATTATAGACAAATATTTTAGAAGACGAACATTATTAAGGACAGATGGAGAACTATTTTATTATACCAAATCTTCATATGATCGTAAGACAATACGTGCCACCATTGATCCTTTGCAAAAGTTCTCACCAATCATTTAATCCTTTTTTTTTATTATTATTATTTCCTTATTTTATTACAAAATTTTCAAGTATCACTATCATCCTACCTGTTCAGCAGGTAAGGATGTTCGAGCAAATTGTATTTTGTTAAGACAATTTTAATTATTTAGTGGTTAATTTAATTTAATGAAAAGTATTTTTGTAATAAAACTTTAAAACTTGTTATTAATATCATTAAAATTACTATTAATAATAACATTTTAAATTTTATTAAAATAATTATTGTTAATTTTTTTATTAAAATTTTCAAACTAATCACTAAAATAAAGTTATTACATACTCCCATTGTCCCATCCGAAAAATCACAAATTTTTATTTTGGGTGTCCCATTTAAAAAGACAACCAAAATGATTTTTTTTTTATTAATTTTGTATTTACGAAGACCAAACTTGTTATACTAACAATAAGTCAATAACTATTCACTTACTATTTCTTTACCACTTTCTTTCCTACCTCATTTTTCATATTTACAATATTTATTTTACTATATATCTTTTTAATTCTAGAGCGAGATCAACTTTGTGCCTTTTCGAATATTCAAATTGAGGGAATAAAAGTAATGGGACAGGCCAAACGCTTAAGACCCAAAGTTCATAACATTTGAGAGATACATCAATAAATAAATGAAGTGGCCTACAAAGCAACTACAATTCCACCGGTCCACCAGCATAGATCAGTCGATCAAACTCATTGTCCAACCTTCCTTTATCCCGACCTAGATTCAATTCGTACGACATACGATCTTCTACTTGGGCAATCTCTGCCTAGCTAAGGTACGAATTCAGGTCGACCTCGAGCACCAAGACGACCTCGATCAAATAACACGTGCGCCATCCACGCCGTGATTCGTAACCGTCTTCTACAATCTCGAATACCGTTACGCCCCCATTATTTCCGTGATCTAAAGGATTCATAGACATCCCATATCACCACTATATATACCCGACAACTTTCTACGTAAAAAAGGTAATGTCATATTTGCTATTTTGAAATTACGTCATTTTCATACAGTTTATATCATCATATAACTCAAAATCTCATAATCACATCAGAGGGCATTAGTCATATACCATTTCGGCAAATCGTTTGTTCATAATTTCATGTTATAGTAAATGGATTACAACCTATTAATTTATTAAGAATTAGTTTATTAAGGATGATCCGAATTATTTTTTGCATCATCACAAATGATAGAGTGGAAGTATTTAAAGAAATAAATATGATGAAATGGAAATTAGAAATGATAATGTGTACGTGTATGCATAATAGTTTATTGGAGGTTGTCAATACACTCAAGTTGGATAATAAGACAAATCCAAAGAGAATAAAAGTCCGGGAAATATGGAGGGATGATTTTTTGGTGAAGAAGACAATGTGGGGGACATTATTGGTAGTTCACTTACCCACTAACTAATGGACAGCCTGTGGGTCTCTATTAGGTACGTCAAAGGTCAAACCTCTCTTTAGTCCATCTTCATCTTACCACTAATTTCTCAAGTTGGATTTATGAAACAATTAACTCCCAATCATTTTTCTTAATTTACTTATATAATTTAGTCACACCCTTCTACTATAAATTATGGTTCTAGTTCTACGGATTCGGATAGCTGCTGTACAACAGTGAGGCTCACAAGTATTCGATCTCGCTCGTTTATTTCAATTTCGACAATACGCATTCAAAAAGTTTGATTAAATAAAGATATTTTAGACATTTTGCTCCGCTCATATATCTCGTCCGTTCTTTTAGCTTGCTTCGCATCTCAACATTCCGTATCATCCAACATCTATGCCTATAAAACTACACTACATTATTCATTAGTAATCTCAATGGAGGATTTAAGATATTAGATGCAGTAAAAAGGTTGATTTGAGCATAATGCTCTGAATTGTAGGTGCAATGAAATGACTCAATTAACCCCGCAACGTTTCACTGTCCAGTTTCGTTTTGATCAAAATTTGTGATATTTTGAATTGATATGCGGTCTGATGGTATATGCTGCCTTTCTAAAAAAAAAAAAACAATTTCTGCATCACTAGTACCATAGTGCATGTGCATTCTTAGAAGTCTAATTTCTAGAATTGGAGAGCGTAAGACAATGTCCAATAAGTCAACTATCAAAAAACATTCAACTATCCTAATTACGACACCTCATTTTCTCTCTCCATCCATTTAATCATTCAACTACTTTCTCAACTACACCCCCCACAATAAGTAGTTTAGTTTAAAATTCAACTCTTCCCAACTCATCATTCTATATCCCACCACTTTTTATTTTATTTACAATATTTAATTTTATAATTAAAAAAATAATAAAAATAATAATAATTTATTATTAAAAAATAAATTATTAATATTTTTATTTATAAATTCAAGATTTTTTTTAATTTTTTTTTAATTCACACTTAATTAATTTTTTTTCGAAGCAATTAAATAAATACGAGAATATTTTAATTTTAATAAAAATAAGAAAAGTTACAATAAACTTAGCTCGTTCCACAAATGATGAAAAACAAAAAAGCATACGATACATAGACTCGACTCACGGTACAATAAAATTTAAAAATCACTGATTTGCGAATTTTGCTCATATGTGTTTGACTAGATCGTTCTGCAATTGTTTATGAGCCCTTTGATCACGCAAATCCGATCTAGTAAGTACATGATTTTCAAACGCTGGTAATACCTCAGTTGAGAATGATTGTTGTGTACTAGACCTACTTGCCCCGGGCTGATCCTGATAGTTAAGCCAATTTTGAGAATACGTACCACGTTCATCCTCAACGATCATATTATATAATATAATACATGCTCTCGTGATCATAGCCAAGTCCTCTATCTGCCACATTCGAGCTGGTTCTCGAATGATTTTAAATATAGCTTGGAGCACTCCAAATGCCCGTTCTATATCCTTCCGGTATGCCTCCTTATATTTTGCAAATAACTTGTCTTCTTCACTTTGAGGACGTTTAACAGATTTGACGAAGGTCGAATAAGAGGGGTAGATACCGTCAGCAAGATAATATGTCATATTACTGACGTTCATTCACAAAGAAATTGACTCGTGGAGTATATCCTGCTTCAAGACCATCGAAAATTGGCGATCGGTCCAGAACATTTATATCGTTTAATGTTCCCGGACATCCAAAAAAGGCACGCCAGATCCATAAATCATGACTTGCAACGGCTTCAAGAATAACCGTATTGGTTCCCTTATCACCTCTAGTAAATTGACCTTCCCAACCAGTAGGACAATTTTTCCACTCCCAATGCATGCAATCAATACTCCCGATCATCCCTGGGAACCCCCGCTTCTCACTGACCTCAAGTATTCTCACTGAGTTAGTTAAAGGATAACAAATGAGTGGTCGTGGTTGACAAATTTGAAGCTTCAATTCAATAGAATTACATAGATTTAATTAAAAGGTAAAGTTACATATTGAGAATCTTGAAAGTAGTACATCAGTGCAGAAAATTGACATAAAGCTAGAATACACACATTAATTGCCAAACAACTCTTCGGTCAACATTTCAAAAAGTTGTTGTTGATGATGATCGCGAGACTCCATTTGACTCAACTGCATCCACATTTTCCTATTTTTAGCCCGAGTCTTGTTAATGGAAATATTGTTTGCCTTCTCTTGTTCTGAGACTAAGTTGTCCATTCGTTCCAATTCTTTCTCTTTGAATTGTTTGAATTCTGACCACTTTTGTTCCTTTACCGGTGACAACCCCACTTTTTTCTTCCCCGCCTTTTTCTTAGCTGCCTCCCTTCCCATAGGACGAGGAATGGATCCAACCGAGCTTGAATCACCTACATCACCTTCTCGTGCTCTTTTAGATCCACTGCTATCTGATCCAGTATTTCTCCAACACTTGAGCAGTAGTCAAGCGTGATTGATCTCGGGTAGCTATCCACTCGTCCATCAAATTAAAAGTGCTATTGTTAGCACTTTTATATAATTCGTGAGTTTTTTTCAAAACATCATTCTCCGACCACCCGCTTTGTTGCATACGCTTTGCGTTATCGTATGCACCTACCCATTTGCCCAATTTGGCGTTTATATAATTGAAACGATTTTTGCATGAAACTACGTCACGGGGAGGGTTAAATTCACAATGTTCATTACAATATTCAACAATCTTACCCCAAAACGCTTCACTCTTCTGATTTTTTTCGACAACACTGTCGGTACCAAACTTAATCCACCCACTGAGTAGCACTATATTGTCCTTCGTGCTCCATTTGACAATTTTTCTCCGACTAGTGGTTGAACCTCCTGCATCTGGAGTTGGAGTAGCTTCATCAGCACCGCTATTGCTACCCAGAACCATTTGTGTTGAATATTCGGGATATTCTGATTCTTGAGAGGGTAGTGGTGGTTGTGGAGGTCGTTGAAATTGCATACCATAATATGGATTTCAGGTGGGTACAGCTGAAGGCATGACATTTGGTTGATAATAAAATTGATTTGGCGATTGAAAATCATTAGGATTGGAGTAATTTGGTGAAAAATTACTTGAATTCTGAGTGTTGAAATAAGGATTATTGGGATCCATTTCACTAAAAAGATGATGAATGTTTCAAAAAATAAGGGGTTAAAGAAGGATAATTAAGATTTTTTTGAGAGAAAAGAGAGGTTTTTTTTTGGTGTACAAATAAAAAGAAAGTTATATCATTTTATAGAGAAAAAAATTTCCAGAATTTTCGCAAAAAAAAAATAAAAATTAGCTGTTAAATAATTGAGCTCAAAAATCGGGGTTGAAGATAAAAAGAAAAAATATGGAGAACCAATCAATCGGCGTCATGTGTCATTGCAGGAAAAAAAAAAAGCAAAACGCGCCTTCCTTTGGCGTGTAGGCCACGCGCTTTTTTCGGTCCAATTGGACGTTGACGCGTGGCGAAGCGGGCCCCACATTTTTTTTTTCAACCATGTTGAAAAGCTTCAACTACACCCTTTCAACTACCCCCTCTCAACCCCTTATTGCCCCCTCTCAACTAGTTTAATCCCCATTCAACCCCTTTTTGCCCATGGTCTAACAAGATTTATTGTTTAAGTAATCCTATTTGATCACATTTGATTTAAAACTGCGCACAAAGATTAAATTATCTAGTTACATGTTCATACTCTAATGTTGGTCTAAGTCTCTTAGAGATGAAGAATATCTTCTACTCGATACGGCCATGGCCAGTTCACATCACCTACCGATCGGCCGTGCGTGTATGTATGTACTCCCTCTGTCCCAATAGAAGCTGTCCGTTTTTTGCTTTGCACGTAAATTAATGAAATGGATGGAAAGAAAAAATGTAGTGAGTGTAATTTGAAAATAGGAGAGAGAATGAGTGGAGGGAATAGTAAATTATAATGGTGTTGTGAGTATTAAAATAATGTAGGAGAGAGAATGAGTGGAGGGAATAGTAAAGATTTCTTTGCCAAAAAAGGAAAGTGGAAGCTATTAACGGGACACCCAAAATGGCAAAATGGAAAGCTACTATTGGGTCGGAGGGAGTATGTATATACTCCCTTCGTTCCAATAAAAGCTTCACTAATTACCCAAAAGGGCGTCCCGTCAGAAGCTTCACCTTTTCTTTTTTGGCAAAAAATCTTTACTATTTTCTCCACTCATTCTCTCTCCTACATTATTTTAATACTCACAACACCATTATAATTTACTATTCCCTCCACTAATTCTCTCTCCTATTTTCAAATTACACTCACAACATTTTTTTTTCCTCCCATTTTCATAATTTGCGTGCCCACCCAAAAGGGTGAAGCACTTATTGAGACGGAGGGAGTATATATATATATACTCCCTCCGTCCCGGTTCACTTGGCACCAAAATAAATGGCACAATAACCAAAATAAATGGCACAATAACTAAGAAAAAAGAATAAAATAAAAGAAATGTGTGGTAGAAAATGAAGAGACAGAATGAGTGGGGTAAATAGTAGTGTTGGTTGAATAAATTGAGTGGTGGAAAATGAAGAGAGAGAATGAGTGGTGGGGTAGAGTGAATATAAAATTATAAAAAGTTTGTCATTTTGGGTAATGCCAAGTGAAATGGAATGGACCAAAATGGAAATTAGTGCCAAGTGAAGTGAGACGGAGGGAGTATATACTATATAGTTGTATATATAAAGAGAAAGAGAAGGAAGGAGAGAGAGAGAGAGGGAGAGAGAGAGAGAGAGAGAGAGAGAGAGAGAGAGAGAGAGAGATTTAGCAAGCCAAATAAGCTCATCTCTGTCCTTTACATTTAAAAGGTATCTTTCATTAGACTTTTACAAGATTTTGTTTATCACTACAAATCTTGAAATAAGTCTTGAACTTTTTTCAGGGTAAGCTCAGGTTATTCTTGAGGGTTATTGCTGTTAGATTAATTGTTTTTATTGACTAATTATACAATAAAATACCCAATTAACCCATTTCAATTACACAATCTTCAGGGTACTTTACGAGAAATTTATGGAGATTTCGCACTTCAAAGGCTTTGCAGACTTGGTAAGACTTTTCTAGCCTATTTCATTTCTTGAAAATATGAAATATAATCATCTTTATATTATTGAGTTTTGCATAAAAATGGGGACAATTATTTGAGTTATGTGCTATGATCTTTATGTTGTAGGGAATGGAGGATTCATTTTTCAACTTTCAATGGCCGATGGCGAACTCTTTTGATGAGCTCAATGGACCTTCTCTTGTAGCTGCATTTGGAGATGCTGATGTTAAACCTTCATTTGAATCACTTGAACCGTCCGAGTTCAACAGGTCAACGAAACAGTTGAAGACAAACAGTTGGGGTTCATGCACCACGGATCAGATTTCATCGAACCCTCAATCACAAAGTTCTTCTCCTACTAACCTTATTCCTAGTTATGCCAATAATTACGCGACTCAACTAAGCTTTGTGAACCCTAAAGAAGAAGGTACTGTGTCTTCCAAGCTGAACAAATTAGCCCCTGTACTTTCTTCTGATCATGCCTATGCCACCACCCAAGGGCAATATGGGAACAACCAAAATTATGTGTTGAAAGCTTCTCAAGGTGCAAAGAGGATATGTACAAGCAATAGGCTTCCTCAAGCTCAAGATCATATCTTAGCTGAAAGAAAGAGAAGAGAGAAACTTAGCCAAAGGTTCATTGCTCTTTCTGCTCTTGTCCCTGGCCTAAAAAAGGTACTCCCTCCGTCGTCTCAGTTTAAAGTTTTTACTTTCCTTTTTTATCAGTCTCAGTTTAAGGTTTTTACTTTTCTTTTTGATATTTTTTAGCACAAGATGACATTTTTTACCCTTATTGTTTAAAAATCTTCTAATAGTATATATGTTGTGGTAATTTTATGTTAATAGATGGACAAGGCCTCGGTTCTTGGAGATGCGATCAAGTACGTTAAACAGCTTCAAGATCGAGTGAAGACGCTTGAGGACCAGAATAAGGCTAGAAAAACAGAATCAGTTGTTTTTACGAAGAAATCCGAGGTTTTAGCTGATGACGAAGATTTTTCACAAGATCAACTCCCAGAAATCGAAGCAAGATTTACTGGAAAAGATGTTTTAATAAGAATTCATTGCGAGAAAAATTCAGGAGTCTTAGAGAAAACTATCGCAGAAATGGAGAAACTCAATCTGTCAGTAACAAATACTAGTTCCTTGTCTTTTGGGACTTATACTCTTGATATTACCATTATTGCTGAGGTAAAATCTCTTTGATAATTAACCTTTTCCCTGTACAAATTCAGAATTTTTATTAATAAATATTAAAGTCCCGGTTCATTTGCAGAAGAACAGGGAATTCAACATGACACTGAAGGATCTTGTGAAGAATCTACGCTCCGTTCTCAAACGTTTCATTTGAAGTCGAAAACCAAGAACTTGGAAATACTCCATTACTCGCTACGACCTTTAGTCTTTTTTTTTTTTTCTTTCAAAGTTCTGGTAATTAAATAGGGCCTGGAGTTCACCATTTTTAACCATATGCCATAAATCTTGTTTGCTATTAGGTTCATTTTACAGGAGGGTTTTTTTCCCACCATTTTTTTCATGGTTGACTTGTTGACCATGTTAATTTACCCTCCTGTTGTAAAGTAGTAACCTTTTAGCTTAACTAGGCAATCTTTTTTTTTTTTTTTTTTGTTGTGGGAGGTTGACTTGTCAACTTAACCTACATTCATTTTAATCCTTCTTTCAAGAGGGATAAAAGTGGTTTTTTGAGTTGGATGAACAAACAGGCCTTAATATCTTCCAGTCAAGTGTTTGGTCAGTACTGTTTTAGAGGCCTCATGGAAATCATTTCTATGTAGGATCTCTTTTCTCTGTAATTTCATTTTAATGGTAACAGCTATCTTATTGTACAATAATACATATCGATTTTGCGATTAATTTGTGATCACATGTTACAATTAGCGCGCGGGAGTTTGATTAAACAAATGATACGATAATTAGCAGTAAGTAAATGGGAGCAAAGTCTTTGGAGAGATTAAGGCTAAAGTCAACTAAAGTTGGTGTGTTTGAGTTTGACAGCACAAGAGGGAGCTAGCAGTTGCATACAAATACAATATATGTCCAGCAATTAGTTTGACTTTTACAAAGACATTATGTAGAGGTTTGGTGATCATATTCCCCCCCCAATTATTGATTTATTATGTTCTTCATGACTTATTGACTCTCTCTCTCTCTCTCTCTCTCTCTCTCTCTCTCTCTCTCTCTCTCTCTCTCTCTCTCTCTCTCTCTCTCTCCACTCCGTTTGTTTCGCATAAAACGAATTTCATAAAATGATTTCCCTTAAAATGTTTTTCGAAAAATGAAAATGTTTTCTGGAAAATGACATAAACATATTTTCGACTGTTTGGTAAGGAAAATGTTTTCTGAAAAGTATTTTCATGTCTTTGATAAATTAAAGAAAAATATTTTTCGATAAAAACACAATTTGAAGTAAATTGAAAAAGATAGGATGGGATAGGGTGATGGTGATGGTGATGGAGGGGAGGTGAGGTGGGGTGGGTAGGGTAGGGGTGGGGAATAAGTGGGGGTGAGATGGGTGGGTAACAGGTAGGGTAGGGGTAAAGTAGTTGTGGGGGAAATGTAATGGGTAATGGTGGTAGGCTAGGGTGGTGATAGGGTAGGGTGTGAGGGTGGGTAGGGTGGGTAGCCGAGAGTAGGGAGGAGTGGGGTTGGGTGGGAAATTGTTAAAAAATAAGATAATTTGATTATGATTAAAAAAAATTGATCGTGAGAGGGGGTTTGGTGGTGGGTGAGGGTGAGGGTAGGGGTGGTGAGAGTTGTTAAAAAATAAATTTAATATAAGAAAAAAATATTTTTGTGAGTGGTAGAGTTGTTAAAATATAATTTTATAATGAATAAAAAAACTAATTTTTGACCTCGGGATGGTGGTGGTGGGGTGAGAGGGGGGTTGTTAAAAATAAATTTAAAATGAGTAAATTTTTTTTTGACTGGGGGGGGGGGGGTTGTTTGTTTGGTGAGGGGGGTGGAAAATTGTAAAAAATAATTTTAATACAAGTAATTTATTTACGAGGGAATATCTATAGTATAAATTAAACCCCTCCGTGAACAGTTCTATGAACAGTTTCGGAGGGGTTTTTCCCTATTTTGCCCTCACTATTTAGTCTGTTTTCTATTTTGTCCTTAATTTGTGCTAAGACTTTGGGTTTGGGTAGGGCTGTAAACGAGCCGAGCCGAGCCGAGCTTTGAAGTTTCGAGCTCGAGCTCGAATAAAAAATATCGAGCTCGAGCTTTTCTCGAGCTCGAGCTCGAGCCCAGAATGCATGTTCGAGCTCGGCTCGAATCAAGTTTCGAGCTTTTCGCGAGCTGGCTCGCGAGCTTTTCGCGAGCTGCTCGAACTCGAGTTTTAAAGAGCCGAGCTCGAGCTTCGACTTATTTTTTGAAAAAAATCTGAAATCAAACGAGCTTTTAACGATCCGAGCTCGAGCTTTGACTTATTTTTTGAAAAAAATCTGAAATCAAACGAGTTTTTAACGAGTCGAGCTCGAGCTTCGACTTATTTTTTGAAAAAAATCTGAAATCAAACGAGCTTTTAACGAGCCGAGCTCGAGCTTCGACTTATATATATATATATACTAAAATTTATTTGAGCTTTTAACGAGCCGAGCCCAAGTCGAGCTCAAACGAGTCGATCTCGAATGCAGCTCGTCGAACATACGAGCCGAACACGGCCGGCTCGAAAAAATGACGAGCTTGAAAATCGGTTCGAGCTCGAGCTCGAGTTCACCTCGAGCCCACTCGAACTCGAGCTTTTTTCGAGCCGAGCCCGAGCCGAGCTCGAGCCGGCTCGGTTCGTGTAACAGCCCTAGGTTTGGGCTAAGACTTTGGGTTTGGGCTAAGAGTGGGCTTTAGGAGGGTTTACTTAAATTAATTAAGTAACTAATTTTTTTATTTTTTTAGATTAAAAAAATTAATTTGAAAAAAAAAAAAAACACACCCGTGTCCTTGGACACGGGCATATGTACTAGTGGTGATATATGTGGGGTGGGTAACGTGAGGGTGTATGGAAACTTAGGTACGTGAGTGAGTGAGGGTGTTAATATTTTTTGAAAAATGAAATACAGAAAAAAAATTCGTAAGTCATTTTACTTAGAAAAGTGGGGAAAACATTTTCCGAAAAATATTTTCTCAATTTCACAAGTTTTAAAGAAAATAATTGAACATACCAAAAGTGTCGAGTTGGGCCAAAGGAGTAATGCCCAATCACAAGCAGCCTTGGCCATCACATTCTCAATGAGGCTGACTCAATCAGAACAAGGCCCAAAGCCCATCTCTTGTATCGGTCGGCCAAGCCCACGGTCCGACCTATCGTGTCCCGACCTAACTTAGTCCGACCTCATGATCCATATCATAATTCGGAGTACGAACCATGCTCTACCCGCCGGTCGGTCGGCCATTCTACAAGTGGCGACCTCGACCTAATCATCAAGTGTCGACTGACATGTGTTGACGCACGTGGGTCAATCTTTCCATAACAAAGCATCCCTACAAATCGGGGACGGTTACATGTGCACGTTCCTACGAACATAACTGCCGCTATAATTTCGGAGCTCATGTAGCCCTGTCATTAAACTACCTACACCAACTATAAATACTTCATCACTACCGACGGTGCAAAGGTAACTGCCATTTTGTATTCTGAGTTCATTATTCAATACATCTTGAGCTATAATATACTGTCATCTTACTCTCACGCCCGAGTGTCTTCGCCGGAGACACATCCGGCTAGTCGTGGGTTCTGATTTCAGTCAAGGAGCCAGGTGATTAATCTTGCCACGTGGAGGATTATTGATAAGCACAATTCTTGCGGCATCGGTTTGGTTCCATTGCTGAATCGTGCTTTAAACTTGACCTCGAAAACTCTATCAACCTGCAACAATGGTGACTTCAGAGGGACACGTATCCGAGGCTTCACTTGGGCATGAAGAAGTGAACAACAACAACATGAACGCAAACGCTGAGAACCTTAACTTGCCTCCTCCCCTACCGAATCGTCCCCATGGTAGAGCTACCCGCTCTACCAGTGTTGTTGATGGCAGAGGATTGCCCGACACAAGGAGAGGGAAAAGGCATATGAATGGGCAAGGAGTTCCACCTCCTCCAAAACGTCCAGCTGCTCGGGTTAATGTTGGAAGCGTGGCGGTGTCCCTCCACCAACCCCATGAGCAAGAAGGAGATGATGTTGGAGCGAGCCCGGATTACGGCCGACTTGATAGCCGTGGAGGAGGCGGTAACAGCCGACATACGCTGCGAGAGAGTGGCCCCTACCCGGGTTTCTAATGGGCAACGGGCCGGGAGTTTGAGGCCAAATGAAGGTGTGGGGCGAGAATGGTGAAAACGGGATAGTTCAACGAGCTCCTACGGTCGTTCGTGTGCCCGATAACGACCTAAGGGCTAGCCTCAGCGAAAACAGGAGCAAGAGGCTCGGTCGACTTAAGGACGCGCTTAACGGCCAATAGAAACAGGACAAGTTTCGCCGGCCCGGGACGCGAGGTCGGGGTCTCATAGAGACGAGGAATGGGCGCAGTCGCCCGTAAGAGAGAGGCGCAGTCGCCACATGGAGATAACGACGCGGGTCGCCATCTCGGGAGATTATAGGCGCAGGTCGCCACAAGTAAGTGACAGGCACGAGATCACGGTACGATCGAGAGAGGGCTCATTCTCACGGGGACGAAGGAGTAGGCGGTGACTCCCCTAGAAGTGAAGGCCGTGAAGTCAAATGTGCGCCCCCAAGAGATGAAAGACCCGTGCTAGGGAATGGTTGTTAATGAAAAAGAAGTTTGAGCAATGGGAGGAGGAGAAGAAAAAGGATCTTTGGAAAGGTCGAACGAATTGATTTTGCTCTTCGACCTTTATCCAAAGAAATCAGAGATAGTCGGCCTCCCCCTACTTTCAGGTTGCCCCTTCTGGAGAAGTATTCGGGGTCGACCAATGCAAGGAGTCATATAGCACATCTTGAAGCCACCATGTGTTTTGTCGCCAATGAGGACGACAATATGTGCAAAGCCCTCCTAAGCACACTCACCTGGGGCGCCCTTAACTTGGTTCAATCGGTCTGGCCGCGGGTAGCATCACTACTTGGACATGCTTCAGGACAAAGTTCTTGGATCGCTTCTCGACTGCAGGAGCTCGGAAGATAACTGTCACCGATCTGAATAACTTGGTGCAGGCGAAGAATGAAAGCTCGATGAGTTACTTCACCAAGTTTAAGGAAATGGTTGATAAGATAGAGGAGGACCTCACTGATAGGGAAGTCATTAATTGCTTCCGAAACGGTATTTCCTCGGCCAGACACGTGGATTATGAACTCACGGTTAAATGCAGAACAACTCGACAGGAGTTGTTTGAGAAGGTGTATAATGTCGCTCTTCTTTGAGGAAAGGAAAGAGAGAAAAGAATGGTAAAAGCCCCAAGGTGGAGGTCGCTGATGATAAAAAGGACTCCAACAAGAATGGAGGAAACAATAAAAATGGAAAGAACAGGACTAGGGCAACGGAGAAAGTGCCCGAGGCTTTCACTCCCCTTACGGTGAGTCGAATGTAGATTATGAATCTTGTCGAGCCGGCTCCTCCTGTCCCAATGAATCCGGGCAACAAATTTAGAAGGGACAATAGCAAATATTGTGACTACCATAAGGACACTTTGGTCATCTCACGAGAAGATTGTTTGGGTTTGAAGCGTATCATCCGAGAGAATGGTCGACCAGGGGAGACTCGAGGCTTACGTGAAAAGGACTCAAACTGGTGGAGGCGAGCAACCAGCAGGCGGACAGCAGGGACCTAGGCAACCTAGATTGAACCTGGGGGTTATTACAGAGCAAGCAAGCAACACGGTCATCAAGCACAAGATCTTCCAACTCAACAAGGCCCCACATGTACCTCCAAGAAGAGAAGTCAGAGATGAAGCGATCAGCTTCTACCCCCATGAATTGGCAACTAATATGGCGGCTAGGGAGCAAGTTCTCGTCATCCCGGGTCTCATAGATCGGATGTACGACGAGCGTACTTGGTCGACACGGGGGCTGCAAGGATATTTTGTTCTACAAAACTTTTAAAGAAATGGGTCTTAATGATGAGCCGTTGGAGAGATATGATGGTAGGTTGGAGGGCTTCACCAATCATCGAGTTGATGCAAAAGGCAAGATAGAGCTCGACGTCGACCTAGGCCAACACCCCCTCAGGATCGTATCAAAGGTACAATTTATAGTGATTGATGTAAATAGTGACTATGCCGCTATACTTGGTATCCCAGGTCAGGTCGCTCTTGGAATGGTGGCATCGATCCCTCATCAGCGAGTCAAGTTCCCTACACCCGCTGGAGTAGGGTGTGTACAAGGCACAGCTCGAGCCTACCTTGATCATGTTCTCAGAGAAAGAAAGAAAAGGGAGTTGGAAATCGAGACTGCAGACGGTTATTTAAAGTTGTCTCAATCAGTCACCAAAACTACCAGACTGTCAACAATCACCGACGTGGAAGAGTCGACTCTATCGCTCAAATGACGAGGTCATGCTTGAGTCGACACGTCACTCTAACACCACCGAGGTCAATTCGATGTAGTTATGGTCGACCAAGTCATCATAGGCAACCTATGCCTCCAAATTTCGACAATAACTCCGGGGCCACCACCACCACCAACGAGGTTGCAGACAAGTTAGAGATGATATGATAGCGGAAGAATCTCCCACACCCGAGAGGGCCGAGGAGAGACAAAGGGTCAAGGAGATAATCATTGAGACTCTACAATTCGGGGATGGACCGTAGCTAGAAGGCGTGGATGAGCTAGAGTCGGTAATCACCAACCTTTCCTACCCGACCAAAAAATTCAGATTGGGAAGCGGCTATCGGTTGAGGAGCGAGCGAAATCATCGAGCTACTCAAGGAAAGTAATGATGTCTTCGCATGGAGGGTAGAAGACATGAGGGGAATCAAGGAAGAGATCGTTCACGAGACTCTGAAGTCAACCCGACCATAAAGCCTAGACCCCAAAAGTTGAGAAGTTTTGCTCAGTGACAAAGAGGCTATCAAAGCCGAGGTACAAAAACTTTTGAGTGCAGAATAATCAAGGAGGCCACTCATACAACGTGGTTGGCCAACGTGGTCATGCGGTGAAGAAATCAAATGGCAAATGGCGGATGTGTGTCGACTTCACCACTCTCAATCTAGCTTTGCCCAAAGGACAGCTTATCCTCTTCCTAGAATCGACAAAGCTAGTCGATTCCATCACTGGCCACTCAACCCCTCGCCTTCCTCGACGCTATTCAGGGTACCACCGCATTAAGATGCACGAGGACGACATAATCAAGACGGCATTTCAAGCAGCTGGAGGCATCTACTGCTACAACATGATGCCGTTTTGGATTAAAGAATGCAGGGCGACTTATCGCAGGATGGTGAACAAAGTCTTTGCCTCGCAAATTGGTCAAATATGGAAGCTTACGTGGACGACAGCGGTCATCAAAACTAAGATCGGACGTCACATAGTCGACCCGAAGGAAACATTCACCAACTTGCGAGCAAACGACATGAAGCTCAATCCCAGTAAGTGCGTCTTTAGAGTAGCGGCTGGCAAGTTCTTGGGGTTTATGGTGTCACAACGGGGAATAGAGGCTAACCCCGAGAAAATCAAGGCTTTAGTCGATATGAAGGCTCCCACCAGTGTCAAAGAGATGCAGCTACTTAATGGAAGGGTAGCAGACTTGGTCGCTTCATATCAAAGTCGCCAGAGAGATCTCTCCCCTTCTTCAAAGCATCGAGGGGACGAAAGTTTTGAGCGGACGACCGAATGCCATTCGTCGTTCCAACAACTAAAGGATTACCTCGCTACTCCACCTCTCGCTGAGTAGCCCGACCACTGGGGAAACTTTGTTTGTATATCTATCTGTAGGAGATAGGTCGGTGGCAGCAGTCCTGGTTAGAGAGGATGAAAGTCAGCAGAAACCAATATACTACATCGTGAGGCCCTATCGATGTGGAGAGCCGATACTACAATGTCAGAAGGTCGCTTATGCTCTAGTAGTGGCTTCAAGGAAGTTGCGAGCTTATTTTTCTAGCTCATCCAATTGTGGTTCTTACTAATGCTCCTTTAAGGAAGATATCGCACAAGCCGAGAGTTCGTGTCTGGCTACTCAATTGGTCAATTGCCCTTACCGAATTTGACATTGAGTATCGACCTCGAAAAGCATTGAAGGCTCAAGCTCTAGCAGACTTCTTGGTCGAGCTTACGTTCACCAAGGAGGACAACGAGCCGAGCTCCAAAGGAAAAGGCTAAAGGGAAAGAGCCTCGAGTCACGTGTCGCTATTAGCCTACCCGACGATTGTTGGAGGGTATATTCGATGGGTCACAACCAAAAACGTTAGTGGAGCCGGAATTGTCTTGGTCGAGCCAGAACTGAACTGTGTATGAGGATTCACTGAGGTTCAAATTCGATGCTTCCAACAACCAGGCCGAATACGAAGCTTTGATAGCAGCCTATAGAATACGCCAAGTGTTTTGGAGCGACTAAGCATCATGGCTTACCGTGATTCACAACCGATAGTTAACCAAGTCGAGGCGAGTACGAGGTGCTAAGTTCCACTTTAATCAAATACCGCGACTTGGTGAAAGAGCCGATAAAGGACTTGGAATTCTCGGGAGATTCGTAGGATTGATCGAGAAGACAACGAGCTAGCCGACCTCCTTTCGAAATTAGCCACCTCGTATGAGCCACACGATGAGCCCATCTCCTTCCTCGAAAATCCAGCCTATGAAAGGGTGAAAATTCAATGCATAGATGATCCCTCGAGAAATTGGACTCGTGGAGAAGTGTTGGATCGAAGAAATGAAAGCGTAACTTGAAAGTGGTGAGCCGCGATGACGAGAAGAAGGCTCGAGCTATCAAAAAGAAAGCTCCGAGGTATGTCATTCAAGGAGGCGAATTGCTCGTAAGATCCTATACTCGACCATTACTAAAGTGCATTCACCCTCAAGAGGTCGCCCTATTGATACATGAAGTGCATAGTGGAATTTGTGGTGGACACCCGGGGGCCAGGACTCTTGCTGACAAGTTGATCACTTTGGGATACTATCCGGCCGCACATACGAGCCGACACACACAACTTTGTTCAGAAATGCGACCAATGCCAAAAGTTTGCCAACCTACCTCATGTGCCAACAACCGAGCAAACTCCAGGAATTGCAGCTTGGCCATTCGACATGTGGGGCGTCGACCTGATTGGACCCCTCCCTCCCGCCCGAGGAAATTGCAAGTATGTCATTGTCGCCATTGATTACTTCACCAAATGGGTTGAGGCAAAGCCATTAGCTCGCATAACGGAGGAGAATGCCATCAACTTCATTCATGACTTCATTTGGTGTCGGTTTGGTTTTCCTCGAGCTATAGTGTCCGACAATGGTTTACAGCCTCCTGCACCTTCGGCGTAGATGAATCGAGTTGGAATCAAACATTGGAAATCTTCTGTCGCCTATCCTCAAGGAAATGGCCAAGCCGAGGCAAAGCAAATAAACTTGTTCTATCTTCGCTCAAGACAGTGACTCGTAGGTCGACGTAACAATTGGTTGGACGAACTCCCCGCTCTTCGGGCAGTCCGTACAACCACTCGGGGCCTACTGGAAACCCCTTTTGCTCTCACATACGGGTCGAGGCCAGCGGCACCCGCCGAGCTCGCATTCCCCACTCGCTAGAGTGACTTTCTTCAATCAAGAGCAAAATGATACCAACAGATTGATCGACTGATCTAGTCGACGAGAAGCGAGAAACAAACTTACCTCCGAATGGTCAACTACAAGCAAATAACTAAGAGCTACCACGACAAGAAGGTCAAGGCAAGGTCGTTCCAAGTTGGAGATTATGTATTGAGAAAGATCGAAGCAACGGGTAAAAGGACCCAGCAGAACAAGCTATCTCCTAACCGGGAAGGTCCCTATGTAGTCACTCGAGTCGTCAAGGAAGGAACCTACATGATAGCTCATCCCTGAGGTGACGAGTTGAAACATCCTCGCATGCTACTCACCTCATCAAATACTACTTCTAGTTTTCGCTTCAAAGTTCAAGCTTGTGTTAGTTCTAGTTTCAAGTTGATGTAAGCATGTTTCCTACTTCAATAAAAAGCGCAGTTTATTCGATCAAACATAGTGTTACACCAATCCCAATGAGCTCGACTCTTAGTCAGCTTCGATTTAACAAGCTCGATTCTTAATCGCCTTTGTTCATTTAACAAGTCCGACTCTTAGTCGATTTTCGTTCTAACAAACTCGACTCTTAGTCGGGCTTGTTCTAATTAGCTCGATTCTTAATCGCCTTTGTTCATTTAACAAGTCCGACTCTTAGTCGATTTCGTTCTAACAAACTCGACTCTTAGTCAGTTTGTTCTAATTAGCTCGATTCTTAATCGCCTTAGTTCATTTAACAAGTCCGACTCTTAGTCGATTTCGTTCTAACAAACTCGACTCTTAGTCGGGCTTTGTTCTAATTAGCTCGATTCTTAATCGCCTTAGATCATTTAACAAGTCCCACTCTTAGTCGACTTCGTTCTAACAAACTCGACTCTTAGTCAGTTTGTTCTAATTAGCTCGATTCTTAATCAGCTCTACTATTTTAACAAGCCCGATTCCTAACCGACTTCAATCTAATTAGCTCGATCCTGGGTCGGCTTTAATAGTTTGAACAGGTTAGACTTATAGTCGATCTTGTTCACAAAGATAAGCCAAGTTTGAGGTCGACTAATTCAATAAAGATCAAGTCGCCTCTAAGCTCAAAATGATACATTTATCCTATCTACATCTAGCTGGACACTCGCAGCAAAAGCATACAACATGCTATAAAGAGAAGTCAGCTAAGATTAAACACAAAGAGCCTCCCAAAGTGGGCCAAGACTGGTGCAAAACAAAAATAAGTTTACAAAAGTATCATGCCTCCCAAAAAATAGGGCCAAGGCATCCAAGTATTAAAAACAAAAAAGCAAAAATGTTTGGAGCTTGTTCGCCATAATAACCATCAAAATCAAAGTCTATTCAAGGGGAGTGCCTTCCACTTCGCGCGACTGATGCCGGATTGATCTCGCCTGCTCACCTACGTAGATGGCTCACCAAGAACATTCTCTCGTAAGATAGACAACCTTCCTTGAGTCGCCGATCGTATACTTTGGAGTCTCATCATCGAAGCCTGGATCTTCATAATCTTCTTGAGCTCGGCAAGGATAGTGTCAAAATTAACTTTCTACTACAGAGGATCCCATGGTGCGGCTTCAGCCTTCTTCATCATCCTTGGCTATGAGCTCCTTGTCATTATCGTATAAGGCACCAAGGAGTGGCCCCGTCGAGCCGCAGTTGTTGTAAGGATCCTCGTACGCCCATTGAGCGCCTTCTCGATTGATATATCAACCGAAGGATCCACGATGATACGCCGAGCCATACGGCTTAGATCGCTTTGAAAAATACTTGGGCCTCCTCGTGACATGTACATGAAGCTCGCCACCGTCTTTGTAAGCTTTGATGGCATCCTCCTTAGCGGTCTTCACAAAGATCGCCTGTGTCAACCTCCCATCGAGCTCTGCAAGATCCAACTCTTCCCGCTTTCTTAGCCAAAGTCACGGGAACCTCCTCCAATCGATGCCGCCCTCTAGGTCACCGCCATCTTCTTATTCTCCTCCTTGAGACGGGCGAGCTCACCGTTAGCCTCCCCAAGCTCTTCCAGCCTCCTCCTTCAACTTAATTTCATTATCTTTAACAAGTTTCAAGGCTTCATAGAGCTATCCAAGTCGAGTGCTCCTCCCTTACCTTCTCAAGCTCACCGCAGCTTCTTCTTGTCCTCCCCGCAACTCCCCTACCTTGGCTACCTCCTCCTCCAGCCTTCAAGACTCGCTATTCTTTTTAGCCAACATGGATTTGGCTAACTTCTCCTCGCTCCTCGCCAGCCTCTTCCAATAGGTGGTGGCCAAATCAATCATGGCAAGAGTCTCGAAATGACGAGTAGATATAAGAGGTCGATCAAGTGAAAAGAAAGGAAGGAAAAACAACAGAAGATTAAAAAAAATTAAAAGCATAAGTGGTTACCTCTGAGGAAGCCAAACCAACCCTAGCTCGACAAAGCTTCGTGTCAATGGCTCAAGGGTAAACTCTCTCGACGTCTTGATCGCCCCTCCTGACAACCACTCCGACCATATTCCAGCTTCGATACTCGCCAAGCTATTGACCCCGGTCAAAGGAGTCACTTCACTCGCCGGCTACCCGGCTCAATCAATTCGTCGTAAGAAACTTGGACAGAGAGGATTGGGGGCCCAAAGTCTCGGGCCCACTGTGCTCACCGGCATTGACTTGATCGCAGGTCGAGGTCGCTACCGGGGCCCGATCTTGATTACCTTGCCGATAGGGGCACCATCGTCATCATCTTCATCCTCTTCCAAAGAAATGACGTGAGATTTTCTTTTGGAGGCGCCTCGCCTTCGATTTGTTTTTCGACTTGGCTTGAGCTCGGCCCCGGCGCGGCCGACCTCCTCCTCAGGCTCTACATTTGGCTCCACCCCATCCATGTCAGCAGCATGGGCCTCTTCTGAGCCTTGGGCATTATTACCCTTAACATTTTCCCCCCCTGGGTCTTCACGCAGCTCTTCCAAATTATCCTCTATTGGGATATCAGCAGCAGGATTCACATCAACTGTCTTTAGTATCTCAGACGAAGGACGCCCTCTCTCTCGATGATTTTTAGCATTTGCCGCCCGCAGCCTTCTCTTGCTCTTCCCGACATCAACAAATGTACCCTCGACCCATGCCATGTTTGCTTCTTGCTCGGGAGTTAAAACCGCACCAAAGTAGAAACAATAAAAATTAGGTCGACATAAATAATTTCCACATACGAGCAAATGGTTCTATGTACGAATTAAACATATGCGAGCTAATTATTCTACATACGAGCAGAATGTTCTATGTACGAATTCAAATTGCAAGTAAGCAAGCAGCGAGTAAAAATATATGCTAACTAATGAGTTCAACACCCGAGCAATTAGTCTAAGCATGAGCAAGACATCTACTTATCAACAAAGACAGGAGGTGTCAAGGGACATGGAATGGTCGAGTTCTTACCCCCGAAGTGTTCCACCTTTTCTTTACAGTGATCAACACCTTTCTTACAATAATGGCATTCTTTCTTGAATCTCGAGTCGAGCTCCCTCATGGGTGACCCAACTGATATCTTTGGCATCTAACTACCGGAACCATGGGTACAACCTCCCCACTCCCGACCATCAATCCAGCACGGATAAAGTTATTCTTGTTGGTCCCCAGGGCATGCCAACTAATAGGCCCCTTTTTGGTAAACTCCACCAACTTTCTACGCAGATCATCGTGCCAATAGGGATCCCAGTAATTCTCCTCGCTCACACCAGTTGTATCAGCACAGGGCAAGGGAAATTCCCATCCCCTTCTACTTTCCACTACAACTACGTAGGAGTTCCATCCGCTGGCCTTACCAGGGAGATTGGCGAACAGTTTGGGAATCTTTGGCTTGGAGGGAGTACTTATCCCCCTATCTTTGTCGAACTTAATGTTGAAAAACTCCTTGAACACCCTCATACAAGGATCGTATCCTAAAAATCTACAAACCATAATGAAACAAACCAGTACCCTGCAGGTGTTGGCCCCTAGTTGAAGTGGCAAGGCATTTGTGCATTCTAAGAACTCATTTACAAAGGGGTCCAGGGGTAATCTTAAACCAGCTTCAAATTGGCCATAATAGAAAGCCACCCTTGTGGGATCCTCCTCGTCTGTATCCTCAAGCTGATTGAAGTAATCATTTCTGCTATACAAGGTGACATCGAATTCTTTCCTATCAACCTCGCAAAATTCATGTATCATACTCAAACGAGATGGAAAATTTTGCTTCCCCCTAAGTGCCCTTGGAGGAGCATAACCCTGTTCATTCCTGCCCGGCACCACAGTGGTCTCGAAAGCATCCACGATGCGTGGGCTTGACGAGGTCGATGCATGAGCTTCACCTTGGGTCTCCATATCTGTACAAGAAGAGGGGGAAACAGGGGAATCAGTTCTACATGAAGTCTCAGGAGCCCTAGTAGACGTACTAAGGGGCGACCTAGATTCCCCTGGAAATCCTATCCTATTTCTAATAAAGGAAGGCTTAATGACATCTTTAACATAAAACAAAGCTATATGATCGAGAAGCTCATGAAAAAGGTGAAAAGGCACAACCCTTGGGTCATCCGTTCCTAAGGCACCTAGTTCATCCCCCACAGGCAAACCTAGCTCATTGAAACGCAGGCCCCAATGTGTCAAAATTGAAGAGCACTCCTCTACTGTTATTTCCCTCCACTCTCCACTCAAATATTTGTAGACTCTACGATTGACAATACAGTAACCATACCCAGCTCCGGCCTCACAACTAAAGGTCCTAGCCATGGCGAAATCAAGGAAATTGCAGAAATTAAAGCCCTAATTCTAAAGAATAAGGAGAATACCTTTAGCAGCGGAGAAAAACGGAACAATGGAGGGCAAAAACACCAATTTATAGCAAGAATCAATGTCCTTTATCACCGCCGGAATCATGCAACGTAGTTCGTGGAAGGCAAAAGTTGTAAATGGGGAAGGATTCTTGATTTTATAGTTCCTCAATTGGAAAGGGCAAAGGAAAATTCAAAATTAATTTTCCTAATTAATGGCGGAAACAGGTTTCCTAGGCGGACTCTCAAACGTCGAAGTGTAATCATGACGGCCAAAACGGCGCTCCTTCATCTCGTGACCGTTCATCATCAACGCCCCGGATTTGGTGCCACGTCATCTTGGTCGACTAAACCTCCGAACGAGTAACGACTGCGAGTAACAACAAATTTCCAACAAGATTTCATTAACTTCCTAGTCGACAAAGTCAACTCGAAAGTTGGGGGCCACCGAACATACCAAAAGTGTCGAGTTGGGCCAAAGGAGTAAAGCCCAATCACAAGCAAATTTGGCCATCACATTCTCAATGAGGGCCGACTCAATCGAACAAGGCCCAAAGCCCATCTCTTGTATCGATCGACTAAGCCCATGGTCCGACCTATCGTGTCCCGACCTAACTTAGTCCGACCTCATGATCCATATCATAATTCGGGTACGAACCATGCTCTACTCGCGCCGGTCGGGTCGGCCATTCTACAAGTGGCGACCTCGACCTAATCATCAAGTGTCGACTCACACGTGGTTGACGCACGTGGGTCAATCTTTCCATAACAAAGATCCCTACAAATCGTGGACGGTTACGGTGCACGTTCCCATGAACATAACTGCCGCTATAATTTCGGAGCTCATGTAGCCCTGTCATTAAACTACCTGCACCAACTATAAATACTTCATCACTACCAACGGTGTAAAGGTAACTGCCATTTTGCTATTGTAATTCATTCAGTCAATACATCTTGAGCAATATTCAACTGCGATCTTACTCTCACGCCCGAGTGTCTTCGCCGGAGACACATCCGGCTAGTCGTGGGTTCTGATTTCAGGTCAAGGAGCCAGGTGATTCATCCTGCCACGTGGAGGAAGATTGATAAGCACAATTCCTGCAGCATCAATATGTTTGCATGTTTATTATATTGAACTGCATCCCTAGTTGTTGTGAACGACTAGTATAAGTTGGTAATGGATAATCATGGAGATGATTATATGCATGGAGATGCACATTACACTTATGGGTACTTGCTAGAGAACGAGTACTAGACTTGACCTACTTATGAGATTTATGACATGGACTGTTGTCATGATTAAATCTCATGGTAGTCGTGTTATTGAATCCTTTGTACCTGAGATTATTATCGTCTTCCACATGGTGAAGATCGTGTTTGATATAGTCTAACACTATCTTTAATCGGATAGCAATAAGGGCTATGTTAGCACGATTGGATTCATGTAGGGAAGAATGATAAGTCAAGATGGGATTTGTCCCTCTTATGAAGAGAGATGTTTGCTTGGGCCCCTCGATGAATGATGATGATGAAATGTGTGGCCACACTCAAGTGATTTGATAGAGATCAAATGCATTTGCATTATCAACATATTCGGAATCGAGAAAGCATTGAACAAGATGAGTTGACATAGACCATGACTCATGTTCAATTGGACATCATGGACAAAGGGATTGTGACATTTGATCTATCGAGGAATCAAGCTTTGATGTTATATTAATTAGATGGATATAATGGTTTGCTCGAAACCACTTATATCTTGTGAGGTCATGTTTTGGCTCACTACCAACATAATATAATTCCTTTTGGGTCGCACACAAAGAACGAATTTGATTCTGGTTGAAAAATGGAATTTTGACTTGTACTGTCGTCCGACATACTTAGCCACATTGAAAATTCATTTTCTGGCTCCTATGGTCGCGCGACACAACCTGCCTGCCGTTAAGCACGACTCGTGCTCGTGAGCACGAGTCGTTTCGAAAACCCGCACGACTGCTTTTTGGGTCACGGCTCATTTCACGAGTGTTTTTGCCAAGCACGACTCGTGCCCTCAAGGACGAGTCGTGCCCTACGCGAAAAACGTGTCAGAATTGTTTTCCAAGGCCGGGAAGGTTTTTGTTATTGACAAGGACTTAACCCTAAGTGTTAGGGATTTATACAATTGTATAAATACAAGTACTTGGGCAGCCAAAAACTCTCTCTCACACCTTTCATCATGTTCTAGATTTATGAAATTCTAGGCCTTGATTAATTCCATAGTTTTTGCCATTGATTATTGAAATCGTTTCAATAATTGGGAAGGATCATCTAGCAATCCAACTAGAATAGTTCTTGGTTCGTTCGCGTGTGGATCACCATTAGAGGGAGGTTGCTTTATCTCCTAAAGCTTGAAGATCTCCATTGTTGATTTCATCACCAAGTTCGAAGGACGAAGATAGAAGATTCGACATCAAAATTCTAGGCTTGAATTTTGAGTTCTATTTTGACAAACCAAATCGCATTCGAGGTATGTAATTCTATTTCATGGTTTTCTAATCTCTTCATGCTAGACGGATCTAAGGGCTAGGGTTTTGATGTTCTTTGTTAAATTTCCGCTGTGTTTGTAACCCCAAAACCCAACATCTCTAAATTGTGATACTCAACTTAGTCCGCTGCTGAAACTGTTGGAAATTCTCATTCATGGTAGTCACACTCTGCGCTAAAGAGCTAATCAATTCCTCTGCAGACTTTGTAGGAGGTGGCCCTGCTATTGCTGTTGTTGTCCAACTGGTGCTCTGTACTGATTAGACTGGTTGCCCTGATACTACTGACCCTGCTGGTACCCCTGCTGATTATTAAACGGTTGTCCCCTGAAACCTTGTTGACCCTGTGATAGACCATATCTGAGGTTCGGATGAACATTTCTCGAGGATTTGTAGTTGTACGGCGGTGGCCTCTGACCCTGCTGATTAAAACCTATAGCATTAACATCCTCAACCTCATCCGACTGAAGAGATAGACAAGAATTAGTAGGGTGAGTCACATCATTACAAATGCCACAATGCTGAGGTTGCTGACCCAGAACCAACGTTTTCAACAAACTCTTAACATCCTCAACATTAGCCTCCAGCTTGCTAGTTTTATCACCAGATCCTGCGGCACTGACTTGTCTAATAATAGACCTTCTTCCATGATTTCTTGTGCTCTTGGACAATCCCTCTATCAATTTCTCTACATCCTTGGTAGTTTTATTCAGAATACTACCTCCACAAGAAGAATTCACCGTTCGTTTATCTTGCACAGTTAATCCCCCGTAAAAGTATACTATCAACTGTTCATCATCAAAGTCATGATACGGGCAACTTCTGCATATCTTATAGAACCGGTTGTAATATTCATATAAAGACTCATCAGACCGTTGTTCCATGTTACTGATATCCCGTTTCATTACATTGATTTGATCTGAAGGAAAGAACTCATTAAGGAATACCTCTTTCAGCTGCTGCCAAGACGTGATACTATTCGGTGGAAGCTAATAATACCACGCATTTGCATTACCCTTAAAGGTAAAGGAAAATTCTTTCAACAACAATTGTTCAAGGGGAAGTGCGGCCGGTTTCATGCTCTCATAAATCTGCATAAACTGCGCTACGTGTTGATTAGGGTTTTCCCCTGGCATCCCAATGAAGTGGGGCAACTTATTCAACAACCCTGACTTCAATTCAAATGTAACCCCAGTAGGCAAATCAGGGAACTGGACTGCTTGTGGTTGCACATTCCAGTTCGGAGCAATTTTCTGCCTCAATGTCAGAGGTGGGGGAGGTGGGTTATTATTGCCTCTTCCATTACCTCTTCCATTACCGCCATTATCCACACCCTCTGGCTCATGATCATCCCCACCATTATTATTATTCATCTCTTTTAACAGCAAAATCCTCCTAGCTTCCTTGATTTGTTTTCTCCTTCTCCTGAAATATCTTTCAATATCTGGAACACGAAGTCTAGCAAGGTTATTAGCAGAACGGGTATGGACCATGTATGGTTCCACACTACAAGATGACAATAATAAATCTTAACAAAAAGGGAACAAGAAAATGATTAAGAAAAAGAATAAGAGTGCAAACAAATAAACACTGTTCCCCGGCAACGTCGCCAAAATTTGATAGGCTAAAGTCGCACGCCTACAAATTAACTAGAGACTTGGCCACAATAATGTAGATAGAGAAAATCCAGGGTTGAACACGAAAAACGGTAATAAGTTCACACAATTGTCACTTGACAAGATTGGGAGTCAAAGCTTGTTTATGATTACTTCCTAAGACGGGAATAAGTTCTGGCAGGTCAGCATACCTTTAACATTTGTCACACCTCTGCATGAACTCACGAGCAATCTCCCTTAAATGTGGCCAGTAGTACCCCCAAAGTAAGTATCTTGTCCGCCAAAGTTCTGGCCCCCGGGTGTCCACCGCCTACTCCGATGTGTACCTCAAACAAAAGATGTGGGGCCTCACTTGGATGGATGCGCATTAAGAGTGGTTTGATGAAGGACCTCCTGAACAAAGCTTCTCCATGGATAGTGAACTTGGGAGATTTCTTCTTTATCACTTTAGCCTTTCATTTGTCGTCTGGCAGCTCGCCTGTCTCAATGTAGGCTTTGATTTCGTCGATCCAACACTTAGAACTATTCACCAAGCATAGAACCTGAACTCTTTCGTATGTTGGTTGTTCTAAGTAATTAAGAGATGGGTTAGCCATGTTCTTCCTCTAATGTGGCTAGCTTTGAAAGTAAATCAGCCAATTTTTTGTCCTCACGACCTACCATATGAATCTCCCAAAACTACAAGTCTTGGATCAGCTTCTTGACTAGCTCGCAATATTTGACCAAGATCGGATTAAGCACCGCATATTCACCTCTGACTTGGTGAACAATCAGCTGCGAATCACAATAGGCCACTATCTTGGTCACCCCAAAGCAATTGGCATATTCAATAGCTGCAATTAGGGCTTCGTATTTGGCCTGGTTGCTGGAGGCTTGAAATTTGAACCTTAGTGCTTCCGTGAACTTTGTTACTCTCGAACTCGACCAAGACGATTCCAGCCCCACTAACTTTCCTTGTTGCAGATCCATCTAAATACACTTTCCAGCAGTCAAGGAGCAAATTAACCACCTGGTTATTTGACGGTTCCTTTCCTTTGGAAACCTTCCTTTTAGGTGCCTTTGGGTCGTCCTTATTGGTGGAGGTTAATTCGACCAATAAGGATGACTCTCCTGCGTTAGTATTCTTGGAGCTCCTTTCCCTTTTCCTCTCATTGTGCTCCTCAGCCACATCATAGACCCTTTCAAATAAGTCTTTCCTCATGGTCGCTCGCCTGACTTGCAACTCGTAATCCAATTCAGGAGAGGACACTCCATTCCTGAAGCATTTGATGACCTTTTCGTCCGTCTGTCTTACTCAATTTGGTCGACCAACTCCTTAAACCTCGTAAAATAGCTCATGGTGCTTTTTGTCTTCCCTTGAGCTATGTTGTTCAAGTCTGTGACTGTCATTTCGCGTGTTCAGCTGTCGAGAACCTTTCTAAGAACTTATGTCGCATATACCTCCAAGAGTTGATGCAGCCCGTAGTTAAACCGCGAAACCAAGTTAGGGCAGCACCAGTGAACGTGTTGGTCAATGCCTTGCAGAGTACATCGTCCTTTGAGGAGATCAAATACATAGTAGCCTCAAAATGTTGCATGTGATTTAAGGCGTTAGTCGTCCCAACATACTCTTCTTGGACGGGCATTTTGAAACCAGGTTTTGGAGGCTCCTCATCTAACATCCATTGTGCTAGGGGTCGAAGAGTGTTGTTATTTCGTTCGACCCTGCTATTGTTCACTTGAAGATCTGCCTCCATATCATCCAACCTCCTCTTGAGGTTCAACAGCTCCCTAGCGTCCAACTCGTCTCGATGGTGGGGCACAGAGTTGGACTTTTGACGCTCCTCTCTATGATGCTGCCTTCGAGGAGGCATCCGTTCCCTCTCAACCCTTTGAGGGGACCTCTCCCTCCTATCTCTCCTAAAGGGTGATCGACCTCCAGCTGAGGGAGCACCTCTTGCTCTTGGAGGCGACCTGCCTCGAGCACGATCAGCTTCCAACTACCATATCTGCGCTGAGTAGGCCTCTTGTTCCCGGTTGCTATTGAGCCTATCACGTAGGTATCCGGTGCGATCGGCAGAGTTGCTGGCGGTGCGAGGCCTCTCGTTTCTCCTTTTGACCCCTAAGGGTCTAGGGGGCCCGTTCTCATGTCGATGGGATGTTTGCGACGGAGCTACCAGTTGTGACATGCGATCGTCCTTTCTAGGAGACTCGGGTAACTCAAGTAACTCATTCTAGACCTCGAGCAAGTTTTGCAGCACCTTTGCTCGCTCCAATAGTATATCCTTTCTGCTAGGGTGTGGAGATGGCTAGGTCGCCTACAGTCGTTCGACCCGTTTGATTCTTCTTACTTTGTTGACCACCTCACTTGGAAGATCGATGGCCTTTTCTCCCTCCTCTTATCTTGGATTCCTATTACATGCGCCGCACCGTTGTAACGAGTGGGTCTCCTCATTGAGTTTCCATTTGGAGGGGAGGAAGGTTTGTCGTGTGGTTCCCATCACCAACATCCGTGCACAATTATTTCCGCCGACGTTTTTATTGATGGGGTCGTTTGAAGCAGTAGCGGTATTCCCGTCAGATGCCATGTCTAGCAAATTGGTGGGATTTCAAAGTCTAGTATTCTTCGATTTCCGGCAATGGAACCAAACTTATGATGCGTGAATAGTTCCGGATCAGCCTTTGTACAACAATAGGTTGTAATACAGCTACTAGAATCTGAAACCACGAACAAACGACTTGCTTGGGGATGATATTCGGCTAACACCCTCTAGTGTGATAATGAGATATAGAGTTATAATTTCGTATGAAATTGTATGTAAATAATGTAATATCAAAATAGCCAATATGACATTACCTTTTACCGTTGTGTATGGTCTGGTATATATAGTGTTGTTAGGGGATGTTTACGAATCTCATAAATCATGGAAATAATGTTGGCATAACTGTCTCCGAAAATGTAGAAGGCGGTTACAAATAACGGCGTGGGCGTACACACGTGTTATTTAGTCGAGGTCGCATGATTGGTCGAGGTCGACCTGAATTCGTTCCTTGTTCATGCAGAGATATCATAAGGAATAGATAGTAAGTCAGACGAAGATAGGTTGGGAAAAAGGAAGTTCGAACAATGAGTTTGGTCGTCTGAACTGTCTTGATAGGCTAGTATAATTAGGACAATTTGATGCACTTGATGGCCTTTGGGCTAGCTTGAACGTAGGGTCAAACACATTGGGATTGACCCAACACTTTTATTTCGTTCAATAACTTTATTTTTTATATAATTATTAATATTACTCAAATAATTTTTCAGTGTTTTGAACTTAAATTTTAATTAAATTCAGATGTAATTAATTTGTTATTATTTAACAAACTTAAATATTAAAATTTAGCAATGTAATTTCAATTTTATATTTTCAATACTATATTTATTTTCGGAGCTTAATTTTTACTCCCTTCGTCTCAGTCGAGTGGAGACTTATTTTCTTTTTGATCCGTCCCAGTCCAATGGAGACTGTCCAAAATTGAAGGAAATCTTACTATTTTTCCCACTCATTCTCTCTCCTATTTTACTTTTACACTCACAACACCAATCAAATCACTATTCATCCCACTCATTCTCTCTCCTATTTAATTTTTCATACTGTACTACCCACAATGGGGATGAAATCATTTCATCCCACCGAACCCTCAGAATGGGTAAATGAAACTGGATGAATTAATTCATCGGGATGAAATGTTTCATCCCGGATGAAACACTGCTTTTGCTTTTTTTTTTTTAGTTGCCACGTGTCAAGACCTTATTGGTCTTGACTTTATCACTTTTTCACCCAATTATTTAAACTCAATTATCTCATAATAAATGATTTAAAAATAAAAAGAAAAATTTATCAAAATTCATCATTTTTTTCTACAAATTGATATAAGTTTCATTTGATTTGGACACAAAAAAAAATACTTAGTTTTCAATTTAAGCTAAATTATTACCTAGCAAATTAATTTTTTTCACCAAAATTCATCATTTTTTTCCCTACAAAATGATATAAGTTTCATTTGATTTGGACAAAAAAAAAAAAAAAAACACTTAGTTTTCAATTTGGGCTGAATTATTACCTAGTAAATTAATTTTTTTTTAATTTTTTTTTCACCAAAATTCATCATTTTTTTCCCTACAAATTGATATAAGTTTCATTTGATTTGGACACAAAAAAAAAACACTTAATTTTCAATTTGAGCTGAATTATTACCTAGTAAATTATTTTTTTTTTTTAATTTTTTTTTTCACCAAAATTCATCATTTTTTTCCCTACAAATTGATATAAGTTTCATTTGATTTGGACACAAAAAAAAAACACTTAGTTTTCAATTTGGGCTGAATTATTACCTAGTAAATTATTTTTTTTTAAATTTTTTTTTCACTAAAATTCATCTTTTTTTTTTCCCTACAAATTGATATAAGTTTCATTTGATTTGGACATTAAAAAAAAACACTCAAAGTGGTGGGGTATAGGATGATGAGTTGGAGGGAGTTGAAATTTAATTTAAATTAGTTATTGTAGGGGGTTAGATGAAATGGGTAGATGAAATATTAGGTGGATGAGAAAAAGTGTAAAAAGTGTTAGATGAAATGTGAGAGCGGTATTAAACCACTGTGGATAGTCTAAGCATGGCTAGAAATTTTGAAGGGTGCTACTATTTGCTAGGGGTGTAAATGGTTCGGTTTGGTTCGGTTTGGGAGAATTTACAGACCGAACCACTTGTCATCGATTTGGAAAAATTTCAAACCGAACCGAACCATGAAAAAATTCAAACCGAATCAAACCAAACCGCTATGATTTGGTTCGGTTTGGTTCAAACCGCGGTTCAATTATGCGGTTCAGACCGTGGTTCAGACCATTATTTAGACTACGGTTCAAACCACGATTCAGACCGCAACTCATTTTTATATTGTTTAAATTTTTCGTAATCATGGAGGAAGAGTGAAAAATGCGAGTGTTTAAGAGACTAGAGGAAGAGAGAGGTCAAAAGAAGAAAAACACTTTACAATGGTGATCGTGGAGAGAACTTGGTTATATAATTATCGTAATGAAGATAACAAATGATGAAATTAATATTAAATAAAATACAAAACGGGGGTTATGATTAGTTTATGTAAATTTTAATAAAGATACAAAAATATTAAATAAGATACAAAATAAGGGTTAGGATTAGTTTATGTAATGTGGTTCGGTTTGGCGGTTTGGTCTCGCGGTTTGGTTTGGTGGTTCGGTCTCGCGGTCTCAAATCGAGGTTTGGTTTGGTTCGGTTTGATTTGGTTTGGGAGGGTCAGACCACAAACCAAACTGAACCAGGTGGTTTGTCAATATTTGAGATCGAACCGAACCATTCATACTTGAAAACCAAACCAAACCACATGGTTTGGTTCGGTTCGGTCTCAAACCGCGGTTTGAACCGAACCACTTACACCCCTACTATTTGCACATTTTTTTATTAAAAAAATGTGTAAACAACCTAGAAAAACTAAACAATTATGAATTAACTTTTGATCATTATTACAATATTATCGTTTTCCGATTAAAAGTGAAAATTTCAAATTTTTGTAATCATTATCCTAAAAGTAGTCTAAAAGTTAAAAATTCCTTTTTTTTTTTAATCCATGTAAAAATAAAAGTATTGTTAAAGTGGAGTAGTATGTTCAGATTGAATTTAATGGGAAGAGCAGTAATACTTTTGATTTCAATTTTTATCTAATGATTTAGACTTTTACTCGAAATAATTTTTTTAATAATATTTAGTAAAAATAAAAAATAAAACTAAATTCTAGAAACAATAATTTTGATTGTAATATTTTTTTTCTTGTAATTTCGACTTTCACATAGAGCGAATTTAATGAGAGGAGTAGTAATAATTTTAATTTCAATATTTTTTTAGTAATTTATATTGAATATCGATCGAATCAAAATTTATTGGCCAAATGTTTTAGGTCTGAAAAAACCTGTTTTATTTTAACTAAATTTTGACATACCAAAAAAGCTAATACGAAGTAAAACATATAACAGCAGTAATACCCCACCATTAGATTTCTTTATTCGTTCCACACTACTAGTCAACTATTTATTTTTTTGATTATTGCATACTGAGAGTACCACTTTTAAAAATCAAGCTTTACAAAATTTGTTTTTTTATTTCCCTTCAAATTTCTCTTGGCGTGTTTAAGATACGTAATTTTTCTATGCACATTACAGATATTTTTTTTTAATATAAAGAGTAAGTTTTGGGAGAAACTAGTTTTTCCATAAATTATAAAAAGTTCATTTTTTTTCTACTTGCAAGTAGTTAGTGAATATTTAGGAACAGTTTATAAAACAGGACTTTCTATAACTTAAGGAGAAACTAGTTTCCCCCAAAATCTTGTGTAATATAAATTGTATAAAATGATAATGTAGTATTACAATACTAGAAAGTTAATTTTTTGAGTGTTCACTCTATACATAGGTTTGGAGGAGTTGTTGTTGTTGTTGTCCAATTTAAGATTTTTAGCCACATTATTGTTATTGTTATTAATATATTATTATTATTATTATTATTATTATTATTATTATTATTATTATTATTATTATTATTATTATTATTATTATTATTATTATTATTATTATTATCATCAATCTATACAAAAAAAAATTGTCCAATTTAAGATTTTTAGCCTGATATATTTCATAAATGGCAATTATAATATTGTTTTAAATAATCTTATCTTCATAAAATTAAGATAATAATTCTTTTTTTTTAAATATGTAAAAAAGATATAAAAAAAAAACAGTTATTTTGAATTTGACTATTTTAATTTTTGGGAAGAAAATATTTTTAAAAAATTTTAACATGATGTAATAAATATTGGGTGGAAAAGAAGAAAAGAGAGCACGAGAATCATGACAAAATAATCCCAATCAATTCACACAACTATTCTTCATCAGTAAACAGTAGCCTAAGTCCTTTGGCAGCTACAGTTTCCCGCATCTCAAAGGGTCCGTCCCGCATTTCCGAGGTCTATCCTCCATTTCAAGGGTCCGTCCCGCATCTTCAAAGCGTCCGTCCCGCATTTCAGAGGTCTATCCTCCGTCTCAAAGGGTCCGTCCCGCATTTCAGAGGTCTATCCTCCATTTCAAGGGTCCGTCCCGCATCTTCAAAGGGTCCGTCCCGTACCTTCAAAGGGTCCGTCCCGCATTTCAGAGGTCTATCCTCCATTTCGTAGGTCTATCCTCCATTTCAAAGGGTCTGCCCCATACACTTTCTCTCAGTACGCGAATCAAGACTAAACTTGGTTTATTTGCACAACACTCGGAGAAATCAAGACTACACTTGATTTGTTCCATCCCACACAATTTTCAAGGGGAAAATCAAGACTATACTTGAATTTCCTTTCCACACATTATCTCACAATATATCTTCACACGGAGAAATCAAGACTACACTTGATTTGTTCCTTCACACACAATTTTCAAAGGGAAAATCAAGACTATACTTGAATTTCCTTTCCACACATTATCACACGAATCAAGACTACACTTGATTTGTTCCATCACACACAATTTTCAAGGGAAAAATCAAGACTATACTTGAATTTCCTTTCCACACATTATCTCACAAATCAAGACTACACTTGATTTGTTCCATCGCACACGATTTTCAAGGGAAAAATCAAGACTATACTTGAGTTTTCTTTCCACACACACAACATATTTTCCCGCGGAGAAGGCAAGACTATACTTGATTCTCCTTTCCGTACATCTCAATATTATTCGAATCGCCCTTAGATTCGATCCTCAAAGCCTCGCCACAAATCGCATCTTTGGTTTGAGACGTTGCATGTCCGCCACTCTCGGGTACTAAACGCCCACTCTTTCGAACTACGACTTGGCTTGATTCCTCTTGGGATACGTAGGTAGCCCGACGTGGGTCCAGCCACTTGACCTACCTGGTCATCCTTTTGCGACTCAGCTCAAGTCCAAAAACTTCACATCCGCAAGCTCACCATTTCACCTCCTGAAATCCCTTTTTTCAGGACGGATCCTATTTTTTATCGTCGACCCTACTTGTCTTACAAGAAGCGTCGCCGAGGGGCTACTGTTAGTACCCGGTCCGAAAAAAGTATTTTAATGAGTGCAGGGACTGAAGTGCAATTCGGTAAAATTTGGGACTAAACTGGCATTTGGAAGCTTTTGGACCAAGTGGGAATTTATTGGAAATTCAGGGACTAAACTGGAAAATATGGAAACTTGGGACGAATTTAATATATAAAAATTCCTGGGATTAAATGAAAGATAATATCCCAAAGAGCGAAGTGCAAAAGAAGTCATTTCAGTGGTCAAAACGGACTTGGCAATAACGGAGACGAAACGAATAACTAATTATACTCAAAAGCATTGCATTGTTGAATTGTTGCTAGGCCACGGCACTTCTTCTGGAGCAGGGGAGGCCATTTGGGGCCGGCTGGGCAATTGCAATTTGGGCCCTAGAAAGGTTGGCCGATCGACCCTTACTTGGGATAATCATTATCTTTTAAAAAGCTGCCGATCAAATCCTTATCTTTTAAGGTAGTGCCGATCGAACCTTAAATTAAGGCCGATCGACCGCTTTATTTTTTGCCGATCGAACCTTATTTTAGGGCCGATCGACCCTTCAGTTGGCCCGGCCCAAGTACCGAAGCACTATAAATAAGTGTGCCCGGCTCCCATTCTCAACACACAATTTACTCGGGAGAAGCGAGATTACACTTGCTTTACCCACAGTTTTTCTTAGTCTCTTCGAATCGCCCTAGATTCGACCTCAAAGTCTTGCTACAATTGGTAAGACTCTTTTTAATATTTTTGTTCTTTATTATTATTGTCTTTATTATTATTATTGTTTGCATGCTTAGTATATTTTAATTACTTTATTTCTTGCTTATGTCATATATGCTAGATTTAGGGTTGTTTTAATATATTTAAATATGCTATAGCCGAGGATGATCTAAGGTTTCGCCCAAAGAAACCCAATGGATCTAGAAACTATTTCTTTCCTTCCACCTTAGTTATAATTATCCCATGATCAACAATCCCCCAAGGATGAACATTGATTAGTGCACCTTCCGAGGGCCTAACTCAAAGGTTCTAGGGTGTGATCATCAATAAATTCTTTCTCTCCCCTCCTCCTTATGCATGATCCCGTTTCTTCTATCTATTCCTGTAAACACCGCACACAACCAACACCCCATATGCTAGAAAGACCGATCCGTCGGGCAATAGGAGTGATAGCGTTTCTTCTTCCACATTTGTAACTTGACCCCGAACCCAATTACATGTTTAGCCTTTTTTCAAAGCTTTGGGCTATATCAAAGTGGCGTGGCGACTCTCAAAATTTAAACTAATATCTTAATATGGTTTAAAGCGAGTGTCACTAAATGAATATCCCATTTCGATTCGACTTTATATAATTATTTATTTCAAACTTCCGAATGCGCGTTGCATCGGGACGGGGTATTCACAGATAGCAACACATTTTATAGATGTATGACATGACTTGAAATCACCTAAATGAGAGCAGTAGGGTAAAGAATTAGATTTCACAGCCTTTACCAGGTTGAAGTTCATTCCTCTGGTCGCTTGAATAAATTCTATTTTGATCATTAACTAATTTTGTTTGGTGTCAAATAGTTAAAGGTTTTGTACTACAACATTTTACTTCTCAAACTGATGCATCTTTGGTGTTGAGTTGCAGAAATTGCATGCTGACCTACTAAGTCAGTCATGGGGTTTCGATAGAATATTCGATTTTTTCCCTCCCTTCCTGGCGATAGTGTTTAATTTACTTATTTCACAGGGCTGCCTACTGGAGACAATGTCTTTTCTTGATCCACTTCCGCCATTCAGAATGAAACAGTGGCAAGTGGTCGTTCTTCTGTTGATTGATGCTCTTTCCGTCTCCCGAATCCCTGCGCTGACTCCTCACATGACTAATAGAAGAAGGTTGTTTCAAAAGGTGAGGTCCTTGCATCACTAATAATATTCTTTAAACTCTAAGAAACTTAATGCACTGTCATAAAAAGCCGATTCAGCCATAACATGACGTCTTTAGTCTTTTACATGGATAATTGTTGTTTCATTGTGCAATGAGAATTTTCTGTTACCAAAGTCTTGAAATCCATTTTGGAGTATTTGACAATACATATGGTTGATGAAGCTCTAACATGTTACTTGTGGCCCTAGATCTGGTATCTTCTCCAAGTAGTTATGTTTGAAGGCTTATACTGTACTTATTTGCTTATTTACAATCACCAGCTCCTTCAATTTTTGCTCTTCATGTGTAGAGAATCTGTACTTGCGGAAAAATTGCTTTCCATTGATCCATTTGATGAAGCGTTTCCCGATATGCACTACTGTATGTATATCTTGTAAGTTGCCAACTATAATTACCACAGTATTTCCTTTGAAATAACACCCCCAAATTAAATGTCCATGCAGCATGGTCTCTGTTCTTCCATTTGCTCGCATTTTTATATGCTCCACCGATAGAGCAAATGACACTTCTTCCACTTTAAGACGTAAATGTGAATGTCCATTCTGGAAAATTATGCCACCACACAAATGCCAGAGGTTCCCACCAAAGCCAAGATTGGTCCTTGAATTTATTTTTTTATTCCTTAGATTTATCTACACTCTCCTTAATTGCGCTATAAAAGATTTAACTTAAATGGTGCACTGATTCACTTTACGCTCATGGGCAAGCCAATAGTTCATTTACTTTTATGATTTAGATAAAAATTCGGCTTTAGACTTCAAAATTTGAGACTGCTTACGAAGTCCTATGCGGAGTTCATTGGAGCTGAGGCCATCAGCAAAGGTGGTTTGCGATTTTTTCTGTGGTTTCCTGCTTCAATATGCTACCTCGGTGGAGAGATGTTTTTGTATTGCAAGATTCTCGCAAATCTTAATAACTCTAGGTTACAACGGGTTCACTTTTTATGATGCCACATAAACTGGAAGTCCGCTTTTGTAAAAAATGTAATGAACGAGGTGATTTTAAATGACTTACTGATGCAGTGAGAACTTTTTGGAATTGTATTGTACACTTTTATTTGTTTGTTGATTATGAGCAGTTGCTTCCTTTTCTTAATGGTGGAACATTTTTGTTTGCTCTTGTGAAGTATAGCCCCTTTGTATGCCTATGTTTGTTTGTGCTTATGACACTTTTCTCCATTTCGTGTGTTTGAGTCTTGATATGTACTTTAGTAATGAGGTAGCCTGGTTTTTCTTTAAATGGTTTTCTTGGCAGATTTAGTCCAATTTGTCGCCATCTGCCGCCACTCTTTATTTTCCTCCCTAATATAGTTTTTGTTGGGACAGGCATGCACGAGCAAGACCTTTCTTTTTGCGAGAAAATAAAGGAAATCCTACGTAATCCGGATGATCGTCAAGAATATGTAAAGTGCATCAATTTCTACAGCAAAAAAAATGATCACGAGATCACAATTGCAATCTGTGGTAAGACTCGTAGATGTAGAAGCAGTACTCCCAGTTATCGGCTTCTACCAAAGAATGTAGGTGATTTTAATTCTACATTAATATATATTCCCTCCGTCCCAATATTCTTGCTACTTATTTCCTTTTTGGGCGTCCTAATATTCTTGCTACTAACCCAAAATAATCAATGGGATCCACTTGTCGTACTCGCAACAAAAATCTCCCTACCCCACTTTCTCTCTCCTATTTTTACTTTTCATACTAATAACACTTACTTTTTCCTTGATCCCCGTGCCTACAATATTAGTAGCAAGAATATTGGGATGGAGGGAGTATATATATATATATATATATATTTATTTATTTATTTATAATGTTACATTGTGAGCTTAAAGTTCACATGAGTCTTGACTTAATCTTTCTCCTATTTATGTTGCTTTCTACAGTATCCAATACCTATAGCAAGTCAGAGAACTGAGCTTGGTGCTTCAGTGCTGAATGATCACTGGGTGTCTGTTACTTTGGGAAGTGAGGATTACTCTTTCAAACACATGCGCAAAAACCAATATGAAGAGAGCCTATTTCGATGTGAAGATGATAGGTGGGGAACTAACTGCCTTCAGACTATTACCAATTTTATCTTTAACCTCATTTATTGTGCATAAAAATAATTAATTCTCCTTTTTAGTGTGCCACAATCTTTGTTACCACTTTTAACTCGCACTTTAAATTATTTCAGTTACCTCCTTAGGTATAAGTTTCACCCTGTTCCCTAAAATCGTTTTTTATTTTCCCTTTTCCCTCTATAGGCTTTAGCGTAAGTCATGTAACAACATGAACTTTTACATATTGATGTTTATGTATCTTTTCATCATATAATATTCCATCTGCATGAACTGATATGGTTGATTCTTGGTTAAATTTTCATTAATATTATTTTTCTGCTTATTTTACTCCCTTATACTGAGACAATTTTCTTTGCTTGAAAAAAGCCAAATGCTTGCGATTTGCAATTTGTTGACATTTATTTTTAGCTTACTATTGGTAATATTATTGGGTTTGTTTGTGATGTCAGGTTCGAACTGGACATGTTGCTAGAATCTGTGAATGGGACAACTAAGAAGGTGGAAGAACTCTTAAATAGGATTAATGATAATTCAATCAAAACGGACAGTTTCTTTTGGATTGAAGATTATTTCACAGGTTACAAGCTGATAACTGGCCATGAATATTCTTGTAAAAGTTTTTCTACTTTCACTTTTTAACTTTGTTTTACTTTTTTTTTTATTACACTGAATCATCAGCTTTTGGTGTTCATTACTTTATCCAACAGTGCTGATTGGTGGCATTGACTGCCGCTTGGAGCCTAAATTAAACCCGGTTGAAGATCCATGGAATTAGTTCATATAATTTCATGATGCAATACAACCGCTTAAATGACAAATTTTCTTCAAGAAGCAATTTCAACAGACTTGATGTGTGATTTTTTTTGTGGGCAGGATTACATACCAACTGTGTTGACAATTTTAGTGCTAATGTGGCTGTGGATGGGAACATTGTCAACTTGGGATTATGGGTCACAAACCGCCATGGATCGAAGATATTAATGTGCGATGACGAAGAAAACCTCATCAATGAAACTACAAATGTTGTTTATAAGGAAATTTTTTAAAATTTGTAATATTCATAGATGTTTGGAATATTTAAATAAGTATTTCTTTCTTTAATTAAGATCATAACTGTTTCACTTTTATGTTAATAAAAAATTGAATTTTTTTGATTGATTAACTTAAATTTTAAAAAGTGTTCTTCTCGTGCGTTTAACGCACGGGTGGCATACTAGTTGTGCAAATAAAAAATAGAATTACCCAATTTTGAAAAGTCTGAGTCTACTCTTTCACTTTCAGTCAAGTCTTCTCACACTACTATCAACTTTTCCACTAATTCATTCATTTATTTATCTTATCCCCTCACAATTAATTTCTAAGCCACCCATCCATCATCATGTTCCCCATAATTCTAAGCCTCTCCTTCTTCCTCCTCCTCTCCGCCACCGCCACCGCCACCCAACCCTACACCCCCACCGATTACTTCCTCCTCAACTGCGGCACCACCACAAACACAACCTCATCAGACGACCGTCAATGGGACTCAGATTCCCACTCCAAATTCACACCTCCAAACTCCCCCACCATTTCCTACTTCTCCGTCTCCTCCCCAACAAGACTCCTCAGTCGACAAAGTCCCATACATGACCGCTCGCATCTTCAATTCCTCCTTCACTTACACCTTCCCCTGTCTCCCCCTGGCCCCAAATTCCTCCGCCTCTACTTCTACTCCCGCCAATAACTCCACCTTCTTCTTCGACGTCTCCTCCAATGGCTTCACTCTCTTTATCGAACTTCAGCGCTTTCCTCACCGTCGCCGCCCAACTCAACAAATCCCAAGTACTTATCAAGGAATTCATCATCACCGTCAAATCCTCCCAACAACTCAACCTCACTTTCTCCCCTTCTCCCAATTCACTCGCCTTTGTTAACGGAATTGAAGTCGTTTCCGTGCCGGACAATTTCTACATCCGCGGCAACAGTTTTCCGGCAAAACTCGTAGGACAAAGCACTCTCTACCCGATTAATGACTATACTGCCCTTGAAAAACTTTACCGCCTAAACGTCGGCGGCCAAAGCCTAGGTGGAACCGCCGACACCGGTATGTTTCGTTCCTGGGATCAAGATGACGATTACATATGGGGTGCAGCTTTGGGTTCGTACCCAATCGGGTTGTTCCGCTTCACTTCTCCTCGGATGCGCCCAATTACACTGCGCCGGCACTAGTTTACACTACTTCAAGGACTATGGGTAAATTCGGTTTGACCTACAATCTGACTTGGATGTTTCAGGTTGACACCGGATTCAATTATCTGCTTCGACTCCATTTTTGCGAGATCCAACTGGAGGTGACTCGACCGCAACAAAGAATGTTTGATATTTACGTTAATAATCAGACGGCAGAGGAAGCCGCCGATGTGATTTTCTGGGGCGGCGGCGTTGGGTATCCGGTTAAGAAAGACTACGTGGTGTGGGTACAACACCAGAATGGTCGTCCTGGAAAGCATGATTTGTGGCTCGCGATGCACCCTAACACAAAATACGGTTCAATGTACGCCGATGCTCTTTTGAACGGTTTGGAGATCTTTAAATTGAATGGATCCGACGGTAGTCTTGCCGCCCCTAATCCTGAGCTCAGTCCAACATCTGCACCGGGTGAAATCCCATCTGCGTTAAAAACCGTAATCATCGAAAGGCTCACTCGTTTGCACCAATCATTGGTGGCGTCGCCGGAGGGATAGCAATTTTGTCTATAATCGCTTTCTTTATTTTCCGGCGGCGTAGAAGAGCGAAAAGCTATGTTGATGAAAAGTCATTGTGGGACCAGGAAACAAATGGATCAAAGTCTACAAAAACTTCTGCTTCAACGTTGCCCTCTGATCGCTGCCGGAGATTTTCACTAGTGGAGATAAAATCTGGTACGGGTGACTTTGATGACAACTTTGTCATTGGGACAGGAGGGTTTGGCAAGGTGTACAAGGGTATTTTAGAGAATGGTGCAATCACAGTTGCGATCAAACGGCTGAACGCATCATCGAGTCAAGGGGTCCACGAGTTCCAAACCGAGATCGTCATGCTCTCAAAGCTTCGTCACCTCCATCTCGTGTCTCTGATTGGCTTCTGTGACGATGAGGGAGAGATGATATTGGTGTACGATTACATGGCACATGGGACCCTCCGTGAGCACCTCTACAAGTCAAACAACCCGACCTTGACTTGGAAAACGCGGCTCGAAATTTGCATAGGTGCTGCCCAGGATTGGAATTATTTGCATACTGGTGTGAAGCGTTCAATAATTCATCGCGATGTGAAGTCCACGAACATCTTGTTGGATGAAAAATGGGTGGCTAAGGTGTCTGACTTCGGCTTGTCGAAGCTAGGTCCTAAAGACGTGGCACAGAGTCACGTCAGCACTGTCGTTAAGGGTAGTTTTGGGTACCTTGATCCGGAATACTATAGAAGACAACAACTGACAGATAAATCGGATGTGTATTCATTTGGAGTGGTGCTATTTGAAGTGTTGTGTGCTAGGCCCGTTATTATTCCCAAAGTGCCCAAAGAACAAGTGAGCTTGGCCGAGTGGGCCAAGTTTAATTACCGTAAGGGAACCCTTGCTCGGATAGTTGATCCAAAGCTGAAGGGTGAGATAGCACCAGAGTGTTTGAATAAATTCTGCGAAGTAGCTGATAGTTGCTTAAAAGATAACGGAATGGAACGACCTACAATGAATGATGTAGTTTGGAATTTGGAGTTTGCGTTGCAGCTACAAGAGGTTGCTGAGAAGAAGGGTGGGGCCACCCCGGAAAGTCCAGCAGTTCCGTTTCTTATGTATGGACAGGGAGAAGCAGCTACAACAGATGATGACGAGATGTTCTCAAGGTCAGCCGAACACGTGTCCATGATATCAAAGAGCAGTCGTACTACATCGGTTACAAGTAGCAGTGATGGGTTTAAGTCGGGAACGGTGTTTTCGGAAATTATCTACCCGAGTGGAAGGTGAAACATTGAAGAGAGAACGTGTTAGGCCCCCAAAATTGGGTATGTTGCATAATTGTCAACTTTATGAACTTGGTGTATAATTGTTTGTAACACTTGGTGTAGGTTATTGTATTGAATGAAGAGGTCCCTCCCTGTTATGGTCAATGGCTGCCCTGTCCCAGAGCATGCACCTTAGAGTTGAGTCTCGGGATATGTGATTTGGGCCTCGCCAAAAAGCCCATTTAATCCGTCTTGAAAAGTCTAATTTTATATTTTTATAAATATTTGTAAAATAATGAAAATATCTCTGGTTTAATGATGCGACAACACTACTCCGTGAGTTTTTTTGTGTCAATTCCCCTCAAAAAAAAAAAAAAAGAAAAAAAAAGAACTAGTTAGACCATTTTAGGTCCCAGGGTCTAATGAAGGCCGAATTGCACTTGCCCATACCAAGCCTGAAAATACAAATACAGAGGGTCAGGCCTCTCAGGCGTGCAATGCCTGAAGCTAGAGATGACAACTGGTCGGTTTCAGAACGGATCCGACATGATCCGAATCCAATCCGAACACTATAAACCATATACCGAATTCGATCTGATTCTTTAAGAAAAAAGGATCAACTTACATAAATACAAATAAATAAAATGTTATAAAACAGTAAAAATAAAGTGTGATTATTATTATCAATTAAACGCTAGCTCCTTATTATCAAAAAACAATATAACTTAGATATCCCAATCATTAGATATCAACTTCCTGTAGCCCCCAATTAACAGCACATTCCAGCTCGAACCTAGAAATAGCTCAACCCAAACTCGAGGAGGTTGTTTAGTATGTTATCATATGCTTAAGATTTCGGTATGATTGAGGAATTTATGTGTTTTATATGAAATTTGAACAGATTGACTGATTTTGGGTTTGATTATCTAATATTGTGGCAATTTTTACGATTGCAGAGATATTGCAGAAGTAGCGGGCGCAGAGCAGAAGATGCTCGAGGAGGTTGGTTTGTTTTCAATATATGTTGTCGTTTTGAATTTTAGTATGATTGTTATTTCAGCTTATGAATAGATGTTATTGAGACCATTGCCTTATTACAACAGGCCATTAACAATGCTCGTGAGAGGTAGACGAGGACTCTACTTCGTGCTGTAAGAAATCTTTTCATCCCTTTGATTCAGCATTTTCCCTTTTTCCTAACCCCCCCCCCCCCGACCACACTCAGTAGTAGGTTGAAGTGAATCCTTCCCATGCCTTCCAATCTTCATGTTCCACCTGCAATACCCGTTCAGTAATAGTTTTAAGTTTCAATCATGTCCATTGTATGGAACTTGAGCTCAACAGCCATACTTGGGAGTAGAGCTTTGATGAATGAAGACTATGACGACGAGGATGAAGTCCGAGTTGTTAACTGAGACAGTCATAATTATTTCAAAGCAGACTCTTGATCCATCGGACTCCTACCACCTGAAGAAATCAAAATCCTTCTTACATCGGTTCGTGGATCTAGTAGAGGGACTGGAAATCTGCTTTGATGATGTATGCATAATTTTCAAAGCAAGGGTTGTACCTCTCTTGTTTCTTTTTTCATATACTAATACGATTAGTCCCCCCCCTCACTCTCTCTCTCTCTCTCTCTCTCTCTCTCTCTCTCTCTCTCTCTATATATATATATATATATATATATATATATATATATATATATATATATTCATTTTGTTCAATTATAGGTTGAAATGTGTTGATGTATTAGGGGGAGATCAGTTTTGAAACATTGATGTTCTATTAATTTGGATCTGTTACAGTTTACAAATTTTCAACTTGAACACAGACAGTTTCTCTATATTTTAGTCTTTCTGCAGATGGTGAATTGAAGCTCATAGCCTTCTTACTGCCTCTTTCTCTCTCTCTTCTACATTCTAGCAATCATTCTTGCAGGCTTCGGCAACTATAAACTGTAGAACATCGTTGCAATCACTTTTCTCACAGTTGAAAGACACTTTAAAAACAAAATTTCTGTTTGAATTGAATGTGAGAATACTAAATCACCTTTTAATTTTTTTCAAGTAAAACCCGGGATGAGCAAAAAGATCGAAAAACATATATGTTAGAGATATTATCCCACAATGGGAATTGACAAACCTTGTCTATGACATGTAAAGATCCTGGGCGACTCCCTTTAGTACCAATTGGTTTTAAGGTGGAACCTCAGTCTTTAAGATAATTGGTTTTAAGGTGGAACCTCAGACTTTAAGATGGTATCAGATTTAGCAGGTCCTTACACGTGCAGGCCCAACGGCCCACGATGTTACTCCGTGCCACTCGATTAATAAGTCCACGTTGTAAGCCTTTGGCATTGGGAATTGACAAACCTTGTCTATGACATGTAAAGATCCTGGGCCACTCCCCTTGACACCAATTGGTTTTAAGGTGGAACCTCAGACTTTAACTTTAAGAATATCATCTAGTTTTTTCAATGAATTTTGGAATACGATCTAGTTCTAGTCATAAATTTCACAAAAATCTTCAGTATCTCCATGAGTAAGCAATGTCTTTGGCACACACCCTCTCTGCAGTACAACAAAACATAGAGATAATACTTTTAGGTTGACAATATATTAAACATAAATAATTGATTCCCATAAATTTCCAGAAATATAATTAACGAAAGAAGGAAGAATTCATACTCAAATATTTGCAGGCTAGTATCATTGAAGTTCCCCATGCTGAAAAACCTGGGAGCAAGTCCGCTGTAGAAACCTTTCCAACCCTCCTCGGCAATCAGCCCTTTAACTACATGCCCAGCAGAGGCGTCTCTTCTCGTGTCTTATCCCCTACAACACAAACATTTTCAATTAAATGCAAATAAAGAACAACACGTTGAAGTTAAACAATTTTTGTGATCATACGTACCCTAGCATTGCCCGTAGGTCACTCCTAATGAGAAATGAATTTTAAAAGCATTGTATTTATAAACATACTACAACGATTAAAAACGTTGTCAAGCTTTTATTACAACGTTTATAGAAAAAAAGGTTGTACTTTTCCACAACGTTTCACTGAAAAATGTTGTAGTTACTTCCTGTTTACAACGTTTCTAAAAACGTTGTATAATTCACTCAACCACAACTTATTTTAAAAATACGTTGTCTCAATTGGCTCATTCACAACGTTTACCAAAAACGTTGTTAAAAACACTTTTGTTGTAAGCTAGCTTACATAACATGTTGATATCGTGCTTTTGCTTATTTTACGAAAGTTAGATGCCGGGAAGGACTCCATCAAAACCCTGCAGTGTCTTCAAACCGCCCGGAGGTTTCGGTTCGTGCATAAGATGTGTCTCCAGTTGTTAGAGTAGGAACACGGCGGAGAAAGAGAGAGAGGGAGGCGCATATGATTTAGGATTGAATAAACATTTTCTCTTGATAATCCAATAAGATTTACGGACTCCCTATATATACATCGGACCCTTGGCACTATTATAGGAAATATAGGACTCTATTAAACTAAGATTTGATACTATCATATATACAATAACATCCTAAGAATATGGGATCCTTAGCCATATATACAACAGAATATCACGGTATAACAATCTTGATATCTCGTCTAATACCCCCTCAAGCAAGACGTCCGAAGGGGAGACGCAGCTTGACCGAGAGAGCCTGGAAACGTGGTTTAGAGAGACCCTTAGTGAACACATCGGCAAGTTGATCATCGGTGGAGACATAGTGTAATGTTAAAAATCCATGGTTAACCAACTCACGAATGAAGTGATAATCGATCTTAATGTGCCGAGTGCGTGCGTGAAAACGGGTTACGAGCCATATGAAGAGCAAAAAGATTGTCACAGAACAACGAAGGTGAGGAAAAGGGAATCCGGAGCTCACGAAACAAATAAGAAAACCAACGAAGTTCCGCTGTGGTGGTGGCGAGGGCCCGGTATTCGCCTTCACTACTTGACCGAGAAACTGTAGATTGTTTCTTGGCAATCCAGGAAACAATGTTCGGGCCTATAAAAATACAGGCGCCTGTTGTGGAGCGTCGATCATCGGGATCACCCGCCTAATCAGCATCAGAGTATGCACGGTCCGAAAGATTGGGAGAACGGTGAAAAGTGAGACCAAGATCAATGGTGTCGTTAACAAACCGGAGGATCCGCTTGGCTGCTATCAAATGTGTAGTGCGAGGTTGATGCATGAACTGACATACCTGATTGACAGCGAAAGCAATGTCCGGCCTAGTTAATGTAAGATACTGGAGTCCGTCAACAAGACTCTGGAACACTGTAGGATCGGTAAGTATCTGCACCATCTTCACTAGAGAGACGTGAATGAGGAACAGTGGGAGTTGAACAGGCTTACAGTTAGTCATATTGAAACGAGTAAGCAAGTCACGTGCGTATCTAGACTGTCCAAGACATAGTATCTCGCGAGTACGAGTTGCCTCAAGGCCCAAGAAGAAACTCAAATCACCCAAGCGACGACTGTCAAAGGTGTTACAAATAGCATCAATGACCGCATAGATTGCGTACGATGAAGAGCTCAGAACTATGATATCATCGACATAGACCAGATCACTGTGGTAGACTCAAGAATGTCGGATAAAGAGGGAAGAATCGACCGACTGTTGAAGAAGCCAAACCGAGGAGAAAGTCATGAAGCCACCGAAACCATGTTGTGGTGATTGTTTTAGGCCGTACAGAGCTTTATGCGGCTTGCAAAACATGAGTCGGAGTGGAAGAGCTAACAAACTCGGGAGGTTGTTTCATGTAAACTTCCTCATGGAGAAAACCGTTAAGAAAGGCATTACGCACATCTAATTGCTTAATGTCCCAATCACGACAAGTGAAAGCAAATGGATAATATAGTGCGTATAGTAGATGGCTTAACTACTCGACTAAAAGTCTCGTCATAATCTAGACACGCTTGCGTGTGAACCCATGAGCAACTAAGCGAGCCTTATGACGATCAAGTGACCCATCTGCTTGCGTTTGACCTTAAAGATTCAACGACACCCAACTACATTAATTCATGGTAGGTTGATACGGAACAAGCGACCATGTTTTGTTTTTCACAGAGCGTACATCTCATCGTCATAGCAGCACTTGCCAATGAGGATATTGACAAGCTTGTTTGAAGGTGCGTGGTTCATAGAAAGGATCATTGTTGATGGCAACAAGACTATACTCAATAGAAATAGGAGATGTATCATCATATAAATCAGTCAGACTCGGAATTTGAGAGGAGGAGTAGAACGGTGGCATCCAGAAACTTGGGTGTCGGCACTAGGAGTTTCTAAAACTCCGGGGTGTAGGTGCAGCTGTAGAGTCTCCGGGGGTGTGGATGCAGGTATGTAGAAGCAGTTGGGAACTCGGAGTAGACAACTGCCCAGTCGGAGGGCTGGTCGAGCCATCGGCCACGTGTGCGAGTGAATTGGTGAATTCTGAGAGGCGTGAGGTCAGTCCGTGTAGATGCATTTTGGATTGCTTTGTGGTTGAGGCCTAGTAGGAGATGTGGGCATGGTCAGAAGCTAGCAGGTGGAACCGGGAGCGAATGAGCTGAAGGAGTAGGCCTTGGAGGAAACAAACCGGGCTGAACGGGGTGGTCCATTGAAGTGATCCGTCGAGAGTAAGGACCGATAAATAGATCTTGAGGCCCCTGTTATCAAAAATTTTGTATCTCTATTTTGCGAGGAAAAGAACTTTCATAAAATACCACATGTCTTGAAATATAAAGTTTGCCATTCGATAAATCCATACAACGATAACCTTTTCGAGAATCACTACTAGAAACAGTGATTTGAAATGAAAAAAAATTACAGGAGACGGATCGCGTCCGAGTCGATATGACCGACGGACCATTAATATATACAGGAAATTTCCATCGTGATACACGTTGACATATATATAACCCATCTCCGCCCTTTCTTTCTTATTTCGAACCACTAGTTTTTCCTCTCGTTCTAAACGAGCCTCCTACCACTGCTTTTCCCGCATGATGACGACCTCCGATACGTCGTCCGATGAGTCCAAGGTAGGTGCTAAGGAATGTTGTTCTTCCCCGCTCCGTTGGGTTGTCCCATTCGAGAAGCACAAGCTTTGACATATATATAACCCATCTCGGCCCTTACTTTCTTATTTTGAACCCTAGTTTTCCTCTCATTCCTAAACAAGCCGCCTACCACCGCTTTTCCAGCCAGATCGACCTCCGATCACGTCATCCGATGAGTCCCAAGGTGGGTGTTGAGTGTTGGAATAGAGGACCAACCAAGATGTTCTTCGAGGGAATCCGAGGCGGGCGCTTGGGGATGGCAGGCGAGCGCCGAGTCCAGGTGGTTTTGGCGTTGGGGCAACGTGCTTGAGGCGGCCGCACGACAGGGTGAGGCGTGCGCCTCGGCCGCCGAGGTGAAGCATGGTGTTTTGGCCTTTTCCGGGCGGGCGCACGGCTTCCTACGAGGCGGGCGCCCGGCGTCGTTTTCTGGCTCGGGAAGGTTTTGTTTTAGGCCCGTATTCTAGGCCTTCTAGGTTTTGTTTTTATTCCTATTTTACATATAAAAGCAATGTTCCGCCTTCTTCTTCATTGTAACACATAATTTACATACATAGTGCGAGATCTGGCTTGGTAGTGCCCCCAGGCGTAACCCGATCAAATTGGTGAGGCTCGGGTTAACAATTTCTTGTGTTCTTTTACGTTTTCTTTGATTTCTTGTGCTTTGGTTTGTGTGTGCGATTATTATTCTTGTAGGTTTGCTTGGGTGTGGAGGGCCATATTCCACAACAAGCGGTATCGAGCTGGTTTAGGATCAAGGGAGTTGTTTCAAGCAATCAAGAATGGGCAAGGACAAACAAGCGGTGGAGAAATTCGATGGGTCGATTTCGGATATTGGAGGATGCGGATTGAAGATCTCTTGTACAACAAAGATCTCTACAAGCCTCTGAAGGGAGTCGAAGCCGGAAGACGAAGATCGGGAAGAATGGGAACTCGTGGATCGGAAGGCTTTAGGGGTGGTGAGATCTACTTTGTCAAAGTGGATCGCGAAGACTACCAAGAAGGCTGACCACCAAGGAGCTATTGGATTATCTTGCGAGAGATTTGAAACTCCGTCTGCTGCAAATAAGGTTGATTTGATACGCAAAGATGGGTAGTCTCAAGATGCGAGGGAGGATCCTTGGCTAAACACATTGATGAGTTTATGGATGTCATAGATTCGTGGCTGCGGTGGCGATCAAGTTCGATGACGAGGTTCGTGCGTAATACATTTGCTAGCTTCTTTACCGCGAGTTGGAGCGGAACGGTGGCTGCAATCAACGCTTCGAATGCGGTAAGAATAAATTGAAGTATGATGATGTTAAAGACTTTCTTTTAGGTGAAGAAAATCGCACGAAGAAGTTGGGGACATCAAGTGCTTCGGGATCGGCTTTGGCTACTACTAGTAGGGGAAGGCCGGGTACCAGCCAACGAGGAAGGACCGAATCGGAGAGAACGTTGTGAGTGGTAAGGTCAAAGCTGTGGAGAACAAACCCAAAGGTTGCAAAGGGTTACATTCGGTGCTACTATTGTAAGGAGTTGGGACATTTCAAAAGGGATTGTCCTAATCGTAAGGGCAATCAGGTGAATGTGACGGTCGAAGGTGATGATGTACTTGTTCTTAGTGTCGGTAGTGCACTAGAATCATGGGTCTTTGGATTCGGGGCATCATTCCACTCTTGCGGGCATAAGGAAGAGATGGATAATTACACTTCCGGTGATTTCGGAAGGTCTATCTAGGCGATGGCGAGCCTTTGGAAATCGGGGAAGGGGGATGTCGAGAATAGGAGCATCGGACGGGAAGGTTCTACATCGAACGGGGTTCGACACATTAGGGTTTGAAGAAGAACTTACTTTCGGTTAGGCGGTTGGATGATGAGGGTTACAAGGTGACTTTCGGTGCGAGGCTGAGTTATTACCAAGGAGGATTGTGAGATCGCTCGGGGGTAATAAGGAGGGTACTTTGTATTTGGCGAACAACACGAGGATAGTATTGCGGTGGCGGCGGCCCAGAGGTGATGCGATTTGTGGCGCTTGTCGATTGGGTCGCATGAGTGAGACGAGGATGAAGGTACTTTGTTCCAGGGTCTACTACGGGTTTGAAGGCAGGCCAGCGTGGGGATCTGCGAAGATTGTATGTTTGGCAAACAAGGGAGAAGTAATTTCTCAAGGACGGGTAGGGGATTGAGGGAAGCAAAGTTGGAATTGGTTCGCGCGGACTTGTGGGGGCCATCTCAGGTTACATCTACTGGGTGGTGCGTCATATTACATGACTTTCATTGATGATTCTACAAGGAAGGTGGTCTATTTCTTGAAGGAAAGATGAGGCTTTCGAGGTGTTCGAAGTGGAGGGCTTTGGTGGAGAATCGAAACGGGACTTAAGCTTAAGTGCTTAAGATCGAGACAATGAGTGGGGAGTATGAGCTTGCGAGTTTAGGGAATATTGTCTTTGCGAATGGTATTCGTATGGAGAAGACTCCAAAGAAGACTCCACAGCTTCAGCGGGGTAGCGAGAGGATGAACGGGACTTTGAGCAGCGGGCTAGAAGTATGAGATTGAAGTGTGGACTTAGAAGACGTTACGGGCATATGCGGTTGACACGCGGCTTTCTTGATCGATAGGGGACCGTCGGTTCCATTGGGGAATGGAATTCGAAGAGGAAGCTTGGAGTAAGCGAGGTAAATCTGTCCTTTCTTCGCGTATTTGGCTGCGTTTCTTATGTTCATATTGACTCTGTGAAAGAACTAAATTAGATGCTAAATCTGTTAAGTGTACGTTTGTGGGTATGGCGGGGATGACTTCGGGTATAAATTTTGGGATGATAAAAACCATAAGGTTATTCGTAGTCGAGATGTGGTATTGATGAACGAGGTTTTGTACAAGGATAGAAAGGGCATCGATGACACTAGTTCGGAGCCGGAGATTGTAGAGGTGGATATTCCAAACTCGGGTGGGAGCGGGACGGTTCATGTTGACCGTAGTCGGGAGGTCATTGAAGATGAACCACGTACTCCCGAAGCAGGATATTCATTGCGTAGATCCAGCCGGTGCGTGGATCACGATAGGTATCTCCTTCGAATTATTATTTGTTGTTGACGAGATAATGGGGACACACAGAGAATGTTATTATGCGAGGAGGAGGAGGGAGAGAGAGAGAGAGAGAGAGGGAGAAGGCGATTCGTGAAGTGTGCTTTGCTTGACAAGTGGAAAGGCTGCGATGGATGATAGAGACCACAATGGTACTCATTGAAGAGCTAACAAAAACTTGGGAGTTGACTAAACTACTACTAAGAGGAAAAGAAGAGGCAGCTGCATAACAAATGGGTTTACGGGATCAAGGAGGAAGCTGTGAGCCGGTATAGCGTTACAAGGCAAGAGCTGGTTTGTTAAAGGAGTTTATTGAAGTATGGTATTGGACTACAAAGTATTCCACTTTCCAGGTTGTAGAGAGATGAGCCCTTGTCGAGAATGGATTACGGGGATAGTAAGTGGCTTGGATGACTTGCTTTGCTAGAAACAGAGATGGATGTGAGAGGCTTGCCCAGCTCTTCTTCATGGGGATTTGGAGGAGGAGATCTCCATTGGCACAACCGAGAGGGTTACTTGTCTACAAGTGAGGAGCTAGTTTGCGAGAATATGACTAAGAAGCTTATATGTGGCCTTAAACAAGCTCTGGCGTGGTACAGAAAGATTTGTACAGATTCATGCACGACATTGGGATTTTTATCAGTGTGAGGCGGATCATTGTTGCTACTTGAAGAACGACGGACCAATGGGTATATTATCACTAACTTTTTGCCTTTACATTATATGTGGGCGACATGTTGATAGCGGGCTGCTAGCGGTAGAGAGGTATTAAACGGAGTTGAAGACTGAGTTATTCGCGGCGCGTGTCGAGCGGTTCGAGATGAAAGGATTTGGGAGAGGCAGAGGAAAATCTTAGGCAAATGCGGATTGACCGAGGAATAGGGAGTCGGAGTAGATTAGTTGCTTTCGCATGACGAGAATATGTTGAGAGAGAGTCTGTGGCAAGAAATTTTTGTATGGAAGGGGCAAAACCAACGGGGGACACCATTGGGTTTTTGCAATTCAGAGTCTTTATCGAGAAAGACTCGCCTAGGGACAAGGAAAGAAGGCGTGACTTCTTAGATGGAGAAGAACTCCACTATGCTTCAGAGTTTGTATGGGGAGTCTCATGTATGCACGATGGGTGTGTGCAAAGGCGGCGGACATGCGTGCACATGCGGTGGGAAGTTGTCGGCCAGGTTCATTGAGGCCCAATCCCGGGAAAGCAACATTTGGGAAGCGGTTAAAGTGGATCCTACGTTACTTAGAGAGGGAATGCTATTTGGTAAGGCTCTATGTTCATTTCAAGCAAGGAAGTGGTGTTAGCTTGGAGTTATGTTGATGCGGACTTGGCATCAAGTGATCTTGATAAAGAGGAGAAGTACTACGGGTTACGTTTTTACATTGGGTGGTACGGCAATCTCACAGGCTTCTAAGTTGCACCAAAGATGAAGTGCCCAGCTCGATCGTAACTATGAGAGAGCGAGAATATGTGGCGATGACAGAAGCATAGTAAAGAGATGGTTTTGCTGGAACATGCAGAACTTCTTGGTGAACTTGGGAAGGCACTGCGAAAAGTGGTAATATTCTCTACAGTGGCGGTCGGGCGCAATTCGCTTGGTCAAAGAATCCAGCGATTTCATTCGAGAGACAGAAGCCATATTAGAGAGTTTTACAGGTTTCACTACATCAGGACATCTCTTGCCCGGAGGAGAAGATTTTGTGGCTTGAGAAGATATTGGGATCGGAGAACCCAGTGACATGTTAGCAAGGTTGTAGAACCTTGAGAAGTTGAAGGCATGCAGAAGCTTCAATTGGGAAACTGTGAGAAGAATGAGAGAGGAGGATAGCGGCACTACGCGCAATGTGGATCCCGAGGTGAAGCACTAGGAGGACACCGAGGATGAGTTGAAGAAAGCGAGATACAGGGAAGGCTTATATGTGTGGTTGATCTCTAGGTGGGAGAATTGTTGGAATAGAGGACACGACGTGCTGAAGAAAGGAAGGCCCCCCAGATGTTCTTAGGGAGGAATCACAAAGGCAGGCGCTTTGGGGATGGCGAGGCGAGCGCCTCGAGTCTCAGGTAGTTTCAGCGTTAGGGCAACGATGGCTTGAGGGCGACGCCCCGCACGACACACAGGGTGAGAGAGTGAGCGGAAATTGCGCCTCGGGCTGCCGAGGTGAGCATGGTGTTTTGGCCTTTTCAGTGGTGCTGGCTTCGCACGGCTTCTACGAGGCGGGCGCACAGCGTCGTTTTCTTTGGCTCGGGAAGGTTTTGTTTCGGCACCGTATTCTAGGCCTTCTAGGTTTTGTTTTTTTATTCCTATTTTACATATAAAAGCAATGTTCCGCCTTCTTCTTCATTCATGTAACACATAATTTACATACATAGTGCAAGATCCTGGCTTGGTAGTGCCCACGAGACGTAGCCAATCAAATTAGTGAAATTGGGTTAACAATTTCTTGTGTTCTTTTCTGTTTTCTTTGATTTCTTGTGCTTGGTTTGTGTGCAGTCCCATTATTATTCTTGTAGGTTTGCTTGGGTGTGGAGGGCCATATTCACAACACTGAGGAATGTTGTTTCGTGCTTCCCCTGCTCCCAGTTAGGATTGGCCCATTCGAAAGAAAGCACAAATGAGTAAATGTTCGGTTCCTGATGCTTCCGGAGACAAATCCAAAGATGATTCAATAATGAAGAAACAAGGTTCAAGAATTTCAGGTGAATAATTTTGTTTTTCTACTGTTTGAACATCCCCTATACTGTTAGGGAATTGGAAAATCGAAAATGGAAATTTCTTTGATTTAGGTCAAAATGGTAGAAATTGGGGGCAGTACAGTGATGTGTGTGTGTGTGTGTGCAAATTTGAATCTAGCTGAAGCAATAGACAGTTTGAAAATACTGTATAATTGTTTGAATTTGTGTTGATGTTGTGGCTGATGTTTGTGTTTGGAAATGGTTTTATGATGACAGATTGTTGATCCAGTTGGCTTCGCTATGGTGTGGAGAATCCAATTTATGCAAGATTATTCAAGCTTGCACAGACTACAATGAGGAGTGAACTTGGTAAAATTACACTGGACAAGACCTTTGAAGTAAGAGACACTCTGAACGAAAAGATAGTGGTGAAGTTTCATTTTAGTCTGCTCTGTAGCTGCTGCGTTTTTTCTTTTTTTTTTCTCTTTGACTAGGCTGCATCTCTTTGAACAATTGAACTTACTGTTGTTGGGCTTCTGTATCATGAGTTATTTACCTATCTGCTTATTACAGTATTATTATATTCGAAGCATCAATAATTAGATTAGAGAATTTGTAGTTGAGTCCTATGAGAGCCAAAAGTTGTGTACAGACTTGGCATGTTTGTTTGAGGGATCATATGTTTTTGATCTCATAAGCACCTTGGTATATTATGTTAAGCACCCTGAAGAATTATGAGATATGGAGTTCTGAACAATTATACTTCTTTTGTAAATTACTTTATAATTGGTAATTTTTGTGGTTATTGATTTGCACCCAA